>JAIOJX010000003.1:46221873-46821873 GCA_022376925.1 Tragulus kanchil | reverse complement strand
TGTCTTAAGCAATGGAGATCAGTTGCTTAAATTTACCTTTAATGAACCACTTGTCTTTACCATCTTAAACCTTTTAGGGAGTTGAAGAAAGGTTAATAGGCTTCCCAGGTGGCTCAGTGGTAAAGAACCCTTCGGCCAATGAAGAAAACACAAGATATGTGGGTTCGATCCCTAGGTTGAGAAGATCCCCTGGAGGAGGTCATGACAACCCATTCCAGTATTCTTGCCTGGAGAATCCAGTCAACAGAGGGGCCTGACAGGCTGCAATCCATAGGGCTGCAAACAGTCAAACACAACTGAAGTAGCTTAGCATGCATACAGACAGGAGAGTATACCTTCTATAAATTTCTAGATGTAACCATCAAGGTTAAAGATCCACTACAGACATTTCCTTTAACAACACTTGCCTGTCATTTTATGCTAACTTATATACTAGAATCAGACAGAACTGAGTGACTCACTTTCACTTCACTTTCACATACTAGCATCAATTGACTCGTTAGTGAAAACCCAAGCTAGCTGCTTGTGGTCAAAAACAGGTATAAAACTTAGTCTATACTAATCGCAATAAGATGCACTTATTTGCCAAGAAGGACTGCTAGTAAAGAGATCTGGGTACATCTTAGGGGCTTTTTTTTTGTGGTGGAAGCATTACAAGTATGTAGGCCCCAAATAAATCAAATATATAATCTTCAGAATATTTGGGAGGAACTGTGATTGGCTTATCTCCCTGCTGTAAGATCTGGTGTTCATAACAATTGATCAGCTGCCATACATGCCTTCTAGCTTTACCAATCTTTCCTCTCACCCCATTGGTAACTACATCAGGATTTCCCCGCTAATCCACACTGTCTGCATATTCATCTCCCCTGTGTCCTCTTCTTAGTTTTGAAGACTCTTGTTCTGTGTTGCATGTTTTGTCATGCCAGCCTGTTCTCTCTAAGCTGTCATTTAATTTTGTGTGCCTTTAGCACCTTTCATAGATAAGAAAAAGAAAAAAAAAGGCAGGTTCCTTTACATTCTAGAATCTTATAAAACTGGCAACTTTTTTTTTTTAATCCATTGTTTGCAAAATTGTCTTAAGCAATGGAGATCAGTTGCTTAAATTTACCTTTAATGAACCACTTGTCTTTACCATCTTAAACCTTTTAGGGAGTTGAAGAAAGGTTAATAGGCTTCCCAGGTGGCTCAGTGGTAAAGAACCCTTCGGCCAATGAAGAAAACACAAGATATGTGGGTTCGATCCCTAGGTTGAGAAGATCCCCTGGAGGAGGTCATGACAACCCATTCCAGTATTCTTGCCTGGAGAATCCAGTCAACAGAGGGGCCTGACAGGCTGCAATCCATAGGGCTGCAAACAGTCAAACACAACTGAAGTAGCTTAGCATGCATACAGACAGGAGAGTATACCTTCTATAAATTTCTAGATGTAACCATCAAGGTTAAAGATCCACTACAGACATTTCCTTTAACAACACTTGCCTGTCATTTTATGCTAACTTATATACTAGAATCAGACAGAACTGAGTGACTCACTTTCACTTCACTTTCACATACTAGCATCAATTGACTCGTTAGTGAAAACCCAAGCTAGCTGCTTGTGGTCAAAAACAGGTATAAAACTTAGTCTATACTAATCGCAATAAGATGCACTTATTTGCCAAGAAGGACTGCTAGTAAAGAGATCTGGGTACATCTTAGGGCTTTCTAAATGCTGAGATGGAGGGATTATATATTCATGCAAAATAATTTTGCATGAATTTTATTTAACAGCAATAATACTATGGTTTGTTTTTCTTACTCTTTGATGAAATGATTACAGTGGAGAAACATGTGGATCAAAACGTAGAAATATAACTTCAAAACAACAAACTTCACTAAACCAATTTGTAAGTTTTTTTAACATTGCAAAATTTATGAATGAATGTGTAATGTAGATAAAATAATTGCATTAAACCAGGTTCCCAGGAATCCATCACTTTCTTGTAGAGTTTTGGATTTGTAGAGATTTCAGCTAATATTAGAAAATGATTTTTAAGAGATAGAAGAGAAAAACATGTTGATTTGCTGCCATCAGTCCTGCTATTCCTATGCAGGTATATTTAGTTAAATGGAAACAAATGGAACAAATGGAAATAAATGTAAAGAAAATAGATAACTATAAAAACTGAAAATGACTGCTCACATGTTCTTAAAATGTATTTTCTTATTGATCCCTGCTTTATTCATTCTGGCAGGGCACATATCATTCCATTAAAAAGTCTTAGGGTATACCTATGGCTGATTTGGGTTTATGTAGTGCAGTAAACAACAAAGCTTTGTAAAAGTAAAATGAAAATAAATTATTAAAAAAATTTTTAGGAATTTACTCTTTGTAGGAATAGCTAATAGTTTTTGGGGGAATCCTTGATAATTTCTTGGAGGGGAGTGATTCCAGGACTACCACCTCTGAGATCAAAATCAGAGGATGATCAAGTTCCTTGTATGAAATGGTATAATATTTGCATGCACCCTAGGCACATGATTCCATATACTTTAAATCATCTTTAGATTGCTTCCAATACATAATACAATGTACTTGCTATGTAAATAGTTGTAAATACAATGTAAATGCTATGTAAATAGTTGCCTGCTTATGCAACTTCAAGTTTTGTCTTATGAAACTTTCTGAAAGCTGTTTCAAACATTTTTCAATCCATGGCTGGCTGAATCTGCTGATACAGAATCTGTGCTTAATGGAAAGCACAGTCTTCTTGATTGACATGAAGGTGTTTTTAAAGCTAAAACCTAAGCAGACAAATAATAATAATAATAAATTACTGTTAGAGCATGGAATTGGATGCAAAAAGTTTTCAGTATCTTTGTAAGAGTAAATCAATTGTTTCATCTCTTTGTGCTTCAGAGTTATTGTCCAGACCCAGGAAGCCCAACTACCCCAAGTTACTTTGTAGCTTCTCAATGTCCCACACTAGGAACCCAGGACTGTGGTCCCTACCATACTCCAACCTCCACCTCCACCAAAAAAAAAGTCTTTTCATATTTTAATACAGGGGACTGGATTGCAAAATAGGAATTCAAGAGATAACTGGCGTAACAAGCAAGTTTGGCCTTGCAGTACAAAATGAGTACATATACTGGGTACATATATGGCGTACATATACTGAGAACCCTCAAATGTTCAAACTGCATTTAGAGGAACCAGAGGAACTAGATATCAAATTGCTAACATCTGCTGTATCATAGAAATAGCAAGAAAATTTAAAAAAACTATCTCTGCTTTATTGACTATGCTAAAGTCCTTGACTGTGTGGATCATGACAAAATGTGAAACATTCTTAAAGAGATGGGAGTACTAGACCACCTTACCTACTTCCTGAGAAAACTGTATGAATATCAAGAAGCAACAGTTAGAACAGGACATTGAACAATGGAATGGTTCCAAATTGAGAAAGAAGTACATCAAGGCTGTATATTGTCACCCTGCTCATTTAACTTACATGCAGAGTAGATTAAGCAACACGCCACCTGAATGATTCACATGTTGGAAACAAGTTTGCTGGGATAAATATCTACAACTTCAGATATACAGATGATATCACTTTAATGGCAAAAATTGAAGAGGATCAAAAGAGCCTCTTGATGAAGGTGAAAGAGGAAAATGAAAAAGCTGGCTTAAAACTCAATATTCAGGGCTTCCCTGGTGGTCCAATGGGTGAAGAGTCTGCCTTGCAGTGCAAGGGGCGTGGGTTTGATCCCTGGCCCAGGAATATCCTGCCGTTGAGAGGCTAGATTAATGTGCCCAATTACAAGCCAGTGCTTTGGAGCTCATGTGCCCAGAGCTGCTGCTCTTCAAGGAGAGAGGCCACTGCAATGGGAGGCCCACACAGGTTAAAAAGTAAAGATGAATGAAAATAAAAAAATAAATAAGCAATAAAAGAGGCCAAAATTTAAAAAAAACCCACACAATATTCAAAAAACTAAGATCATGGCATCAGGTCCCAACACTTCATGGCAATTAGATGGGGAAAAATTTGAATCAGTGACAGAATTTATTTTCTTGGTCTTCAAAATTACTGTACATTGTGATTCCAGTCACAAAAGCAAAAAATGTTTCCACCTGGAAAGAAAAGCTATGAAAACTTAGATACCATATTTAAAAGTAAAGACATCATTTTGCCAACAAAAGTCTGTATAGCAAAGTTATGGTTTTTCTAGTAGTCATGTATAGAAGTGAGAGTTGAACCACAAAGAAAGTTGAGAGCCAAAGAATTGATGCTTTTGAAATGTAGAGCTGGAGAAGACTCTAGAATCCATTGGTCAGCAAGGAGAACAAACCAGTCAATTCTAAAGGAAATCAACTCTGAATATTCATTGGAAGGACTAATGCTAAAGCAGGACTTTGGCCATCTGATGCGACACACTGATCATTGGAAGAAAGCCAGATCCTGAGAGAGATTGAAGAGAATAGCAGAAGGGAGTGATAGAAGGTGAGATTATTAGATGGCATCACTGACTTAATGGGCACGAGTTTGTGCAAAATCCAGGAGATAGTGAAAGACAAGGAAACATGGCATGCAGAAGTTCATGGAGCCACAAAGAGCTGGTGATGACTAAGAGACTGAAAAATATTTGTTCCTATTATTAGAGAAGATCACTTTAAAAGTGCAAATATTCCTTGTAATATGAGTGACACAGAGAAAATTAATTGGTCACTTTGTCCATGATTTTTTTCAATCCTAAGTTGGCAAAAAAAAGAGTCTGTTTTGTAACCTAGTTATATTTATTCAGGTTAGTAAATGTAGAGTAAACACTGAACTTTTTTCATATCACCTTTACATCAGAATACCCTTCTTATTTTGAGAATATTCACACGTATGAATGTCTATGGAAAGCAAGGTTGTTGACCATGATAGATAACAATAATTTGAGTTACTTCTTCCTGATGGAAAAACTAAGCTATGTCTGGCCTATAAGTTCTCCCAACAGGGACTGTGAAACTAGAATGGGCAAAACAAAGAAGGAAAGTCAGATTTTTGTCTTGTTTTCATGTTTGAATTAGTAATGATTGTAGCACTATCTACTTTTCTGGGCAATGTGAACTCAAGCCTATCTCAAAGATCCTTAGAGAGAGTTGAAGCAGAGATGTCATCTGGGGCACCCAGTACCTCTCAAGAAAGCATCTCTGTCTTTAGCAGACTTTCCAAGTGATATGATTTTCCCTTGAATTAACTATGAAGTCTGTCAATTTCAGCCACATTCTAAGATGTCTGATCAATTTTGTAAGCTAATCATCATGTTTATTTATATACTATTGGTTAAAGTGTGTAGTAGGAAGTTCATACATTATGTTTCTGTTATGATGTGTCCTTTTAGCTCAAGGGGCCTGATGTCACCATGTATAAGGAGTAGTCACCAAGATTACTGACAAAATGCAATATTGGTGTTATTTTCATTGCATTGAAATTGTTTTCTTGTGCTGATGGTTAGACCATATAAGTCATTTGTGAAATTTTGATATGCATTATGCTTTCAGAAAACTCTTTCTGGTGCATCAGTCAGTTTTTGCTTATTGTACCCACATAAAAAGAATGTTGACATCTACAGCAATGAAAAAGTAAAAGATAATGAGAACACTGACAAAAAATGTCAAAATAAGAACTCTGAAAGATAAATACATATATTAAGTATCTGAAGAACATTTCTTGAAGGAAAGAAAAATAACAGCTGAAAAAATAAGAAAGGAAAAAACAAAAACAGAAAGAAAAATAAAAAGTTATATCTACATAAGAACAATGAGCTTTGTGATTTTTTTCCCATCACCTTCTCCCTAGTTTTGCAGTAGTCTTGGAAACCAACAACCTTACAATCAAGGTAGTCATAAAATCCAGCAGCCTCACAGTCAATGGAGAGCTCTGGACAGATTTTGAAGATTCCTCAGAAGTTTCATTCTTAGGAAATTGTTCTTATTCTGATGGGTCTGGCAATTCTCTGAAAACCTCAGCTTGCAAGGGCTATCCTTCTATCACCTGATTTTCAGGTTCCTTTTTACTGAAAATGCTCCAGGATATGTGTCAAGGAAAAGAAAAAATCGTTGGCAGCTATGTAATGTCAGTGCAACCTGAGGTGGTGAAAATAGCTAAGGCAAACAAGAAGATAAAAAATAAAAATAAAAAACTTAGGAGAAATGGAGAATGAGATGTCTATGGGGAAATTTGAAAAGATTGACATATTTTTGGTACTCTTGAAGATCATATGCACATGTTTGGGTCAAATCTGAGAAGATAATAAGTTCTCATTTCTATCTGACCTTGAGAATTTGTGTAAAAAAGAAATGAAAAATAAGTCATCAACACTTTAACTCTTGGTAAAAATCTACGTGTTGTTTTAAACCTGATTATAAGCAATTGCAAAGACTTTACCTGACAAGTCTCATGCTATTATCCCCATACCAGTCTTGGTGCACAGCCAAAGCATTGCAGACTTTCAAAGGAGTTGCAGTGGAAAGATTCAGACTATCTAGATGACCATGATCTTCACATATTTCCATTTCTTTCCCAGGGTCCTTTCCTCTCAGGTATTCTTGTCACAGATCTTGACAAGAGGTATTTCAGGTACCTTTGAAAACTCTTTAAGAGGAAGAAAATTAGTAAGTCATTTGTGAAATTTTGATATGCATTATGCTTTCAGAAAACTCTTTCTGGTGCATCAGTCAGTTTTGCTTATTGTACCCACATAAAAGAATGTTGACATCTACAGCAATGAAAAAGTAAAAGATAATGAGAACACTGACAAAAAATGTCAAAATAAGAACTCTGAAAGATAAATACATATATTAAGTATCTGAAGAACATTTCTTGAAGGAAAGAAAAATAACAGCTGAAAAAATAAGAAAGGAAAAAACAAAAACAGAAAGAAAAATAAAAAGTTATATCTACATAAGAACAATGAGCTTTGTGATTTTTTTCCCATCACCTTCTCCCTAGTTTTGCAGTAGTCTTGGAAACCAACAACCTTACAATCAAGGTAGTCATAAAATCCAGCAGCCTCACAGTCAATGGAGAGCTCTGGACAGATTTTGAAGATTCCTCAGAAGTTTCATTCTTAGGAAATTGTTCTTATTCTGATGGGTCTGGCAATTCTCTGAAAACCTCAGCTTGCAAGGGCTATCCTTCTATCACCTGATTTTCAGGTTCCTTTTTACTGAAAATGCTCCAGGACATGTGTCAAGGAAAAGAAAAAATCGTTGGCAGCTATGTAATGTCAGTGCAACCTGAGGTGGTGAAAATAGCTAAGGCAAACAAGAAGATAAAAAATAAAAATAAAAAACTTAGGAGAAATGGAGAATGAGATGTCTATGGGGAAATTTGAAAAGATTGACATATTTTTGGTACTCTTGAAGATCATATGCACATGTTTGGGTCAAATCTGAGAAGATAATAAGTTCTCATTTCTATCTGACCTTGAGAATTTGTGTAAAAAAGAAATGAAAAATAAGTCATCAACACTTTAACTCTTGGTAAAAATCTACGTGTTGTTTTAAACCTGATTATAAGCAATTGCAAAGACTTTACCTGACAAGTCTCATGCTATTATCCCCATACCAGTCTTGGTGCACAGCCAAAGCATTGCAGACTTTCAAAGGAGTTGCAGTGGAAAGATTCAGACTATCTAGATGACCATGATCTTCACATATTTCCATTTCTTTCCCAGGGTCCTTTCCTCTCAGGTATTCTTGTCACAGATCTTGACAAGAGGTATTCTTCAGGTACCTTTGCCAAAACCTCTTTAAGAGGAAGAAAATTTTCCTCTGCTTAGGGACTCAGTGTATACGTTAGGCAATCCGTCAACACTTCAATGGTCAGTTTTTAACTCTATCTTTTCAGGAGCTCAGCTGAACTAGGAGACAGCTGAGTTCAAGGACCTACGAGAAGGATGACCTAAAAGCATATGCATATCAGAAACTGTTTAAAGGTTAAATGTAAAGAGAGAATCTTAAAAGTAGCAGAAGAATAGCAACTTACCAAGATTAACAGTTCATTTCTTATCAAGGAAGACCAGAAGATGTGATCTTCCTTGATGTGTTAGCACATACACGAGTGCTAACATAATAAGACTGATGAATTCTATATTCTTTAAAAATAAAGGAGAGGGGGCTTCCCTGTTGGTCCAGTGGGTAAAGAGTTAGCCTTGAAGTGCAAGGGGCGTGGGTTCAATCCCTGGCCCAGGAAGATCCCACATGCCGAGGACTGACTGGGCCAGTGAGTCCAATTACGGGCCAGCACTCTGGAGTGCATGTGCCCAGAGCCGGTGCTTTGCAACAAGAGAGGCCACTGCAATGGGACGTCCACACAGGCCAAAAGAATAAAGATGGATGAAAATATATAAATAAAAAACCAACGAAAGAGGCAAAAGTTTTAAAAATATATTGTATAAAAATAAAGGAGAAATGATCACATATCAAAATTAAAAAAATAAACAAATAAACAAAACATAAAGGAAATCTGTTGCTAGAAGATCTGCCCTAAAAGGAGTCCTTTGGGTTAAAATGTAGACATTTCTAGGCAAGAAAGCAAATTCACAAGAAGAATAAAGAGCTCAGGGAAGGCAAATAAATGTATTTTAAAACTCTGTAACATGTTATTTTCTCCTATCTTATTAAAAGACATTTGCATAAAGTAATGATTTTGAAACTGTGTTCATATGGATGTATAGTATATAATATATAATTTGTATGAAAATAGTAACATATATGTGGATAATAAATATCCTCTGATATAAGTCAGAGAGCTGACACTAACCAACTTCAAATCTTATTACAAAGCTACAGTAATAAAGGCAGTGTGGTGTTGGTGTAAGGACAGGAAGAGATATTAATAGAATAGAATGTCTATAAAAAAACTCTCAATTTATGGTCAATTCATTTTTGATGATGTGCAAAGATAATGCAATGGAAAAGAAATAAATTTTTCAACAAATAATAATGAAACAACACGCAAAAGAATGATATTTAAATGCTACCTCACATCATATTAAATAAAAAGTGTTTCTAAATTTAAGACCTAAAAATATAGTCTATAAAACAGCATAAATTTTATGACCATAGATTAGACAATATTTTCTTTGACATGCCACCAAAAGCACAAGAAACCAAAGAAAAAAATTAAATATGACTTTAGCAAGTTAATCATTTTTTGTGCTTCAAAGGTTGCTATCAAGAAAGTTAAATTAGAACCCGTAGAATGGAATAAAATTTTTTTCATTGTTATATCTGACAGAGGACTTATATACAGAAGACAAAATGAACAATAAAAAAAGACATGAATAAAACCTAGCTAGAATATGTATTTATCCAAAGAAGAAAACAGTCAATAAACACATGAAACATATCTCAAAATTATTCTTAGAGAAGTGTCTCTAAAACCATGTGAAACCACTACTTAAGCACTAGGGTCGTTATAATAAAAAAGAATGAACAGTAACAACTGTTGTCAAGGATATGGACCTTCATATTTTACTTAGAACATAGATAACAGAGCAGCCATTCTAGAAAAATAGCTTGACAGTTAGGACAAAATTTAAAGACGAAACTACCATGTAATTCAACAAATTTTTCTCTTATGTATATATCCAACAAAGTTAAAAATATATACTCATACAAAAACTACATGTGTGAGTGTTCATAGTAGTCTTTTTTATTCATAATAACCCCAAAGTGGAAACAAACAGTCACAAATTATATGATTCTATTTCAATGAAATATCCAAAATTGGCAATTCCATTCTGACAGAAAATAGCTTACATTTTGTCATGGGGACCAGGGACATGGGGCAATAGTGAATGACTGTTATTGATTAAGGATTTTTTTTTTTAAGAAGATAAAATGTTTTGAAATTTGATAGTGGTGATGGTAGCACAACCCTGTGTACAGATTCAAAAGTATTCAATTGTACACTTTAACACTTAATTGTATCTTACTTGAAAACTAAACAAAGCATGCCTACGATATATCAATATAGAATATGGAATATAGAAAACCCATAATAAACAGTAGTTATATTACTATTTTATCAAGTTCTCCTAAAATGACTTAGTTGCAAACAATGTATTGCAATAATGCCTTATTCAATTTGACAGTATATAAAATGTTGTGGGCAAAAGGCATTATTTATAGAACTATGTGTTTCGAAGATATAATGCTAAAATAAAAACTAAGAATATGGAGACAACTGTGGTCTTAATTAGTTTCATTCCCTAGAGAGATGAATTACTCTCTGATATCACAGACTTAACATGAATACAATTTTATTTGCTATAGTATCCAGCAGAAGAAGCAATCTTCAGTCACCAATAGCTGTAAAATGTGTTTGATCACATATTCAAATTTAGCAACCAAATAACTCAAGTGGGTTTCTCATATAATCATGGAAGGATTTTTTTTTTTTTTTCAAACAAATCTAGGTTGGAGAAATCTATACTGGTCAAAGAAATTATTCTGAGTTTTTATTTTATATTAAAATTTTACTTTAGTCTCTAGCTTATTGCCATCTGAAAGCATAATACAGGATACGTAGGCAATATTGTAATCTGACTGGATATCAAAAGGTAGGTATTTATTAACTCTGGTAAATAAAATAAAAATGATCAAACTGATGTAATAGAAGGAAAACCAGAAGGACAACAAAATAAGTTGCTTCAGTTCTGAGCTATTTTTAAAATGTATCTTAGATGATGGCAGACAGAAAATAGAAATGCAATGCTGAAGTTATGCTACCTTTAATATTTGTTTCTGAAATGCTCTATGATTTTGCTTCACTATGAATATCTGAATCAGTAGATTTACAATGTATTTCTGATTTGTATTTCTAAATATACGAAAGGAATTTTGCCAACTATCTGACATGTTTCAGGTCTTCAAAAAAATAATTAGCACATCTTACAAGCCACAGGATGAGAAATATAAATATATCTTCGTTGCATTATTCTTTTTTAAGTATTTGTAAAGGACTTTACAACTTAAATTTCGTATTCATTGTCATCATCTAGTTTTGATCTAACTAACAACCTTGAATGGGTTGTAAATGAGGAAATGGAGGTTCATAGTTTGACTGCTGGCCCTAAATCAAACCAATATCAAATAACAGATTCAAAACTCACATCCAGAATTTATGAATCCTAATATAGTTTTCCCCATCTCCAGGTTCCTCCATAGTAACCTATCATATTGACCCCTGGTGCCTATAGATGAGTCATTCTTTTTCTAAACCTGTGTTGTCCTCTCCCCACGGATTTTCAAGGTGGAATAATTAAGGGTAAAGACAGAGCTAGATTTGTCTGTCCATTAATGTGGGAGCAAGTCACCTTAACTGTTTTCCTCAATTCATTTTAACTGCTTCTTCTTCCAGGTTTAATTACTCTGCTCTATCCACAATAGTTCTGTATGTTTTTCTTTATACCAAATGAATTTTACATGTTGTATGAGTATAAGAAGGGCAATATCAAAGAATGTTCAAATTACTGTATCATTGCACTCATTTCACACACTATCAAAGTAATGCTTAAAATTCTACAAACTAGGCTTCAACAGTATTTGAACTGAGAACTTTCAGATGTACAAGTTGATTTAGAAAAGGCAGAGGAATCAGATCAAATTGCCAATATCCATTGGATCATAGAAAGAGCAAAGAAATTCCAGAAAAAAAAAAAAAAATTTGCACTGCTTCATTGACTGCACTAGAGCCTTTGACTGTATGTATCACAGTAAACCATGAAAAATTCTGAAAAACATGGGAACACCAGACCACCTTACCTGCCTGCTGAGAAACTGTATGCAGGATGAGAAGCAAGAGTTATACCTAGACATGGAACACTGGACAGGTTCCAAATTGGCAAAGGAGTATATCAAAACTGTATTGTTACCCTGCTTACTTAACTTACAAGCAGAATATATCATGTGCTATGCCAATCTGGATGAAGCAGCAGATAGAATCAAGATTGCCTGGAGAAATATCGATAACCACCCTTATGGCAGAAAGTAAAGAGTAACTAAGGAACTTCTTGATGGAGATGAAAGAAAAGAGTGAAAAAGCCGGCCTAAAGCTGAACATTCAAAAAAACTAGGTCACGGCATTCCATGACCAACTTCCATGAAGTTCCATCACTTCATGGCAAATAGAAGGACAAACAATGGAAACAGTGACAGACTATTTTCCTGGGTTCCAAAATTACAGTGAATGGTGAGTGCATCCATGAATGGATGCTTGTTCCAAAATGAGGAAATGGAGGTTCATAGTTTGACTGCTGGCCCTAAATCAAACCAATATCAAATAACAGATTCAAAACTCACATCCAGAATTTATGAATCCTAATATAGTTTTCCCCATCTCCAGGTTCCTCCATAGTAACCTATCATATTGACCCCTGGTGCCTATAGATGAGTCATTCTTTTTCTAAACCTGTGTTGTCCTCTCCCCACGGATTTTCAAGGTGGAATAATTAAGGGTAAAGACAGAGCTAGATTTGTCTGTCCATTAATGTGGGAGCAAGTCACCTTAACTGTTTTCCTCAATTCATTTTAACTGCTTCTTCTTCCAGGTTTAATTACTCTGCTCTATCCACAATAGTTCTGTATGTTTTTCTTTATACCAAATGAATTTTACATGTTGTATGAGTATAAGAAGGGCAATATCAAAGAATGTTCAAATTACTGTATCATTGCACTCATTTCACACACTATCAAAGTAATGCTTAAAATTCTACAAACTAGGCTTCAACAGTATTTGAACTGAGAACTTTCAGATGTACAAGTTGATTTAGAAAAGGCAGAGGAATCAGATCAAATTGCCAATATCCATTGGATCATAGAAAGAGCAAAGAAATTCCAGAAAAAAAAAAAATTTGCACTGCTTCATTGACTGCACTAGAGCCTTTGACTGTATGTATCACAGTAAACCATGAAAAATTCTGAAAAACATGGGAACACCAGACCACCTTACCTGCCTGCTGAGAAACTGTATGCAGGATGAGAAGCAAGAGTTATACCTAGACATGGAACACTGGACAGGTTCCAAATTGGCAAAGGAGTATATCAAAACTGTATTGTTACCCTGCTTACTTAACTTACAAGCAGAATATATCATGTGCTATGCCAATCTGGATGAAGCAGCAGATAGAATCAAGATTGCCTGGAGAAATATCGATAACCACCCTTATGGCAGAAAGTAAAGAGTAACTAAGGAACTTCTTGATGGAGATGAAAGAAAAGAGTGAAAAAGCCGGCCTAAAGCTGAACATTCAAAAAAACTAGGTCACGGCATTCCATGACCAACTTCCATGAAGTTCCATCACTTCATGGCAAATAGAAGGACAAACAATGGAAACAGTGACAGACTATTTTCCTGGGTTCCAAAATTACAGTGAATGGTGAGTGCATCCATGAATGGATGCTTGTTCCTTGGAAGAAAAGCTGTAATAAGCCTAGACAGAGTATTCAAAAGCAGAGACATAATTTTGCTGACAAAAGTCTGTATAGTCAAAGTTATGGTATTCCCAGTAGACATGTATGGATTTGAGAGATGGACCATAAAGAAGGCTGATGATGCTTTTGAACTGTGTTGTTGGAGAAGGTTCTTGAAAGCCCCTTGAACTGAAAGGAGATCAAACCAGCCAATCCTAAAGGAAATCAATCCTGAATATTCATTGGGAGGAATGATGGTAAAGATGAAGCTCCCATACTTTGGCCACCTTATGTGAAGAGATGACTTATTTGAAAAGACCCTGATATTGAGAAAAAAGGAGAAGACGATGACAGAGGATGAGATGTTTAGATGGCATCACTGAGTAAAATGCACATGAGTCTGAGTAAGCTACAGGAGATGGTAAATGACAGTGAAGCCTGGTGTGCTGCAGTCTATGAGGTCACAAAGAGTTGTACATGACTAAGTGACTGAATTGAATGAGTATAAAACTGAAAACTTTGAGAATAACTTGAGGTCTACTTATGTTTGTATATTTTTATAGGCCTTTGCTTTTATTTTATTAAAAGCTGATGTATAGGTGATACAACACATTAGTTTTCTGTACAAATAATGATTCAGTATTTGTATATTTTGCAGAATGATCAGCATACTAGTTCAGCTAACATCCATCATCACACATGGTTACAATTTTTTTTGCTTGTGATGAAAACTTTCAAGATCCAGTCTACTACTACTTTCAAATATGCAGCACAGGATTATTCATTGTATTCACTATGTTGTACATTATATTCTCATGACTTATTCATTTCATAACTGGAAATTTGTACTTTGACTTATTTGACCCATTTTACCCACTCCATAACCCTTACTTCAGGCAACAGGTAATATTCTCTATATCCATTATTTTTGTCATTTTTCTGAGGTTATATGTCAAAGTAAGATCATATGGTATTTGTATGTTTCTGTCTGACTTATTTCACTTGGTATAATTCCCTCAAAGCTCATTCATGTTGCTTCAAATGGTAAGATTTCATGATTTTGTAATGGTTGAATAATAATTCATTATATATACATATACACACATATATGCATATATATATGTGTATATATATATATATATATATATCAGATTTTCTTTTTCCATTCATCCTTGATGGGTATTTATCATCTTTCATCTTGGTATATTTAATGACATTCTCAACAGTTTATTGCACATTGATCAACACAGGAAAATATCAAGTACATATATATATATATGTATATATTACAAATAAGCTCACAGTTTACCACAGATTAATCACATCCATACTGTATTTTAGCTGACATTTTTACTATCAATAAAATATTTTCTAATAACAATATCAATAAAGAAAAATCTTACCTAGACCATGTCTATGTGTTGACATTGGTGGTAAAACAGTCCAGGTTTTGGTTTTGGGGTTATAACATTCTACAGTGTTCAAGGTCTTTAAGCCATCTCGACCTCCAATTACAAAGAGTTTGTCATCAATAACAGCCACACCAAACTGCAGTCTCCTGCCATTCATCATCCCTGCCTGGATCCACAAATTTGTTCTGAGGTCATATTTCTCTATTGTTGTAGCTCCTGATAAAACATAAATCAAATAGTCACATTTTACTACTAATCCAACAAAGAATCTTCCCAAGACACTATACACATTAAGATGTAAAAACATTCCTGTCACATTCATTTTTCTTGAAGAAAATGACGGCAGAAAAACAAAGGGAGTAGTGATTTAAGTACTTTATTTTCTCTTCTTGTCAAACTCTAATGATTAAAATAGACACAAATGTTCAGCTTATTCGAATTACATACTGGTCTCAGACTAAGCTACTGATTCAATAGAATCAATGTTTGGCATGACAGTTCTGTCAGTAAATGTTGCAACTTCCCTTTATCATTGCTTGCTATAAAAAATGTAGTACGATCTAAGCCCAAAAAGAGATATGTTAAATCCCTTTTGAATAACTATACATTTTATCTGTATAATTTCTGAAAAGAAAGTAATCTAGTAAAGTCTTTAGCATATTTATTATTCAAAAATTTGTCTAATGACTTAAATTACAGAGGTTTTCAAAGTCACATTTAAGATATGTAAAAAAATGTTGACTTCTTTTTTTTACCTTATTTTAAAAAAATGCATCCAGAGTATAATAGAATCTAGAGACATAAAGTCATTTTTCAGTTGCTGATGATGTAAGTTTTAAGGGATTCAGTTAAACATTTCACATTAAAAACATCTACCTTGAAACAATTCACAAATATATGATAAAATATAAGGCAGCAAACACTGATCTTGCTTCAATGTTTGATCTTAATGTTTAGACTAATTCACCAATGTTTCATCTTTAATGACTAAATATTGCTACATTAACAAGTCAACATTATCATATACTTCCACTTATGCACTAAAGATTTTTACTTGTAATATATCGCAAGTTTGTGAACTAGGAAAGACATTCTTCAGAAGTCTTGTTTACTCATAGAATCTAACCAGCAATCAACTACACAAATATAAACAACTTGACAGAAAATAGCTTTACTAATTAAAGCAAAAATTATATAATTTATGCTCAATTTCTATTCAAAAGTGGCAAAGCAGTAACAATATAAATACTGAATTAGAATGAATTAGGTCTGTCTTTCTGATGTTATTAAATGGCGGTTTAATTGCTAAGTAATGTTCAGCTCTTGTGATCCCATGGACTGTCGCCTGGTAGGCTCCTCTGTCCATGTGATTCTTTAGGCAAGAATACTGGAATGAGTTGCCATTTCCTTCTCTAGGAGATCTTCCCAACCCAGGAATCAAAGTAGGTTCTCCTGTAGTGCAGGCTATGAGGCAATTTTCTTACAGCTAAATATGAAGTATCATAAAATTATTAATATTTCAGAAGAAAATGAACTATACTATTCATAAAGTTATCTCATACCATTTATTAATATAAAATGTTATTTAAAATATGCCTACTTTATGCTTAAATGTATTTATTATGTTTTACGTTCAATGTTCTATTCAAATAAGTACAAACTGAAATTCCAAGGTGAACTAAAGTTTTAAACAATTTCAAGGTCATCTGAAGTCTTAATAGCATTGGAATTTCATGAATACCTAACAAAAAACTGAGCTGTATATTATAAACAGATGTCTCTCTGTTATGAGTAAATTTTGACAAATCACTGCCAAAGAAACAGTATAATTTAGTCCTAATTAACCCATTGAGACCTATATTTTCCAGATCTAGCTATACATGAAAATAAATGCTTGAATGACTACTTTCTTAATCTCTAAAACTCTGGTCAAATTTTGTTCAAAAAATCTAAGGTAAAATCACCTTTCTAAGAGAAAACCATTGAGAATATGTGAAGCAAATCGCCTCTGAACAATCAAAGTTGATGTTATTTAAAGGCGAAATTGAGGACTTGATTTGAGGTTCAAAGTATTATTCAAACAATCTAGGTAGGTCTTAAACCTCAATACACGGCAGGATTTTTTACTTTATACAGTGCTTTTATTCTAGCCGTGGTTTTCAAAGGTGACGTATACCTCTTATCCTAAAGTTGGTACATCAGAAACAGGAATGCATTCCCATCCTTGTTTTGTAAAATTTAAAAACTGCTTCAATTTACTCTGGCTACTGTAAGAAATTATCTCAAATTCAGCAGCTTGACACACACATCATCTTTTCGTTCTGAAGGTCAGAAGTTCAAATTATATCTTGCCTTAAAATCAAGATGTTGGTAGCTCTTTCTTTCAGGGCATTTTAGAGAAGTGGTGCTTTGGCCTCATACACTCTTTATAACCTTTTCTTCCATCTTCAAAGCCAGCAACATAGCATCTCTCTGACACTGATTCTTATATTAGTCTTGCCCCATTTTAATCTGAGTTAATGTAGAGTAATCTATTTAAGTTCAGCTAATCAGCAACCTTGGGGCTTCCCAGGTGTTGCTAGTGGTAAAAATTCCTTTCCAGTGCAGGAGATATAAATGATGTGGGTTTGATTGCTGGGTCTGGAAGATCCCTTGGAGGAGGGCATGGCAATCCAGTCCAGTATTCTGACCTAGAGAATCCCATGGAAGAGGAGTTTGGTGGGATATAATCCATGGGGTCACAAGGAGTTGGACAAGACTGAAGAGACTGTACACTCATGCAATTAGCAACCTTAACTCCGTTCACAACCAGTCGCCTGCCCTGCACTTGCTATGTAAACTAACATACTCACATTCTGAGGATTAGGTTGTAGACATCTTTGGGGGTCATTATTCAGCCTACCCCTGAAACCAAGGTCTATTTTCACTCTACTCTTTAGACTTGATTAAGTAAAACACAGAAGTTTAATAATATAAAACAAATATTTCTTGATATGTACAGTTTACTTACAGTAGTCAACAAATTATTTTCTTATTCAGTCAGCATTTAATATAAATATTTTATATAGGTTTTAATGATCACAAAGTTAAAAACATTCTTTCTAATGAAAGTTAATAATAATATCATTTAATGAATTTTCTCATCAGAGTAGTTCATTAGTTGTCTGTATAAACTTCCAAATTTTGTTTTACTTTTAAAAATTTAACATTGTGTGTGTGTGTGTGTGTTGAGTCCTGTTGTTTTACATATCCCCTTAGTGATTTCCTGAGTCAAAGGAAGAAAAATAAAGCCATTTTGTCTGAACAATGTTACTCTGTGTTGTCCCTTAAAGCGATGACAATATTTGTCATTATATAAATAAAAATAAGATATGAATAAGAGTGAACTGCTGTGCTAGTTAGTAATGTATTTGGAAGAAATTATATATCAAAAAACCCGACTATCTATCACACAAAATATGTGACTGTAGATCTAACAGCATCCTGACTATTTTTGTTAACTTTCTATCAATAATCCAAATGATCTTGGAAGACAGGCATATGAGAACACAGCCTCCCAACATCTTGTTTTCAGCTTTTTGAGATATTGACCAGAGAATCCAGACATGCCTTCTTGGATTTCTGACCCACTATGTGTTAAAAGATGGATTTTTATTCAACCAGTGTTTATGGGAATGTATTATAAGAGCGGTAGAGCTTAGTTTATTTTAATTTGCATAGTAATATTTGTTTTCCAAATTTAATATCATAACTAGATTTTATTAGATACAACACAAATGCAAAAGTATTTTCCTCATTACAGAACATACATCAAATTTCTTTCTCAAAATACAAAACTTAGAAAAAGTTCTCAACATGTTATTAGCATGTAGTTCTAGGTCTCTTTGGAGCAGTTCATTCATACAGACAAAGGCGGGGTCACAAGGAGTTGGACAAGACTGGTACACTCATGCAATTAGCAACCTTAACTCCGTTCACAACCAGTCGCCTGCCCTGCACTTGCTATGTAAACTAACATACTCACATTCTGAGGATTAGGTTGTAGACATCTTTGGGGGTCATTATTCAGCCTACCCCTGAAACCAAGGTCTATTTTCACTCTACTCTTTAGACTTGATTAAGTAAAACACAGAAGTTTAATAATATAAAACAAATATTTCTTGATATGTACAGTTTACTTACAGTAGTCAACAAATTATTTTCTTATTCAGTCAGCATTTAATATAAATATTTTATATAGGTTTTAATGATCACAAAGTTAAAAACATTCTTTCTAATGAAAGTTAATAATAATATCATTTAATGAATTTTCTCATCAGAGTAGTTCATTAGTTGTCTGTATAAACTTCCAAATTTTGTTTTACTTTTAAAAATTTAACATTGTGTGTGTGTGCGTGTGTTGAGTCCTGTTGTTTTACATATCCCCTTAGTGATTTCCTGAGTCAAAGGAAGAAAAATAAAGCCATTTTGTCTGAACAATGTTACTCTGTGTTGTCCCTTAAAGCGATGACAATATTTGTCATTATATAAATAAAAATAAGATATGAATAAGAGTGAACTGCTGTGCTAGTTAGTAATGTATTTGGAAGAAATTATATATCAAAAAACCCGACTATCTATCACACAAAATATGTGACTGTAGATCTAACAGCATCCTGACTATTTTTGTTAACTTTCTATCAATAATCCAAATGATCTTGGAAGACAGGCATATGAGAACACAGCCTCCCAACATCTTGTTTTCAGCTTTTTGAGATATTGACCAGAGAATCCAGACATGCCTTCTTGGATTTCTGACCCACTATGTGTTAAAAGATGGATTTTTATTCAACCAGTGTTTATGGGAATGTATTATAAGAGCGGTAGAGCTTAGTTTATTTTAATTTGCATAGTAATATTTGTTTTCCAAATTTAATATCATAACTAGATTTTATTAGATACAACACAAATGCAAAAGTATTTTCCTCATTACAGAACATACATCAAATTTCTTTCTCAAAATACAAAACTTAGAAAAAGTTCTCAACATGTTATTAGCATGTAGTTCTAGGTCTCTTTGGAGCAGTTCATTCATACAGACAAAGGCGATTATAAATTATAGATGCTTTATTCCATATCTATAATTCAAATATTTGGCAGCCTTTCTTATCATGAATACAGCATAGAATAAACTGAGAGTTTTCTAAGCAGACAAAATAGATGTGACAAAAATCTCCTATAAAGTAAATAAAGCTCTTTTATTCAAATCAATAGATAGGACTCCAGGTATCACAGAGTCTTACTATAATTTTGTGTGCATGCTAAGTCACTGCAGTCATGTTTGACTCTTTGCAACCCCATGGACTCTAGTCCCCTAGGCTCCTCTGTCCATGAAATTCTCCAGGCATGAATACAGGAGTGGGTTTGCCATCTCTTCCTTGAGGGGGAAGGAAATCACTTTCATGACCCAAGGATTGAATCCACATCTCTTTCATCTTCTGCATTGGCAGATGGGTTCTTGATCACAAGAGCACACCTGGGAAGCCCACACTGTAATTTTAACCTAATATTAATAAGCTTAGTTATAAGTTTTCCCCAATGGCTTAGTGCTAAAGACACCACTTGCAATTGGAAATTCAGGAGCTGCAGGTTTGATCCCTGGGTCAGAGAAGATCTCCTGGAGGAGGAAATGGCAAACCACACCAGTATTCTCTTTGGGGGAATGGGGGGGGCTGGTTGTGGGGGTAGGGAGGGAGGGAGCGGGACTGGCGAGCCACTTCTATTGGTCTTTCATTTGTCTATTTTCATTCATCTTTGTTCTTTGGCTCTCGTGGGCCTCGCATCGCAGTTACCTCTGTTGTTGCAGGGCCCCGGCTCTGGGCGCATGCTCTCCAGAGCTCCCCGGCACATGGGATCTTCCCAGGCCAGGGATCGAACTGGCTCCCCTTGCACTGCAAGGCGGTGTCCTTACCCACTGGACCACCAGGGAAGCCCCACACCAGTATTCTTAAAAGGCCACGGACTGAGGATCCTGATGGCTACAGTCCATAGCGTCACAAAGAGTCAGACACAACTGAACAGAGAGAGCGCAAACTTAGTTACCTGACTTTCAAGACCTTACAAACCTGCAGATCAAAGTGATCCGTGTAAGCTGAAAGCAGCAATAGCTGATAATGAAGGAATAATCAGAATAAAAGATACATTGCTTTAACTCAGAACAGTCATTTATAGCTATTAAAACAAAGTACATTATATAATGACCAAAAAACATTGTGGCTCAATAATGATGATCTTGACGGTATCAAATCTTTTGGAAAGGTTGAATTAGTCAGATGTATATATTTAAGAAAACAATAAAATTAATAAGCATTCTGGAAAAATTATAAAGCAATAGATACTTTCATAATATTTAAAATGTCAAACTTTAAAGAAAGTATCACAGTAAAAATAGTATATCTTGAACTTTTATAGAATATAATTTTATGTTTCCACATACTTGTGAAAAATATAACTTCCATATAGCATTGCTATACATACATAAAAAGTATTATTGCAGAGAAAATATCTTTCTAGCACAAATGAAAGTCTTTACTTTTTTAGATAATTCCTTATATTTTCTCAGGACAGCATTCTAAGAATTTCAAAATCACCATAATACTTTTATGTGCACCAAGCAATAATGAAAGATATTCTTCATGCCCCAATATATTTGTATAATGATAAGAAACTGATATATAGCTATATAGAGACAGTCCCCAAATGACTTTCAATAGTTTTGACAATGATTTCTCAACTTATAATGGTGTGAAATTGATATGTATTCAATAAAAATTATAAGTTGAATTTTGAATTTTAATATTTTGCTGAGCCAGTGATATGAAGTGTAATACTCTTGTGAACCTGGGCAGGGTGGTGGAAAGCAATTAACATTCGGAGACATGATTAGGATGCTAAACAACTGATATTCTTGCAACCATTCTATTTTTCATTTTCAGACAGTATCCAGTAATTTATATAAGATTTTCAACACTCTATTATAAAATAGGCTTTGTGTTAGATGGTTTTACCCAACTGTAGCCTAAGGTAATCCTTCTGAGCATATTTGAGACAGGCTAAGCTCTGTTATTCTATAGGTTAAGTGTATTAAATGCAGTTTCAATTTACTATACTTTGAACATGCAATGGACTTAACAAGATGTAATCCCATTGCAAACTGAGGAAGATTTTTATATAGAGGTAAATGCATAAGGGCTTCCCCGGTGCCTCAGATGGCAAAGAATCAGCCCACAATGCAGGAGACAAGGTTTGATCCCTGGGTTGAGAATATCCTCTGGAGAAGGGAATGGCCACAGGCTCCAGTATTCTTGCCTGACGAATTCCATGGACACAGATGGATGGGCTACAGTGCATGGGGTCTTAAAGAAATGGACATAACTGAGAGACTAACACTTTCAACTTTTCTTAAAAGTATATATAAGATTAAACTTAACACTAGATTTTGGAGTAGGTATATAACTCTCAAAAACCCAGCATTATGGTTAGTTTATACTAATTTTACTAAAATCAAGACATAGAAAAGGATGCCAGCTTCTTGGTTCTTAGTCAAAGGATACAAGTATGGGATACCATTTTAACTATTTGTCCTTTAGGTAGTAGTCCACCCTAAGTAAAAAGTATTATCATTAAAATCTTAGAAAAATAAGAGGCTTCTGGAACTTGGCAACTCAGGTAAGGCAAAATACAAAAACCGATGCAATTCCTTTCATAAAGATAGTTTATATTGTATAAATAACAAAATAACTTATTTAAATAGCATCACAAAAGTAAATTATCCAAACATAAACTTAGCAAGATCGATTCCATCTCTAGATAAATGAAACAAAATAAAACCTTAATTTAAATAGCATTATTCAATAAAAATTATAAGTTGAATTTTGAATTTTAATATTTTGCTGAGCCAGTGATATGAAGTGTAATACTCTTGTGAACCTGGGCAGGGTGGTGGAAAGCAATTAACATTCGGAGACATGATTAGGATGCTAAACAACTGATATTCTTGCAACCATTCTATTTTTCATTTTCAGACAGTATCCAGTAATTTATATAAGATTTTCAACACTCTATTATAAAATAGGCTTTGTGTTAGATGGTTTTACCCAACTGTAGCCTAAGGTAATCCTTCTGAGCATATTTGAGACAGGCTAAGCTCTGTTATTCTATAGGTTAAGTGTATTAAATGCAGTTTCAATTTACTATACTTTGAACATGCAATGGACTTAACAAGATGTAATCCCATTGCAAACTGAGGAAGATTTTTATATAGAGGTAAATGCATAAGGGCTTCCCCGGTGCCTCAGATGGCAAAGAATCAGCCCACAATGCAGGAGACAAGGTTTGATCCCTGGGTTGAGAATATCCTCTGGAGAAGGGAATGGCCACAGGCTCCAGTATTCTTGCCTGACGAATTCCATGGACACAGATGGATGGGCTACAGTGCATGGGGTCTTAAAGAAATGGACATAACTGAGAGACTAACACTTTCAACTTTTCTTAAAAGTATATATAAGATTAAACTTAACACTAGATTTTGGAGTAGGTATATAACTCTCAAAAACCCAGCATTATGGTTAGTTTATACTAATTTTACTAAAATCAAGACATAGAAAAGGATGCCAGCTTCTTGGTTCTTAGTCAAAGGATACAAGTATGGGATACCATTTTAACTATTTGTCCTTTAGGTAGTAGTCCACCCTAAGTAAAAAGTATTATCATTAAAATCTTAGAAAAATAAGAGGCTTCTGGAACTTGGCAACTCAGGTAAGGCAAAATACAAAAACCGATGCAATTCCTTTCATAAAGATAGTTTATATTGTATAAATAACAAAATAACTTATTTAAATAGCATCACAAAAGTAAATTATCCAAACATAAACTTAGCAAGATCGATTCCATCTCTAGATAAATGAAACAAAAACTCTATAAAAAACCTCTATTGGATAATGTCTATATAAATGAATGGAAAGAATCATATGACTTTTGAATGAATTTTTTTTTAATTATAGAAATCATAATAATCTTGCAATCAAAATTAATATAATAATGATATTGATACAGATCTTCATAAGATCATTTTTATATTTTTCTGGACATTAAATGTCAAATATTAGGAAATACACATTTTTTAAGGCCAGACAGTCTCCAATATAAAAGAATCCCAGTGTTCGCTTCCACAGCACATATACTAAAATTGGAATGATTCAGAGACAATTAGCATGGCCCCTGTACAAGGAATTCACACAAAATCATGAAGGGTTCCATATTGTGGGGATGGGGGAACTGGGACGGGGGTGGAGAAGGTATGGGGACCAGGAATATACATATGACTAATATGGGATTATACATATCTGTAAACAACAAAACACTGTAAAAGGAAAAAGTAAAATTAAAAAGGAAAGAAAAGAATATAAAAATAAAAAAATAAATAAATAAAAGAATACTGAGGAGAAAATGGCCTATGAAACATTTAAAAGTATTATAGTATTATATAATCATAGGGATTTTTAAAATGTAGCATTATAATGAATGAAAATGGTTTTATTAATGAATGCAAAAAGAAAGTCATAAATAACTCTAAAACATTAATATAATAAAATTGACTGAATCACTGAAAAACATTGTATTATTCAAATAAATAGTGTTGGGATAATTAATTGTCATTTGGAGAAAAGTAACTGAGATTCTTATTATACTCTTTATACAAAAATGAGTTTTAAATGCAACAAGAGTTAAAGCACTGCACAAAGGGCTGCAAAACTAGCATGTGTATGCTTTTCTTCTTGGAGACAGGGTGACTTTAAGTAACCTGCCTTCAGTCACACTCTACTAAAACTTTTAACATCATCTACGATGAAAATGTAGTTGATAAATGTTCACTTCTAGGTGGACCTAAAAGCAATAGTTGGTGAAGATAAACCACGAGACAGAAAATTTTAAGCATATATAATCACTAACCACTTAAATATAAAATATAGTTACATCAAAAATAAGGAAACGAATGTAAAAAAAACCCATAGATTGACAAAACCATAACAATGAAAGAAATTTAACAATAGAATTAACACCAGAAACTATAGCAAAGAATGGAAGTAATGGAAATATGCTAATGATATTAGAAGCCAATTAATAAAAATATGAATGCCATCTACATGTTGATTTATTTAAGTTTTTCTAAAGTTAAATTGTCTTATTAAATTTCCAACAGGTTTAAAAAATGTATAATTTTGAGAATTCACATCAAAATCAACTGGTTGATATTAAATCAATGCAACATATGGGAGGCGTGGAGTGTGTGTGTGTATGTGGGTGTGTGCAGTAAGATGCATGGAACATTTAGGAAGGAGTTGAATTTTCGATTTATTGTTTCCTATTTTAAATTGTTTTCCATAAACACTTTTTAGTTATATAACTATAATATTCATTTTTTCTTAAAAATAGCATGTCTTTTTTTTAAATTAATCTTGTTATCTAACATTAATTTAAAAAACAAATACATGAATATGATATATAAAAATGCAATACCAGGATTAATGCTTTGTTGCAGACAAAAGTATCTCATAGAATATATGTTTGGAGGACCAAGGAAAGGAGGTTATTTTTATTTTTGCTTCTCTTAAAAAATAAAAAGTCCATAGCAGTGCAAAGATGATCAGGAAGTGGTAGGGCAGATTCTTTAGCAGCAAAATATCAATGGTTCCCTAACAACCATCAAAATTAAGAGATACTGGATTTAGGGGAAAAAAAATGGTCAAGGGACACTGCCCAGACCCATTTGTCATTATTCAAATAAATAGTGTTGGGATAATTAATTGTCATTTGGAGAAAAGTAACTGAGATTCTTATTATACTCTTTATACAAAAATGAGTTTTAAATGCAACAAGAGTTAAAGCACTGCACAAAGGGCTGCAAAACTAGCATGTGTATGCTTTTCTTCTTGGAGACAGGGTGACTTTAAGTAACCTGCCTTCAGTCACACTCTACTAAAACTTTTAACATCATCTACGATGAAAATGTAGTTGATAAATGTTCACTTCTAGGTGGACCTAAAAGCAATAGTTGGTGAAGATAAACCACGAGACAGAAAATTTTAAGCATATATAATCACTAACCACTTAAATATAAAATATAGTTACATCAAAAATAAGGAAACGAATGTAAAAAAAACCCATAGATTGACAAAACCATAACAATGAAAGAAATTTAACAATAGAATTAACACCAGAAACTATAGCAAAGAATGGAAGTAATGGAAATATGCTAATGATATTAGAAGCCAATTAATAAAAATATGAATGCCATCTACATGTTGATTTATTTAAGTTTTTCTAAAGTTAAATTGTCTTATTAAATTTCCAACAGGTTTAAAAAATGTATAATTTTGAGAATTCACATCAAAATCAACTGGTTGATATTAAATCAATGCAACATATGGGAGGCGTGGAGTGTGTGTGTGTATGTGGGTGTGTGCAGTAAGATGCATGGAACATTTAGGAAGGAGTTGAATTTTCGATTTATTGTTTCCTATTTTAAATTGTTTTCCATAAACACTTTTTAGTTATATAACTATAATATTCATTTTTTCTTAAAAATAGCATGTCTTTTTTTTAAATTAATCTTGTTATCTAACATTAATTTAAAAAACAAATACATGAATATGATATATAAAAATGCAATACCAGGATTAATGCTTTGTTGCAGACAAAAGTATCTCATAGAATATATGTTTGGAGGACCAAGGAAAGGAGGTTATTTTTATTTTTGCTTCTCTTAAAAAATAAAAAGTCCATAGCAGTGCAAAGATGATCAGGAAGTGGTAGGGGAGATTCTTTAGCAGCAAAATATCCATGGTTCTCTAATAACCATCAAAATTAAGAGATACTGGATTTAGGGGAAAAAAAATGGTCAAGGGGACACTGCCCAGACCCATTTGTCATTCACCATCTATCACTAACAGACTTCTGCTGCAAAAGTCCTGAACAGTGACAGAGAAAGGACATATTCCATTACACCAATAATCATCATATGCGCTCTTCACACTTCTGATCACTTGTATCACTTAAATATATGTACAAGAGTCAGGCTCCTCTTCTGGCTCAGGTTCTTTCATGTCTTCACCATTTGGTCACTATAGGGGGGCTCATGATAGACTTTGCCTCCAACATTTGAACAGCAGGTGCACCACAACCAGTGCTGCTCCTGCTTGCCTTCCTGGCCTTGGCTGTTTCTAGCAGAGGGTTAACAAAGTGGGTAGTTTAATGATCACTATTCTGTTTCTCTCTCATCCAAGCTTGAATCTGTTCTTTCAGTTCTGGCCGTGGTTTCAGCATACTCTTGGTCAGCCCCTGTCAGTTGAAGGGGTCCGTAAGGGGAGTTCAGCAAGTGTCCCAGGACAATGGAGCAGTCCATGACAGTACTGGACAGCATCTGCACTGAGTCAGTCATCAAAGTGTCCATCACTGAGTCTCTGAACTCAGCAGGGGCGTCACTGTAGTCAGTTTCTACAGCTGCGTTCTTAGCCATGATCTCTTCTAACTTCTTGACCCAAAGCTTAAATTTATCTATTGCTACAGTGGATTTGAATCCTGCCTTTCGCATCTTCAAAATAACTTCTTCAGACTTTTTGCTGTAGGACCTCTGGTCATCAGCTCTGGCTTTTGTGAACCGGGCACAGTCTAGTTGCAAATAAATATCCATCAGTTGGTCCAACAGCTTTTTTGGTTCAAAGCCATATTTCTCGGTGTTTTCAACTTTCAGGTGTTGGCACTCTGGGCCACAGAGCTGCTGAAGTTGAAATTCAGCATTGTGGCCATTTGGGGTCCAAGCTCAGGTCTCGTGAACATCTTCTGGACCTGGTGAGGACGTGGAACATGTCCACAATTTCCATTGCCAGGGCAAGAGAGGAGTATGAAACACTCGTCCTGAGAGAGTGAACTGGAACTGGAGGGTCTGCAGCTGATCTTGGGGCATCTGGTTCCACTGCTTCTTGTTCTTCATTATTTCCTGTACATCATGGATCTGCTTCCTGTACTACATGAATCTATTTCTGAGACTACGGACTTTCATCTAGCAAGTGTCATTTATCAACATGTTTATATAGCAGACAAACTGCTTCCCAGAACTGAACTCCTCCATAAAGGTACTGTGGTGAGTTATGTTTTGCCAAATGGGGCTAATGTGATAGCCAATGGTGAACTTGTAGAAACACTCGATGTGGTAGTTCAGCATGTCTGTTTCCTTGCATGTCTTGATGGTGAATTGGTCGCTGTAGGAATCACTATTCTGTTTCTCTCTCATCCAAGCTTGCTGCCTTCCTGGCCTTGGCTGTTTCTAGCAGAGGGTTAACAAAGTGGGTAGTTTAATGATCACTATTCTGTTTCTCTCTCATCCAAGCTTGAATCTGTTCTTTCAGTTCTGGCCGTGGTTTCAGCATACTCTTGGTCAGCCCCTGTCAGTTGAAGGGGTCCGTAAGGGGAGTTCAGCAAGTGTCCCAGGACAATGGAGCAGTCCATGACAGTACTGGACAGCATCTGCACTGAGTCAGTCATCAAAGTGTCCATCACTGAGTCTCTGAACTCAGCAGGGGCGTCACTGTAGTCAGTTTCTACAGCTGCGTTCTTAGCCATGATCTCTTCTAACTTCTTGACCCAAAGCTTAAATTTATCTATTGCTACAGTGGATTTGAATCCTGCCTTTCGCATCTTCAAAATAACTTCTTCAGACTTTTTGCTGTAGGACCTCTGGTCATCAGCTCTGGCTTTTGTGAACCGGGCACAGTCTAGTTGCAAATAAATATCCATCAGTTGGTCCAACAGCTTTTTTGGTTCAAAGCCATATTTCTCGGTGTTTTCAACTTTCAGGTGTTGGCACTCTGGGCCACAGAGCTGCTGAAGTTGAAATTCAGCATTGTGGCCATTTGGGGTCCAAGCTCAGGTCTCGTGAACATCTTCTGGACCTGGTGAGGACGTGGAACATGTCCACAATTTCCATTGCCAGGGCAAGAGAGGAGTATGAAACACTCGTCCTGAGAGAGTGAACTGGAACTGGAGGGTCTGCAGCTGATCTTGGGGCATCTGGTTCCACTGCTTCTTGTTCTTCATTATTTCCTGTACATCATGGATCTGCTTCCTGTACTACATGAATCTATTTCTGAGACTACGGACTTTCATCTAGCAAGTGTCATTTATCAACATGTTTATATAGCAGACAAACTGCTTCCCAGAACTGAACTCCTCCATAAAGGTACTGTGGTGAGTTATGTTTTGCCAAATGGGGCTAATGTGATAGCCAATGGTGAACTTGTAGAAACACTCGATGTGGTAGTTCAGCATGTCTGTTTCCTTGCATGTCTTGATGGTGAATTGGTCGCTGTAGGAATCCCAAGTATTTGCCCCACCAGAGGCTCCCAGACTAGACAAAGAACTCGCCCCAAAGAAACTCAGGTTGCAGAACTTGGATTGGTGCCGATGGTCAGTGTGAAGCTTCTGTCTGGTGACCGAGTTGCCACTGAAATTGGCTGGAATATGACTGTCAGCCTGGCAAATGGGTTTTCATCTTTGGTCTGATTGGACATCATGAGCACCTCCATTAAAATCTGGCCAATCAAATCCTTAAAATCAGAGAACACTCCTTTTGGGTTGTGCTTAAATTGTGCAGAATAAGAAGAAAAAAGATGACATCTCTGCCCTAGTCCGTCTAGGAGACAGGGAAGATCTTATAGACCAGCTGTAAGACCTGCTCTTCAGACCCTTCAGAACCTGAGGAAGGCTCCTTATAGCTGAGGTGCCTTTTCTCTCTTTGGTCGTTTTCATCAACCTCCATATTTTTGATTCCTGAAATCACATCTACCTGTGATATACTTTTCTCACAGGAGATTCCATCAATGTCCATGCTCTGGGAATATGAGAGAGACTGAGACAATATTTCAAGGCTGTTGGAGGTCAAGCTGCTGAGAGAACTGATGTCTTAACTGCTCTGGCTGTGATGGACTACTCCTGATGCATTTATCAGGAGGTAGCAGAGGTCATGCTGTAGACCTCAAGACCAAGGCTCTGGGAGGGGCCTGGGGTTGATGCTACTATAGGAGACCCAGTGTGTTCTCCTTCTGGGGAGAAGTAAGCAGGGTGATCAGCTGCGATTATCTGTCCACTGCTTCTCCTGATCTGGGAACTGATTATTTCCTGTACATCATGGATCTGCTTCCTGTACTACATGAATCTATTTCTGAGACTACGGACTTTCATCTAGCAAGTGTCATTTATCAACATGTTTATATAGCAGACAAACTGCTTCCCAGAACTGAACTCCTCCATAAAGGTACTGTGGTGAGTTATGTTTTGCCAAATGGGGCTAATGTGATAGCCAATGGTGAACTTGTAGAAACACTCGATGTGGTAGTTCAGCATGTCTGTTTCCTTGCATGTCTTGATGGTGAATTGGTCGCTGTAGGAATCCCAAGTATTTGCCCCACCAGAGGCTCCCAGACTAGACAAAGAACTCGCCCCAAAGAAACTCAGGTTGCAGAACTTGGATTGGTGCCGATGGTCAGTGTGAAGCTTCTGTCTGGTGACCGAGTTGCCACTGAAATTGGCTGGAATATGACTGTCAGCCTGGCAAATGGGTTTTCATCTTTGGTCTGATTGGACATCATGAGCACCTCCATTAAAATCTGGCCAATCAAATCCTTAAAATCAGAGAACACTCCTTTTGGGTTGTGCTTAAATTGTGCAGAATAAGAAGAAAAAAGATGACATCTCTGCCCTAGTCCGTCTAGGAGACAGGGAAGATCTTATAGACCAGCTGTAAGACCTGCTCTTCAGACCCTTCAGAACCTGAGGAAGGCTCCTTATAGCTGAGGTGCCTTTTCTCTCTTTGGTCGTTTTCATCAACCTCCATATTTTTGATGCCTGAAATCACATCTACCTGTGATATACTTTTCTCACAGGAGATTCCATCAATGTCCATGCTCTGGGAATATGAGAGAGACTGAGACAATATTTCAAGGCTGTTGGAGGTCAAGCTGCTGAGAGAACTGATGTCTTAACTGCTCTGGCTGTGATGGACTACTCCTGATGCATTTATCAGGGAGGTAGCAGAGGTCATGCTGTAGACCTCAAGACCAAGGCTCTGGGAGGGGCCTGGGGTTGATGCTACTATAGGAGACCCAGTGTGTTCTCCTTCTGGGGAGAAGTAAGCAGGGTGATCAGCTGCGATATCTGTCCACTAGCAAGCTGTGCAAAGCACCTGCATTGGATCTCACCAGTGCTCAGCTCCTCCATTGCTTACCACTTAATGCTGAAAGGCATTAGGGAGAGGTCTTCCGTTCTTTGAGTCCAGGACTGGGGGAGAGTGCTAAGTGTCTATTGGGCAATCTGGTTCCCCGAATGGGGGATGTTTCAGAATTGCATAGTCAGAGGCTAAAAAATAAGAACACGAGAGGCACTGAAATGCCTTTGTATCGGTCACTCCAGTCACCCCAGAGATGCTACAGCTGCTGACTCCCTAACTAGCCTCCTTTGTTAGCCACTGCTGCTGCTACAGGGTTTATCTTAAGGTGCCAATTACTACCCTCTGCTTCCCAGGTTAACCACACTAAGGAATTTGGTCACCCAGAACCTACTGTGCCCAGAACCTACTGTGTCTTTGTGGTGGTGGCACAGCAGCTGTGTGTCCACAGCTGATTCGGCTCTTCTTCCTACCATTTGACCCTGGCGTCAAGTGTTCAACTGTAGAGTGGGTGCCCAGAGATAAGGCGACCCAGCAGCTGCCCAAGCAGAGCCCAGCATTAAAAAGACTCATTATTTTTGGTGTAGATATTGATGTCATAGGAAAGAGGTTTTCTTTTTATTTTTTAGAAAAGTGATTTTTAAAAAGGTAACTTGAGGGCTTCCCCAGTGGGTAAGGACACCACCTTGCAGTGCAAGGGGTGCTGGTTTGATCCCTGGCCTGGGAAGATCCCACGTGCCGTGGAGCGGCTGGACCGATGTGTCCAATTACTGAGCCGGAGTTCTGGAACACATGCGCCCAGAGTCGGTGCTCTGTGACAACAGGGGCCACTGCGATGGGAGGCCCACTAAATTAGAACTAAATTGACAGAATAGAGTTACTGAGGCAGACACCAAGTAGGGCAGTCCTCAAAAGGGCAAAGATGAAAGAATAAGCTTTCTTTTTATTATATTGCTTTTCTTCAGAAAAATTCATACAATATTGAAATTTTATTTCCCTCCTAATTGCAAGAACTCAAGTTACTCTGACACAGAACAGTAAGTGAATCATTTTCTTAAAGCCATATGATAATCACTATTGAATTAAATACTTTAGAAATCATCCAGTAGTTGAATCTCAGCATGAAAAGTTATTTTTTAAAAAATTTTTTAGTGCATTCTGTCCAGTTCAAGCCAAGGGAAAAAAAAAAAAAATGAATCAGGTCAAGATGGTTAATTCAGTCTAGCTATTTCATTTTCATTTTTGTCTTTTGACAATAGTGACAATATGGAAAGTATGATGAGAGAAATTCAGAATATAATGATCTAACCGTGTCATTTCAAGAGAAGAAGAAAAATATCAATTTATCCCTACAGTTAGAGAATTTCAAATTTTTATTATAGGAAAATCCAAAGTACCATTAAATATTCAAATACCATAAAACATGCTCAATAATAAGGTGATCCAATAAAAGAAAAATCCAAGGAAGTTAAATTTTTACTTTATAGTTAAGAATTAATGCTTTCTCTCCTTTTATGATTGTGTTAATATTAATTACTTTAAGCAAAATTGCCTTGCCTTCACATGAAATACGTCGAGCTGTCTGATCTGACCCCTGGCTATTAGTGAAAATCAATAACTTACCTGTGGTTTCAAAGAGGTTGTCAATGAGGAGGCAATACAAACAAGCAGAATAAAGGTTGATTTTAATTCTTCCTCCTGTCCACTCATTCAACCACAATCTGAGGGAAGAGTTTCTGCTACTGTGGTTTTGACATGCCATCATCATGCTTGAAATATCTTAAACTAGGCTTCATTGGTGTCCACAGCTAACATGCATAAGATAAATAGAACAATATAATATTGCGATTCTATTATTGCTTTTTTCTCTTTTATCTGCAAAATAGATCAATTTAAAAGATCATTGCCTTCTAATTTTTTGTTGACTATCTCTGTCTCTTAAATTTTATGCTATTTTTAATTGGAGGATAATTACAGTATTGTAATGGTTTCTGCCATACATCAAGATGAGTCATTCACAGGTATACACATGTCCCCTCCCTCTTAAACTTGCCTCTCACCTCGCTCCCTATCCCACCTTGCTCCCCATTCTTCCTCTCTAGATAGTCAGAAAGCACAGGCTTTGGGTTCCCATTGTCATGCAGGAAAACCCCACTGGTTATATATTTACATATGGTAATATATATGCCTCTATGCTACTGTCTCAAGTAATCCCATCTTCTCTCTCTCTCACTCTGTCCAAAAGTCTGTTCCCTATGTCCACACTTCCACTGCTGCATTGTATATAGTTTCATCAGTACCATCTTTCCAGATTCCATATACATGTGTTAATATAGCATTTTTTTTTCTAACTTCACTTTGTATAAGAAGCTCTAGGTTTGTCTACCTTATTAGAAAAAACTCAAATGCATGCCTTTTTATAGCTGAGTAATACTATATTTTGTATATGTTCCACAACATCTTTATCAAGCTCATCTGTCAATGCACATCTAGGTTGCTTCCATGTCCTAGCTATTGTAAATAATTCTGCAATGAACATTGAGGTACATGTGCCTTTTTGAATTATGGTTTCCTCAGGGTATATACCTCAGGGCATATGGCTTTCTCTGGGATTGTTGTGTCTTACGGTTGTTCTATTCTTACGTTTTTAAGGAATCTCCATACTGTTCTCCATAGTAACTGTATCAATTTGGATTCCCACCAACAGTGCAAGAGTGTTCCCTTTTCTCCACACTTTCTCCAGCATTTATTATTTGTAGACTTCTTGATGAGGCACATTCTGATAGGTGTGAGATACATCATTCTGGTTTTGATTTGCATTTCTCTAATAATGATTGATGTTGAGCATCTTTCATGTGTTTCTTAGCCATCTGTATGTCTTCTCTGAGAAAATGTCTTCTTCTGCCCATGTTTTTTTTTTTTTTTTTTTGCCACTTCTATTGATCTTTCATTTACTTGTTTTCATCCACCTTTGTTCTTTGGTCTGCGTGGGCCTCCCATTGCAGTGGCCTCTCTCACTGCAGAGCACTGGCTCTAGGCTCATGCGCTCCAGAGCTCCGGCTCGGTAATTGGACAAATCGGTACAGCCGCTCCATGGCACATGGGATCTTCCCAGGCCAGGGATCGAACTGGCATTTCTTGCACTGCAAAACAGTGTCCTTACCCACTGGACCACCAGGGAAGCCTTTCTGCCTACTTTTTAATTGAGTTGTTTATTTGTTTTTTTGTAATGGGTTTCAGGAACTGCTTGTATACTTTGGAGATTAATTCTTTGTCAGTTTAATTTGCTATTATTTTCTTACATTCTGAAGTTTGGGTTTTCACCTTGCTCATATTTTCCTACATTGAACAAAAGTTTTTAGGTCTCTTAAAATGCCTTCTGAGAGTACCTCTGTTCCCTATGTCCACACTTCCAGCTGCATTTATTTTGTTTCCTCAGTACCATCTTTCCAGATTCCATATACATGTGTTAATATAGCATTTTTTTTTCTAACTTCACTTTGTATAAGAAGCTCTAGGTTTGTCTACCTTATTAGAAAAAACTCAAATGCATGCCTTTTTATAGCTGAGTAATACTATATTTTGTATATGTTCCACAACATCTTTATCAAGCTCATCTGTCAATGCACATCTAGGTTGCTTCCATGTCCTAGCTATTGTAAATAATTCTGCAATGAACATTGAGGTACATGTGCCTTTTTGAATTATGGTTTCCTCAGGGTATATACCTCAGGGCATATGGCTTTCTCTGGGATTGTTGTGTCTTACGGTTGTTCTATTCTTACGTTTTTAAGGAATCTCCATACTGTTCTCCATAGTAACTGTATCAATTTGGATTCCCACCAACAGTGCAAGAGTGTTCCCTTTTCTCCACACTTTCTCCAGCATTTATTATTTGTAGACTTCTTGATGAGGCACATTCTGATAGGTGTGAGATACATCATTCTGGTTTTGATTTGCATTTCTCTAATAATGATTGATGTTGAGCATCTTTCATGTGTTTCTTAGCCATCTGTATGTCTTCTCTGAGAAAATGTCTTCTTCTGCCCATGTTTTTTTTTTTTTTTTGCCACTTCTATTGATCTTTCATTTACTTGTTTTCATCCACCTTTGTTCTTTGGTCTGCGTGGGCCTCCCATTGCAGTGGCCTCTCTCACTGCAGAGCACTGGCTCTAGGCTCATGCGCTCCAGAGCTCCGGCTCGGTAATTGGACAAATCGGTACAGCCGCTCCATGGCACATGGGATCTTCCCAGGCCAGGGATCGAACTGGCATTTCTTGCACTGCAAAACAGTGTCCTTACCCACTGGACCACCAGGGAAGCCTTTCTGCCTACTTTTTAATTGAGTTGTTTATTTGTTTTTTTGTAATGGGTTTCAGGAACTGCTTGTATACTTTGGAGATTAATTCTTTGTCAGTTTAATTTGCTATTATTTTCTTACATTCTGAAGTTTGGGTTTTCACCTTGCTCATATTTTCCTACATTGAACAAAAGTTTTTAGGTCTCTTAAAATGCCTCAGTCTAAGCCAGAGTACCCTCTGCTTGACTTCTGCCATGCTACATGCAGGATGCACAATGGGACTGCTTTGTATCAAGAGAAGAATGCCCCTGAGGCATTAACTGAAGCAAAGGAGTGCTTATTATTCATTAGCTTGTATCTGGGAGTCTCTTACCCTAACATTCTAAGTCATCTTTCTCAACACTACGATTGTACAGTATGTCCTCAAATACAGATGGCCCTAACTTTACATAGTTCTGATATAAATAAACTTCAGATAACATGGTTTAGTTTTTTTTTTTTTTTTTTCAAAAAAGGGCTCACCTCCAAATTTTAGTTGCTACAACAAAATAACTGTGAATACCTGGATAAAGTTTAAGACTTGCTGCTAGCGCTTCAGATCAAAATCACAATTTAAATAACAAGTGTACCTTATGATCAGTAATCAATCACCTCACTTCTTCTGAAGTCTGCAGGTGATTGGTCATTGCACTTCTGTTGCTGAGTTCATGCACAGGTTCTTCTGTTGATTTTTGTCTCCTATGATAAACCCATTGTCATTTTTAAAAGAAGATAATTGAAGAGAAAGTTTACCAACATAGATGTAAGTGGAGCATAAAAAGAAAAAATGTGAGAGCACTGGAATTGATATTACAATAAAATGACCTACTTCCATATGCAGTTGGTTGAGGATGGCTCCCTGAGCTTTGCTTATAATGAAGGGGCCATGCAGTCTGAGCTTGCACTCAGTACCTCAAAGAATGTTTCTAGGCAAATAACCAGGTAGACTAGGAGGCTGTTTATGGTGGTCCACTGTAAACATATATAAAAACTGCCCATTCCAGCTGACAGGAGATTAGATTTGGGCCAAAGTAATATACATTTGGCATCACAAGTTTCCTGGAAATATGATATATAGATCTATTTTCTTCTATAACAGAAGTTGGAAGCCTTTATTCCGTGAAAGGCCTGATAATGAAAAAGATCTTTGCGGGTTTTCTTATGAATCTCTTTGTTACAACCACGTGGACGTTATAGAGTGAAAGCAGCTGTAAACAATAGAGAAATGAATGAGTGAGTCTCAATTGAACTATATGGACACCGAAATTTGAGTCTTGCAAAATGAATATATTCATGATAATGTATCATGATATAGTATTCTTTGATTATTTTCAACTTCTATAATGTAAAAATAAAAACCATGAAAACCAGTTGGTGGTCTAGTTGTGGCTTGTAGGCCATAGTTTGCTAGCCCTTTGTATTAAAATACCAGTTAAATATAAATATTTGGAGAAAGATACCTAAACATATTTATTGATCATAGTTTTTCTTTTTCTTTCAAAAAAATTTATTTTATGGCCACTTCTACTGATCTTTCATCTATTTATCTTTGTTCTTTGGCCTGTGTGGGCCTCCCATCACAGTGGCCTCTTTTGCTGTAGAGCACCGCCTCCTGGTGCATGCTCTCCAGAGCTCCGGCTCGGTGATTGGACACGTTGGTGCAGCCACTCCGTGGCACATGGCATCTTCCCAGGCCAGGGATCGAACCGGCACCCCTTGCACTGCAAGGCAGTGTCCTTACCCAATGGACCACCAGGGAAGCACTGATTAGTTTTTTTAATTAGAGATTAAAACAACAATGCTTTCCCTAATTTAAGGAAGAAAGTAACATTAACAGAACTATTTATTAGAAAATCACATTTTCACTCAACGCGTGAGCACCTATAAAAATGATTTTAATTTAATAGAATTGTAATTAGTTTGCCAAGCATATGAAACCTTTTATTCTCTGCATGTTGCAAAGGTAGACCTTGGCTATGGTCACTTTTACAGAGCCCTGTAAAGAAGTCGCTTGCAGGAAATTGTCATTATGTACAACAAAAATGCCTCTAATTAGAATGTTAGGATAATAGATCAAGTAAAGATTAAAAATAGTATAATATATGAACATAATTTATTTATATAATTGGTATAAATATTTTTACATTATATGTATTATAATACAACATTTTTATTATGTATAATTTTATACTATTATAAAATAATAATAGCTATTTTAAAATTCTTATCAAATAAAGATTCAATTGTACTAACATTGAAATTTTGATGAACAGTAGAAAATAATGGCTGATATACAGGGATAAAAAATATATAATATGTGCAAAAGCATAACTATGTATTTTTACAAAAGTACTCACGTTGTTCATAAACTTCCTTCAAAATGAGCTTTGTCTAAAAATCAAAAGCTTACTATTGATACTTCCCTTGAATGAATTTGTTTTGAGAAATAACACATATCTCAAACCCGAAGAGTTGAGGTTTTTTGTGAACAAAAATTGCCAGCAATGAATAGGGTATAACATTTCAAAAGATTGCATCTACCATCAATTACTGACTCAGCAGTTAATCTTTTACATTTACCTGTGCATACCTAAACATATTTATTGATCATAGTTTTTCTTTTTCTTTCAAAAAAATTTATTTTATGGCCACTTCTACTGATCTTTCATCTATTTATCTTTGTTCTTTGGCCTGTGTGGGCCTCCCATCACAGTGGCCTCTTTTGCTGTAGAGCACCGCCTCCTGGTGCATGCTCTCCAGAGCTCCGGCTCGGTGATTGGACACGTTGGTACAGCCACTCCGTGGCACATGGCATCTTCCCAGGCCAGGGATCGAACCGGCACCCCTTGCACTGCAAGGCAGTGTCCTTACCCAATGGACCACCAGGGAAGCACTGATTAGTTTTTTTAATTAGAGATTAAAACAACAATGCTTTTCCTAATTTAAGGAAGAAAGTAACATTAACAGAACTATTTATTAGAAAATCACATTTTCACTCAACGCGTGAGCACCTATAAAAATGATTTTAATTTAATAGAATTGTAATTAGTTTGCCAAGCATATGAAACCTTTTATTCTCTGCATGTTGCAAAGGTAGACCTTGGCTATGGTCACTTTTACAGAGCCCTGTAAAGAAGTCGCTTGCAGGAAATTGTCATTATGTACAACAAAAATGCCTCTAATTAGAATGTTAGGATAATAGATCAAGTAAAGATTAAAAATAGTATAATATATGAACATAATTTATTTATATAATTGGTATAAATATTTTTACATTATATGTATTATAATACAACATTTTTATTATGTATAATTTTATACTATTATAAAATAATAATAGCTATTTTAAAATTCTTATCAAATAAAGATTCAATTGTACTAACATTGAAATTTTGATGAACAGTAGAAAATAATGGCTGATATACAGGGATAAAAAATATATAATATGTGCAAAAGCATAACTATGTATTTTTACAAAAGTACTCACGTTGTTCATAAACTTCCTTCAAAATGAGCTTTGTCTAAAAATCAAAAGCTTACTATTGATACTTCCCTTGAATGAATTTGTTTTGAGAAATAACACATATCTCAAACCCGAAGAGTTGAGGTTTTTTGTGAACAAAAATTGCCAGCAATGAATAGGGTATAACATTTCAAAAGATTGCATCTACCATCAATTACTGACTCAGCAGTTAATCTTTTTACATTTACCTGTGCTGATATTTTTCATAGAGTTTCAAATATGTATGTGTTATTATTCAATAATATGTACCAGAAACACCAATACTTGGAATGCTAAATTGTCTTACTAAAGAATACAAGAGCCACACAACTCTAAGTGTTTTAATTTTACTAAAATAAGTAACTTTACTAAAATTAGAGGTAGTTTGGGTTACCAGTGAGGAAGTTGACTTTAAAGTCTGTATCTCAATCAAATGTTCTATAGTAATTAAAACTGTTTTCTTACAGATTCCTTCCATTTCCATTAAATGCATGTTAATTGGAGTTAAGCTTGTAAGAGACATATATCTGTACTTTTAAGAATTTAAATTTAGTATGGAAATATTTTTGTTAGATATTTCATTGTGACTGATACAAAATAAGGTACTGAGTTTTCTTTTGGATAGTTTGCTCTTATATAAAATGAAAAGTGAGTAATTAAATGGGTAACTACACTTCCTGAACAGCCCAGATACTGGAACTTTGTGAGGCATCAGCGTTTTCACTTCTCCCATCTCTTGCTTACACCAGGGAAATTGAGGTTGACATCACCCTCATCATTGTAATCATCACCTCTGTCTCTCTCAGAATGTATGCTGTATGGTTGGAATCCTTCAGTAATATGTATAGTTAATACGACTCAAGTGTAATAGAACAGATTAAATGTGCTTATTCCCTTTGGTATTTATTCATGAATTTTGCTCTTGGCATGTATAAAATAATAATAGCTATTTTAAAATTCTTATCAAATAAAGATTCAATTGTACTAACATTGAAATTTTGATGAACAGTAGAAAATAATGGCTGATATACAGGGATAAAAAATATATAATATGTGCAAAAGCATAACTATGTATTTTTACAAAAGTACTCACGTTGTTCATAAACTTCCTTCAAAATGAGCTTTGTCTAAAAATCAAAAGCTTACTATTGATACTTCCCTTGAATGAATTTGTTTTGAGAAATAACACATATCTCAAACCCGAAGAGTTGAGGTTTTTTGTGAACAAAAATTGCCAGCAATGAATAGGGTATAACATTTCAAAAGATTGCATCTACCATCAATTACTGACTCAGCAGTTAATCTTTTTACATTTACCTGTGCTGATATTTTTCATAGAGTTTCAAATATGTATGTGTTATTATTCAATAATATGTACCAGAAACACCAATACTTGGAATGCTAAATTGTCTTACTAAAGAATACAAGAGCCACACAACTCTAAGTGTTTTAATTTTACTAAAATAAGTAACTTTACTAAAATTAGAGGTAGTTTGGGTTACCAGTGAGGAAGTTGACTTTAAAGTCTGTATCTCAATCAAATGTTCTATAGTAATTAAAACTGTTTTCTTACAGATTCCTTCCATTTCCATTAAATGCATGTTAATTGGAGTTAAGCTTGTAAGAGACATATATCTGTACTTTTAAGAATTTAAATTTAGTATGGAAATATTTTTGTTAGATATTTCATTGTGACTGATACAAAATAAGGTACTGAGTTTTCTTTTGGATAGTTTGCTCTTATATAAAATGAAAAGTGAGTAATTAAATGGGTAACTACACTTCCTGAACAGCCCAGATACTGGAACTTTGTGAGGCATCAGCGTTTTCACTTCTCCCATCTCTTGCTTACACCAGGGAAATTGAGGTTGACATCACCCTCATCATTGTAATCATCACCTCTGTCTCTCTCAGAATGTATGCTGTATGGTTGGAATCCTTCAGTAATATGTATAGTTAATACGACTCAAGTGTAATAGAACAGATTAAATGTGCTTATTCCCTTTGGTATTTATTCATGAATTTTGCTCTTGGCATTAAATCATCTCTTGATGGGAATATCATTATGTGTATAGATCATTATCTACAAGTCTGCATTAGTATTTCTGAACCACGTTAGTGCTGCATGTTCTTAAAGGGATTTTTTCAAAAGTGAAGCATTAAGAATACCTGAGTGTGAAACAGAACTAACGTAAAATTCTTCAAAAGATTTGACTCTAAATAAAAATACATCCAATAATTCCAGTATATCAAAGAACATTTCATATGCAAAAAGACTCAAGAAGTCCAGGTTGCTATCCAACATGTGAGATGTTATTCGTTGATTAAAATTCATGAGCAAGGAAATCAGCTTAGTAATGATTAGCCATAGTGAAAACAGCACATTTTTGTGATTTATTTGCTCATATATTATATTTTCAAGAAGCAGGGAAGTATTTTTGTGATGCTTTCCATACATATTTTTGGCAAATTATGTATTGTATAACATCAATTTATGTCTCCTGTGTGTGAAAATACAGTGATAGCACACAAAAAAATACTCGTGCATGACTGCTCACAGCAGTTTTATTTATAATAATGAAAACTAGAAATATCCCAGGAGTTCATCAACAGGAAACTGGATAAACAGATTACTATCAAGGAATTTAAAAAGAAAAAAAAAAAAAGGATGAACTCCTTTTATATACAACACCATCTGTGAATCACTGAATATTTTGCGAAAGGGATATAAAAGGTGTGATGCATTCATATGAAGTTTATCAATAGGTCAAACTAATTTAAGAAATTTAGAGAAGTGGTTGTCTTGGGGTGTGGAAACTGGGACCTGGCTATCAAAGGATATAAGGGAAACTTCTGGGATAATGGCAATGTTCTCAATCTTCTTAAGGCTTCCAATTACATAAGTCATATATTTGTCATAATCCAGTTAAACGTACACTTAAGATTTATGCATTTCATTGTATATAAATATTGCCCCTAAGCTCTAAAAATACTGAAATCTAGTTAATAATATTCATAATGATGTGTCCAGCATTAAGTGTATTTATGTCTATAACTTTGAAATGCATTAAAAGCATGAGCCATGAGAAGAATAATAACTGAATAAATATGTGATAAAGCAAATGTCTTATAACTTTTGCTGTAGAATCTAGGTGAGTATGTGGAAGTTTGCTATAAATTCTTTTAACTGTTTTCTGTGCTCAAAATTTTGCATTATTTTTGGGTAGATAAAAATAAATGAAAACAGATATATCCAATGAAACAATTAGTACAATAAAAATGGCAAGCACACAATGCTAAGGTATTCTAAAGTGGGGTCAATAAGGCTAACTAAGAAGCCATGGGTGGAAGCATATTACAATAAGTTTTGACAAGCAAAAAAGGGAAAAAAGGGAAAGAGACACTGAAGTACTAGACAATGTATGGGTGTGGGTGGTAGTGCAACCATTACAGTACTTCGAGTCTGAGGAACTGAATGTTGAAATTTGATAATGATTAGAAATATCATTCAAGACATTTGTGATAAAGAGAAAATAGGAAATATGTATAATACAGTTGTTTGAATTTGGAATGACAGATGGTAAAGATAGATATTTTACTTGTAAAGAATATTAGGCTCTATCTCAGGGATGGGGACCTAGCAAAGGCTTTTTATTACTTTATTTATATCTTTGTATTTTAATGATCATGCCAAAAAGCTGTGATAAATTAATTTGAAAGTAATGAGCAAGATAAGTAAGATTGGAGAGAGACTGGAGGTAAATAGATCATTATCTAGTTTATTAATGTGTTGTCAGAACAAAACGATCCATTTGATAAATACATGCATTAATGCTGATGTAAATCAGACATTTCCTGATAACTGATTAACTGTCAAGGTCAGTGATTCTGATGAATAAAGTTTAAAGCCAAATAAGATGGAAGTATTGCTAATAGGACATATGCTAGATATAGGATATACTCTAGAATATATACTGTATATATTAATAGTTTTTATAGTTGGATATATAATAACATCATGCTGTTACAGAATTTTTAATAATTATATTATATACTTCAGCCTAGAAATAAACTTAGAAGAGTAAGATTTACATAATTCACACTTAAAAGTTTCCTTTTTCATGTGGCTAATTTGTTCTTTAAGGAAATAATATGCACATGAAATTAAATTAAAAGGAGTATTTTATAACATGTATTAAGACTTATTTTAAAAAGAATGTGATGAATGTGAGTTTAATAATCTGTATTCAAATACATAAACTTTCTGGATATTTAAGTATATACATTTTATGACCAGTTAAAAAGTGCTAATTTAATAGTTCTTCATGACTATCATAAGAATACCTTGAAAAATATATTCTAAATTTTAATACAGTGTCTGTTTCATTGTATTTCAAAAATATGCTATAAAGAGGTAAAGCTCATGAGAAATTGATCAAACATAGAATTCAAATTAGGGTAAACAGTTAAAATATTTATAATTCTTCACTCATAAAAATAATTTACAAAACATGAAAGAGAAATAAATATAATACAGCATTTTTAATTATTTCAATTATTGATCCTTTCTTTTATGTTTTCTAAAATCATAAAATTAAATTTATTTACCTGTCCTGGGATTATTTGTTCATTCTGTACACTAGAGAATGAGTTCCAAATGTCTATAAAATTATAACTAAAAATCATATATTAAGAATTCAATGTATGTTAGAATTTTATACTGATATTTTAAAAAGTCATTATGAGTACACCTCATCATTAATTGGTTATAGACCAGAGAAAAGATGAAAGAACATTTCTTAACCTCTGTCAAAGTCAGAATGTTCTCAAATATACTCTTGACATAAGTTTAATATATAATATAAATTAAATTTTGTCTGCATGAAAGTTGGTTTTTAAGTACATGTTGTTGGAGGAAGCAAGATGATAAACGGAAAGATCCTGGGCTACCTTCCTCCCATAGACATACTACATACACAGCAACTAACTTTCAGAATGAGAGGAAATCTTGCAAAAAAATATGTTCACAACTAAGGAAGAAGCCACATTGAGATGGGCAGGAGAGATGTAAATGCAGTCTGGTCAGGACCCTCACCCTGACACTGGAAATCAGAGATAGAAGGAATATCACAACTGTGATGGTCATCCCTAAGGAGCAAAGGCTTTAAGCCCTACATAGACCTCCTGAGCCCTTGGAATCTGCACTGAGAAGACAAGCTACCACAATGTCTGACTGAAAATAAGCAAACTTGTGTCCAGGAGAAACAGGACTTTAGGAAACTAAGAATTTACTCTTGAAACCAACACAATTCTGTAAAGCAATTATCCTTCAATTAAAATAATTAACAAGTTAATAAAAGGTACATGAAAAACTAATTTACTCTGAACCCCACTGCAGAAAAGATGCACCAGATTCATAATGAAGATATTTGTTGATTAATTTCAAAGTTTTTTAGGGCGTGCATCTGAGGGGCTGGAATTTGTTGAAACTTTCTCCGGATATATTCTAAATTTTAATACAGTGTCTGTTTCATTGTATTTCAAAAATATGCTATAAAGAGGTAAAGCTCATGAGAAATTGATCAAACATAGAATTCAAATTAGGGTAAACAGTTAAAATATTTATAATTCTTCACTCATAAAAATAATTTACAAAACATGAAAGAGAAATAAATATAATACAGCATTTTTAATTATTTCAATTATTGATCCTTTCTTTTATGTTTTCTAAAATCATAAAATTAAATTTATTTACCTGTCCTGGGATTATTTGTTCATTCTGTACACTAGAGAATGAGTTCCAAATGTCTATAAAATTATAACTAAAAATCATATATTAAGAATTCAATGTATGTTAGAATTTTATACTGATATTTTAAAAAGTCATTATGAGTACACCTCATCATTAATTGGTTATAGACCAGAGAAAAGATGAAAGAACATTTCTTAACCTCTGTCAAAGTCAGAATGTTCTCAAATATACTCTTGACATAAGTTTAATATATAATATAAATTAAATTTTGTCTGCATGAAAGTTGGTTTTTAAGTACATGTTGTTGGAGGAAGCAAGATGATAAAACGGAAAGATCCTGGGCTACCTTCCTCCCATAGACATACTACATACACAGCAACTAACTTTCAGAATGAGAGGAAATCTTGCAAAAAAATATGTTCACAACTAAGGAAGAAGCCACATTGAGATGGGCAGGAGAGATGTAAATGCAGTCTGGTCAGGACCCTCACCCTGACACTGGAAATCAGAGATAGAAGGAATATCACAACTGTGATGGTCATCCCTAAGGAGCAAAGGCTTTAAGCCCTACATAGACCTCCTGAGCCCTTGGAATCTGCACTGAGAAGACAAGCTACCACAATGTCTGACTGAAAATAAGCAAACTTGTGTCCAGGAGAAACAGGACTTTAGGAAACTAAGAATTTACTCTTGAAACCAACACAATTCTGTAAAGCAATTATCCTTCAATTAAAATAATTAACAAGTTAATAAAAGGTACATGAAAAACTAATTTACTCTGAACCCCACTGCAGAAAAGATGCACCAGATTCATAATGAAGATATTTGTTGATTAATTTCAAAGTTTTTTAGGGCGTGCATCTGAGGGGCTGGAATTTGTTGAAACTTTCTCCGGATATAGACAAGTGTTGGTATTTTTTTTCTTTTCTATTGTCCTCTATTTGGTTGACCTATTGTTAGTAGGTGCCATTTCTGACTCTCCCCATGTAATTTACTAGCATAACTCAACCCACTGAGATAGGTTCACCAGCAGACCTCATGAAGTCAGTTCTCCTCTAAAATGGCTACCTGCCAGACTCAACAACCACCTTCAATTTGCAGTAGAAGACATCCAAAGTAGCTCCTTGGACTACAAGTTCAGGCAGGCATAATTGATTGCCAGTAGAACCAGACCTGGAAGGTGCCCTCAGCCAGCACTGGCGTTTTGTGAAGGGCTCTCAAAGCAGGAATCACTAATATACAACAGAGTTCATGCAATGCTTGTGGCCAAGGCGCTCAGCTAAATACACAAGCGGCAGTCCTACACAGTAGATGTTCTCAGAGAAATCACAGACCAGCCACAGTGAGAGGCCACGTGAGGCCTACACAGGGGCAAATTCTGGCTCTGACGAGGAGTCAGGACAGTGCTACTGGATCCAGTAGGATACCATTTACTAAAAGTCACTCTTTGAAGACCAGAAGATATAGCTCATCTACTTAATACATAGGAACAAACAAAAAAATTAGACAAAATGAGACATAGGACTCTGTTGAAAATAAAATAACAACACAAAACCTCAGGGGGATAAAAGTTAAATGACAGGGGAAAAAAGAATATTGTAGAAAAAATTTTCTTAAAACCAGCCATAAAATGCACCATGAGCTCAGGAGGACATGAAGGACACAGTAAAAACTTCACCAAAGAAAGAAAAATCATTAAAAAGAACCAATTTGAACCAAAGGATGTACTAACTGAAATGAAGAATGCACCAGACAGAAACAATAGAATATTAGATGATGAAAATAAGCAAACTTGTGTCCAAAAAATTGAAAAAACAAAAAACCCGAACTTATCCTTCAATTAAAATAATTAACAAGTTAATAAAAGGTACATGAAAAACTAATTTACTCTGAACCCCACTGCAGAAAAGATGCACCAGATTCATAATGAAGATATTTGTTGATTAATTTCAAAGTTTTTTAGGGCGTGCATCTGAGGGGCTGGAATTTGTTGAAACTTTCTCCGGATATAGACAAGTGTTGGTATTTTTTTTCTTTTCTATTGTCCTCTATTTGGTTGACCTATTGTTAGTAGGTGCCATTTCTGACTCTCCCCATGTAATTTACTAGCATAACTCAACCCACTGAGATAGGTTCACCAGCAGACCTCATGAAGTCAGTTCTCCTCTAAAATGGCTACCTGCCAGACTCAACAACCACCTTCAATTTGCAGTAGACGACATCCAAAGTAGCTCCTTGGACTACAAGTTCAGGCAGGCATAATTGATTGCCAGTAGAACCAGACCTGGAAGGTGCCCTCAGCCAGCACTGGCGTTTTTGTGAAGGGGCTCTCAAAGCAGGAATCACTAATATACAACAGAGTTCATGCAATGCTTGTGGCCAAGGCGCTCAGCTAAATACACAAGCGGCAGTCCTACACAGTAGATGTTCTCAGAGAAATCACAGACCAGCCACAGTGAGAGGCCACGTGAGGCCTACACAGGGGCAAATTCTGGCTCTGACGAGGAGTCAGGACAGTGCTACTGGATCCAGTAGGATACCATTTACTAAAAGTCACTCTTTGAAGACCAGAAGATATAGCTCATCTACTTAATACATAGGAACAAACAAAAAAATTAGACAAAATGAGACATAGGACTCTGTTGAAAATAAAATAACAACACAAAACCTCAGGGGGATAAAAGTTAAATGACAGGGGAAAAAAGAATATTGTAGAAAAAATTTTCTTAAAAACCAGCCATAAAAATGCACCATGAGCTCAGGAGGACATGAAGGACACAGTAAAAACTTCACCAAAGAAAGAAAAATCATTAAAAAGAACCAATTTGAACCAAAGGATGTACTAACTGAAATGAAGAATGCACCAGACAGAAACAATAGAATATTAGATGATGAAAAAGAATGGATTAGCCATCTGGAAGACAGTCTGGAGGAAAAGAAAAAAGAAAATGAAAGATGAGGGTAACTTAAGGGACTTCTGAGAAAACATCAGGCATACTAGCATTACCATTAGAGACTTCCCAGAAAAACAGAGAGAACAGGGACAAAAAATACTCTCAGAATGAATAATGGTGAGAGCATCTCTAAACTGGTGAAGAAAACAGATATTCATGTCCAGAAAGCACAGAAAGTCCCAGAGATGAACAAATAATATATATATGGTATGTATATGTATGCATATATATTACATACGATATTATTTTATTGCAGGCTAATAGACTAATATATACTATTATATACAGCTATATATATATGTATATTATATATATATTATAATCATCTCAGTAGATTCAGAAAAGGTTTTTGGCTGAATCAACATTCATCTAATATATAAAAACCCCAACAAAATGGGTGAAGAAGAAACATAGTTCAACACGACAAAAGCTATACATGGCAATCCCACAGAAACATCCTCCTAAATAATGAAAAGCTGAAAGTATTTTCTTAGGTCAGGAAGAAGATAAGTATGCCCGTTTTTGTCACTTCTATTAAACATAGTATCGAATGTCCTAGTCACAACAGTCACACAAGAAAAAAAAAGCATAAAAAACTATTCAAATCAAAAGGGAGCAAAATGATGGCAAAACCCTGTAATTAGAAAATCCTAAAGCCTCCACCAAAAATATTAGAACTCATAGAATGGTTTCCTAGTCACAGAATATTGGAAATTTCTACGCCATAAAATGCACCAATGAGCAAACAAAAAATTAGACAAAATGAGACATAGGACTCTGTTGAAAATAAAATAACAACACAAAACCTCAGGGGGATAAAAGTTAAATGACAGGGGAAAAAAGAATATTGTAGAAAAAATTTTCTTAAAAACCAGCCACAAACATGCACCATGAGCTCAGGAGGACATGAAGGACACAGTAAAAACTTCACCAAAGAAAGAAAAATCATTAAAAAGAACCAATTTGAACCAAAGGATGTACTAACTGAAATGAAGAATGCACCAGACAGAAACAATAGAATATTAGATGATGAAAAAGAATGGATTAGCCATCTGGAAGACAGTCTGGAGGAAAAGAAAAAAGAAAATGAAAGATGAGGGTAACTTAAGGGACTTCTGAGAAAACATCAGGCATACTAGCATTACCATTAGAGACTTCCCAGAAAAACAGAGAGAACAGGGACAAAAAATACTCTCAGAATGAATAATGGTGAGAGCATCTCTAAACTGGTGAAGAAAACAGATATTCATGTCCAGAAAGCACAGAAAGTCCCAGAGATGAACAAATAATATATATATGGTATGTATATGTATGCATATATATTACATACGATATTATTTTATTGCAGGCTAATAGACTAATATATACTATTATATACAGCTATATATATATGTATATTATATATATATTATAATCATCTCAGTAGATTCAGAAAAGGTTTTTGGCTGAATCAACATTCATCTAATATATAAAAACCCCAACAAAATGGGTGAAGAAGAAACATAGTTCAACACGACAAAAGCTATACATGGCAATCCCACAGAAACATCCTCCTAAATAATGAAAAGCTGAAAGTATTTTCTTAGGTCAGGAAGAAGATAAGTATGCCCGTTTTTGTCACTTCTATTAAACATAGTATAGAATGTCCTAGTCACAACAGTCACACAAGAAAAAAAAAAAAGAATAAAAAACTATTCAAATCAAAAGGGAGCAAAATGATGGCAAAACTCTGTAATTAGAAAATCCTAAAGCCTCCACCAAAAATATTAGAACTCATGAATTCGGTAAAATATCGGGATATAAAATTAATGAACAGAGATATGTAGTGTTTCTATAAAATAATAATGTTGCACCAGAAAAATACATGAGGAATATAATTCCATTTACAATTAGATCAAAAAGAATGAAATGCCTAGAAAAATTTTAGCCAAAAAGGTGAAAAATATGTACTCTGAAAACTATAAGACACTGATGAAATCGAAAACAACACACAAAAATGTAAAGATACACTATGATCATGAATTGGAATAATTAATATTATTAAAATATCCATACTATCCAAAGCCATCTATGAATTCAATGAAATCTCTACCAAAATACCAATAGTATTTCTTCACAAAATGGGAATAAACAAACTTAAAATTTCAAATAACTGAAATAATCCTGAAAAAGATCAAGACTGGAGACATTATGTGCCTTGATTTCAAATGATATACTCAATCTATAGTCATGAAAACAGCATGGAACTGGCATAAAGACAAAAACATAGATCAATGGAACAGAATAGAGAGCCCAGAAATAAATCTACAGTTATACTTTCAGCTAATCTATGACAAAGTGAAGAAGATTATACCACGTGGAAAAGACAACTTCTTCAACAAATGTATTGGTAAACTGGACGGTTATATGCAAAAGAATTAAACAGTATTGCTTTCTTATACAATATACAAAATAGACTCAAAATGGATTACAAAAAAGTATGAAACCTGAAACCATAAATTCATAGAAGAAAACATGGGCAGTATTCTTTTATACATCAACAATAGCAATATTTTTTGATATATATCTCCTCAGGTAATGGAAGCAAAAGTGAAAATAAACAAAAGGGATTGGATCAAAGTGAAAAGCTTTTTCATAGGGAAGGAAATTATCAACAAAACACAAAGGCAACCTACTGAATGAGAGATGATATTTTCAAATGATATACTCAATAAAGGGGCTTCTTAGGTAGCTCAATGGTAAAGAATCTGTCTGCAATTCAGAAGACACAGTATTGATCCTTGAGTAGGGAAGATCCCCTAGAAAAGGAAATGGCAACCCACTTCAGTATTGTTGCCTTGGACATACCATAGACAGAGGAACCTGGAAAGCTACAGTCCATGAATTCGGTAAAATATCGGGATATAAAATTAATGAACAGAGATATGTAGTGTTTCTATAAAATAATAATGTTGCACCAGAAAAATACATGAGGAATATAATTCCATTTACAATTAGATCAAAAAGAATGAAATGCCTAGAAAAATTTTAGCCAAAAAGGTGAAAAATATGTACTCTGAAAACTATAAGACACTGATGAAATCGAAAACAACACACAAAAATGTAAAGATACACTATGATCATGAATTGGAATAATTAATATTATTAAAATATCCATACTATCCAAAGCCATCTATGAATTCAATGAAATCTCTACCAAAATACCAATAGTATTTCTTCACAAAATGGGAATAAACAAACTTAAAATTTCAAATAACTGAAATAATCCTGAAAAAGATCAAGACTGGAGACATTATGTGCCTTGATTTCAAATGATATACTCAATCTATAGTCATGAAAACAGCATGGAACTGGCATAAAGACAAAAACATAGATCAATGGAACAGAATAGAGAGCCCAGAAATAAATCTACAGTTATACTTTCAGCTAATCTATGACAAAGTGAAGAAGATTATACCACGTGGAAAAGACAACTTCTTCAACAAATGTATTGGGAAACTGGACGGTTATATGCAAAAGAATTAAACAGTATTGCTTTCTTATACAATATACAAAATAGACTCAAAATGGATTACAAAAAAGTATGAAACCTGAAACCATAAATTCATAGAAGAAAACATGGGCAGTATTCTTTTATACATCAACAATAGCAATATTTTTTGATATATATCTCCTCAGGTAATGGAAGCAAAAGTGAAAATAAACAAAAGGGATTGGATCAAAGTGAAAAGCTTTTTCATAGGGAAGGAAATTATCAACAAAACACAAAGGCAACCTACTGAATGAGAGATGATATTTTCAAATGATATACTCAATAAAGGGGCTTCTTAGGTAGCTCAATGGTAAAGAATCTGTCTGCAATTCAGAAGACACAGTATTGATCCTTGAGTAGGGAAGATCCCCTAGAAAAGGAAATGGCAACCCACTTCAGTATTGTTGCCTTGGACATACCATAGACAGAGGAACCTGGAAAGCTACAGTCCATGGGGTCACAAAAGAGTCAAGATACAATTTAGAGATTAAGTAACAACATATTCAATAGGGGTTAAAATCCAAAGTACGTGAACAAACCGTAAAACTCAATATCAAAAGTACAATCTGATTAAATAATATGTAGAGCAACGAAATAGATATATTTTCCAAGGAAAACATATTAACGGCCAGTAGACACGTGAAACAATGCTCAACATCACTAATCATCAGGGAAATGCAAATCAGGACCAGTGCGGTTGTCTTACACCTGTCAGAATGGCTATCATCTAAAAGACAGCAAATAATACATATTGGCAAGGATGTAGAGGATAGGAAACAGTTGTGCTTTCTTCTGGGGAATGTAAATTGGTGTAGCTACAATGGAAAACACTATGAAAATTCCGTAAAAAGTTAAAAATAGAACTTCCTTATTATCTGGCAGTTTCACTTCTTGGTATTTACCTGAAGAAAATAAAAACACTAAATCAAAAAGGTATATGCATTCCTATGTTCACTGAAATATTATTTACAATAACCAAAATATGGAAACAACTTAAGCGTCCATCAACAGATGAATGAATACAGAAAATGTGGTGTACATAAACAACCAGATAATTCTCAGTCATAAAAAATGAAATTATGCCATTGCAAAAGCATTGATAAATTCAGAGGTGTCTATGCTAACTGAAATAAATCAAGCTAGACAAATGTGATATGGTTTCATTTATATGTTTAATCTAAAAAAATCACATGATCAAATAAAATGAAAATGGACTCATAGACACAGATAACAAATGGCTGGTTGCCAGATAGGAGGAAAATGGAGAGTCAGGCAAAATAGGTGAAGAGGCTAAAAAGAGTAAGTTTGCAGTTGTAAAATATATGTCACAGGGATATAATATACTACATAAGAAATTTAGTCAATAATACTACAATAATATTGAATGGTTATAAATAGTAGAGGTGCTATGGTCATCATTTTACAATATGGTTAATGTTTTGCAAAATCACTATGTTGTAGCCTGAAACTAACATAATATGGCTATGATGACATAACATAATATCAACTACACTTAGATAAAAAAAAAGTCATTGATGAAATAATTTTATCACTCCCAATCACTTACAGTGAATAAATAACAGATTAACAATAATACTTTCTTCTTGGGTGACATTTTGGGAAAATTATTCAGGTAATGACAATCTTTTGTTTATAGTTTGCCTTTAAAATCTTTCAAAGATCATAAATAAAAGAGAATTCCATAGTTATGCAAAACTTATGTTGACAAATGGTATATGTACACATATACATGTGTTTTCAGTTTGGATATTTACTAATATTAGGTTGTATTTAGGCAGATATTTACTGAAAGCCTATTCTAAGTAACAATTTTTTCTGATTTAGAAATGTAAAGTTCCTGTCTTCAAGTTGCTCATAATTTTGAAAAGGAAATTAGTCTATTATATTATAATTAATATACTCTTGAATTTATGCTTACAGTTCTGAATATTTGTTAACAAATCCTCAGATCTAACATATATATTGGTTTCTTTTTAAGTTTGCTCATGAATTTGAATTGCATTTGCTATAGGAAGAAAAAGTAAGGGTTTTAATTAAATCGTTAGTGAGTCACCAAATGTATTGTAATTAGAACTGTTCTAATTTATTACCTGATACAATTTAATGTTTTGAGGTAGAACTATTATCTTCATTTTACACATGTGGAAATTACATGTGAGTATATATTATCATATATTGAGGAATACTCAAAAAATATTCAATCATGGAAATGTCAATGGTCTACTTTGCAAACATATAAAAAGGGGGGAGAAAAGATCATGTATATGTATGGCTGACTCTTTTCACTACCACAACATTGCTAATTGGCTATACCCCAATACAAAATAAAATAAATAATTATAAAATAAAATTTGAAAGAAAAAAAGAAGTAGGAGGAAGCCTCTGATTGTTAGAGTATAAGAGAGGTGTCAGGGTGCCCTCTAATTAAAGTACAAGTAAATGTGGGCAAATTTCAGGTAACTTTTTGCTTTGCTTATATTCAAGAAAATACTCCAAGAAAATCACTATGTTGTAGCCTGAAACTAACATAATATGGCTATGATGACATAACATAATATCAACTACACTTAGATAAAAAAAAAGTCATTGATGAAATAATTTTATCACTCCCAATCACTTACAGTGAATAAATAACAGATTAACAATAATACTTTCTTCTTGGGTGACATTTTGGGAAAATTATTCAGGTAATGACAATCTTTTGTTTATAGTTTGCCTTTAAAATCTTTCAAAGATCATAAATAAAAGAGAATTCCATAGTTATGCAAAACTTATGTTGACAAATGGTATATGTACACATATACATGTGTTTTCAGTTTGGATATTTACTAATATTAGGTTGTATTTAGGCAGATATTTACTGAAAGCCTATTCTAAGTAACAATTTTTTCTGATTTAGAAATGTAAAGTTCCTGTCTTCAAGTTGCTCATAATTTTGAAAAGGAAATTAGTCTATTATATTATAATTAATATACTCTTGAATTTATGCTTACAGTTCTGAATATTTGTTAACAAATCCTCAGATCTAACATATATATTGGTTTCTTTTTAAGTTTGCTCATGAATTTGAATTGCATTTGCTATAGGAAGAAAAAGTAAGGGTTTTAATTAAATCGTTAGTGAGTCACCAAATGTATTGTAATTAGAACTGTTCTAATTTATTACCTGATACAATTTAATGTTTTGAGGTAGAACTATTATCTTCATTTTACACATGTGGAAATTACATGTGAGTATATATTATCATATATTGAGGAATACTCAAAAAATATTCAATCATGGAAATGTCAATGGTCTACTTTGCAAACATATAAAAAGGGGGGAGAAAAGATCATGTATATGTATGGCTGACTCTTTTCACTACCACAACATTGCTAATTGGCTATACCCCAATACAAAATAAAATAAATAATTATAAAATAAAATTTGAAAGAAAAAAAGAAGTAAGAGGAAGCCTCTGATTGTTAGAGTATAAGAGAGGTGTCAGGGTGCCCTCTAATTAAAGTACAAGTAAATGTGGGCAAATTTCAGGTAACTTTTTGCTTTGCTTATATTCAAGAAAATACTCCAAGAAAATCTTCAGTGAAACAGACTTAAGAACAATGAGATGAAACCTAGCATAGAGTTTGCTGAGTCAAAAAGCCAGAATTTCCTTGGAGCGGATGCCTAAACTGATAATAGGATCTAGAACATCTGCCTTGGGCCTATCATGAGGTGGGAGAATGAATATATCCAGGGATTTTGCATTAAACCTAGATTATTGAAGAAGACTGCTGAGACTATATCATTGGTAGCCCTGGCTCTTGATTGAAACTGACTTACTTATGCTAGAGTAAAGTATGAAAGGATTTTAATCTAGAATGGAACCAGAAAAGATGAAATGCAGAATCTTAACACAGGCATCCTCAGGAAGGTGACACAAGAACTCAAAGACTGATTTCTCACAAATTCCTGATTCAAAGACAAAAATTTACCAATGATCATCTGCCAATAATCTCCAATCATCCTCAAAGAAATAAACTATATTCTTGGACTCTGGCTGGAATCTGCCCTCTTTGCACTTCTTGCTCATTAATGCAGCCTACTTCAAGCCCTCATTGACTTATCTTGTAGTTTACTAGAGACTACATTTCCGAAACAGAAATTCCTGTAACTATTCCTGTGTAAGCTCAATTTTTGCAAATTCCTCAATTTGTGTGTGTGCTAAGTTGCTTCATTGCTGTCTGACTTTTTGTGAGCCTGTAGACTATAGCCCACCAGACACCTCTGTCCATGGGGTTCCACAGGCAAGAATACTGAAGTGGATTTCCATGCCTTCCTTCAGGGGATCTTCCCAAATCCTCAGTTTACCTCCGTATTTAGGTTGGTACATCTCCATTAAGACCCTGAAAGCTCCTCAGAGAAATGAAATTAACTATAATTTCAAAATAATCTTACCTAACACTTTAGGAATAACACTAATATAAATGAGATTTGTCAGAGATAGCAAAAAGACATAGACTGTTAAGTCTTTAGATGTTCAAGTTATTAGCTACAGAATATAAAATAAACATACGAACTGTTTAAAGAAATAGTAGATGAGATTTTCAAAAAGTTGATAAGATGAGAACATCAACATTATCATATATATCTCCAAAAAATTAAAGATGCATTTGAGAAATGCACCATGGTGAAATTATCAAGTCAAATTCACAAAGGCCTCTGCTATTAAATATGATGGATTAGCTTGTATCAGATGAACTATCTTCACAAGGGTAACTATAAGGCAACAGTGTGTGAAAGTTTCTCAGTCGTGTCTGACCCTTTACAACCCATGGACAAGACATGGAATTCTCCAGGCAAGAATACTAGATTGAATAGCCTTTCCCTTCTTCAGGGGATCTTTTCAACCCAGGGACTGAACCCATGTCTCTTGCATTGCAGGCAGATTCGTTACCATCTGAGCCACCCAGGAAAACCCAGTCTTCAAACAGAAAGTTTGCCTGTTTAAAGACTTAAGAGACTAAATATGATAGTTAACACTAGATAGAATGGATGTGAACTCAAAAGAACCTAACATTATTTTTCATTTCCCCTTGAAGTACTTGGTGGCTTTAGGGTGCTGTTTTTCTTGTTGTTTAGTTGCTAAGTTGTATCTGATTCTCTGTGACTCCGTGAACTGTAGCCCATCAGACTCCTCTGTTCATAGGATTTCCTAGGCAAGAATACTGGAGTGAGTTGCCATTTCCTTTCCCAGGGGATCTTCCTGACCTATGCACTTATATCTCCTGAATTGGCAGGCAGATTCTTTACCACTGAGCCACCAGGGAAGCCCTCCTGGAGCTGGGGAGACACTAACTATAGTCAGGATTTTGGACTCAGAAAAATATGTAACAAGGCGACATAGCTTGTCATCTGGGCATTTGCTAATTTTTAAGACATATACAAGGAAAGATCAAAATTCATGCAAAAGATAGAAACTAAGATGCTAGAACTAGATAGAATCGGTTATTCTGAGGTGAAAATAAAATGGTCTCTAGGGCCCACCAAAAACCAATGACCTTTCTGTAAATACTGAAGGTAAACCAGAAGTAGGACAGCCCTCACAGGCATTTCATCTTAGTCTCAAATCATCTGATGCTTGTTTGGAAGAATTCTCCTCTTAGGTGTCTTTCAAAAGGAAAATAAATTATCTCTTAAAGAACTTAAGGTTTTCCAAAGCCTCTATATGTTCTTATATACGATATTCATTATTCTCTCAGAAATGTTTGGAACTATGCTATGCTACCTGCTAAGATATTTATAGCAAAATTATAAAACATCTGAATTATTCTTTATGAAATAGACAAAATGAGTAAAGAACCCCATAAGTTATTTCTACTGAATTTTATGCCATAAGCTGTAGGAAACTTGTTCAACAGATTGAGACAAAATGTATAATAACTGAAAAAACAGGAAGCTAATGTCATTCTTCATTATATATATGATGAATAAATGCATAAATAATTCAAACTACAAAAAGAAAAATTGAATCTTATTACTCAAAGGAGAAACAAAGGCAATGCCAAGAACAAGTGGTTTAACTACACTATTTTTTCTACTCCTGTTATGTTAAAATTTTTAGTAATAAAAAAGGTTTTGAACAGAATATTTATTGACAAAGCAATAAAAATGTCATTATTTCTATAATGTAATGCTACTATAAATTCTTAAAAACTTTCAGGGGAAAAAGTCAGTTCATACTTCACAAAACTCTGACCTTCGCACCAGCAATTTTTTAGCCAGTTATTAGTATAAACCCTCAAAATTTAGGAAAAATTCTCAATACATGCTGATATTAATAAAATATTAATTATTTTATAGGAAATAAAATGGATTCCACGAAAGTGTTTGATAACAAGATTAAAGCCACCAGGGAAGCCCTCCTGGAGCTGGGGAGACACTAACTATAGTCAGGATTTTGGACTCAGAAAAATATGTAACAAGGCGACATAGCTTGTCATCTGGGCATTTGCTAATTTTTAAGACATATACAAGGAAAGATCAAAATTCATGCAAAAGATAGAAACTAAGATGCTAGAACTAGATAGAATCGGTTATTCTGAGGTGAAAATAAAATGGTCTCTAGGGCCCACCAAAAACCAATGACCTTTCTGTAAATACTGAAGGTAAACCAGAAGTAGGACAGCCCTCACAGGCATTTCATCTTAGTCTCAAATCATCTGATGCTTGTTTGGAAGAATTCTCCTCTTAGGTGTCTTTCAAAAGGAAAATAAATTATCTCTTAAAGAACTTAAGGTTTTCCAAAGCCTCTATATGTTCTTATATACGATATTCATTATTCTCTCAGAAATGTTTGGAACTATGCTATGCTACCTGCTAAGATATTTATAGCAAAATTATAAAACATCTGAATTATTCTTTATGAAATAGACAAAATGAGTAAAGAACCCCATAAGTTATTTCTACTGAATTTTATGCCATAAGCTGTAGGAAACTTGTTCAACAGATTGAGACAAAATGTATAATAACTGAAAAAACAGGAAGCTAATGTCATTCTTCATTATATATATGATGAATAAATGCATAAATAATTCAAACTACAAAAAGAAAAATTGAATCTTATTACTCAAAGGAGAAACAAAGGCAATGCCAAGAACAAGTGGTTTAACTACACTATTTTTTCTACTCCTGTTATGTTAAAATTTTTAGTAATAAAAAAGGTTTTGAACAGAATATTTATTGACAAAGCAATAAAAATGTCATTATTTCTATAATGTAATGCTACTATAAATTCTTAAAAACTTTCAGGGAATAAGTCAGTTCATACTTCACAAAACTCTGACCTTCGCACCAGCAATTTTTTAGCCAGTTATTAGTATAAACCCTCAAAATTTAGGAAAAATTCTCAATACATGCTGATATTAATAAAATATTAATTATTTTATAGGAAATAAAATGGATTCCACGAAAGTGTTTGATAACAAGATTAAAGCTCAAGTAAACTGTGACATTTTCTTGTGAATAAGAATTAGCAAGCTATTTGGAATTATGTATTTAAAAATTCTAATGAGATACTAGTTTACATATATAATATAATTAAAAATAAAAAGAATGCAATGATAACACTTAAGTATGTTAGTAAATCTAAATATATCTATGTTTAAATGTCTATCTGGGTGATGCCAGAGTGAGAGAGATGAAGACAATTGTGAATAGGTGATTTCTATATAAATACAGATAGAGTTATATGTATATACAAACATTTGTATATTATCTATATATATGGATACATCCACACATAAACATATTAATATGCATTTGTATTATAAATGTTTGCATAGAAATTTGGTGAAGGAAACATACGGTTCCTTACAATGACAACAATGATCATAATTAAGCTATAATCTCATAGTTGGTTTTCCTTTTCTTATCTGTACTATCGTATATTCAGGAGGTTCACAATGTGTGTTCATAATTAGAATGAAAAAATGTATCTTGGGGCTTCCCTGGTGGTCCAGTGGGTAAGGACACCGCCTTGCACTGCAAGGGACGCCGGTTCGATCCCTGGCCTGGGAAGATCCCACGTGCCGCGGAGCGGCTGGACCGATGTGTCCAATCACCGAGCCGGAGCTCTAGAGCGCATGCGCCCAGAGCCAGTGCTCTACAACGACAGACGCCACCGCAATGGGAGGCCCGCAGGAGCCAAAGAACAAAGACGGATGAAAATAGAGAAATGAAAGATCAATACAAGTGACCCGCCCGCTCCCCTCCCTCCCCAACCTGACCTCTGCCCAAAATAAATTAAAAAAAAAAAAAAAAAGTATCTTGAATAATAAAATTTCTATGAGTATAAAGCCAAATATTTATTTATATAGAATTGTCTAATAATCAACCAATATCAGAAACTAAATCCAATTGGAATTTTTTAATAGAAATATTTTCCTGTAACCAATGACACCAAATTTTGTTTCATAATTTACATAAGTCACACATAAATATAAAATATTTCAAGCACATAAAAGTAAGTAGTATTTTACTTTTAAATCAATCTTCTAAAAGATTTGTGATGATCCTGTGAGGTATGTAATAAAATTCTTACCACAGCAAGAGCAAATGTATTGGTATATTTTACTACATTGATTTAAATCTGCATTTGATTTCAGCTGAAAACATTTTTAAAAACTGTTCTAATGAAAATTGTTTTTAAATAATTTGTTGTTTTTTTAAAACCATATTTAATTGTATATGTCGCCTCACTTCTCATTCACAGTAGAATAACCATGAAATATATTAATGGTTTTAATTGACCTTAAATACGCTCTAAATTAGGCTTCCCTGGTGATTCAGATGGTAAAGAATCTCATTATAATGTAGGAGAACCAGGTTCGATTCCTGGGTCAGAAAGATCCACTGGAGAATAAAATGGTTACCCATGCCATTATTCTTGCCTGGAGAATTCCATGGACAGAGGAACCTCGCAGGCTACAGTCCCTGACTGAATGACTAACACTTTCTCACTTTCACATAGTCTAAATTGCTACATTGTTAAAGATTTATTTTTCGGTAGTTCCCAGTTATGGCAGCAAGTTGTCAAACTTTCTTACACACTGCTGCCTTCACTTGTGACTTGATTCTTTCTCTCATATGAATCATGTGGTTCCTGATTCTTGAAGGTTGTTTACATTGGTATAAAAGGCATTTAACTTAATGTATAATGCTATTCATATAAAAGCCATTTGTATGAATATCTTGTTGTCCTATCTTATTCTGTGTGTCACATTACTATTATGTCATAAAACTGCTATAATTCATGCCTCCAAAGTTCCTAGATCCCCTGGGTTTATTCTATAACATGATGAGGAAAGTCAGCCGAGTTTGCTGCAGAGTTCTGCAGAGTTCTGCAGCCGAGTTGCTGCAGAGATAATCCCTTTGGCACTAAAAAAAATGTTGGAATGCCTTGTATTCATTTAGCCTCTTTACTCTACTCATTGTAATTGATACAGAAACACAGTATAATATTGAGAAAGGGTACATTAAACCAAAGGTTTTTAAGTGACACTCTTGAATTTGAACAGACATCTCTCTGATTGCAAAGACTCCTCTCCATTCAGAGCATCACCTGCTTCAAATGATGTCTATATTTCAAATCATAATCTATCTTGCTAAACATTTCCCTGAAGTCTGCTGTATCTTTCCTCCCTTATCATTGTGCTTTCATTTTTTCACTGAATATGTTTCAGCCATAAAGGATTTCTCTCTGGTTTTGAAAATGTCATGTTTCTTTAGCTGTAAATCCTCACATCTGTTGTATCTCTAGTCTGGAATTTACCACCACACCTACTCTGCCATTTTAATAATGTGCTAAGATAACATCTAATTATTCTTTAGATTTCAGATAAAAACAGAATAATGAACAATTTCTCTATACTTCTCCACTTTCCTAGAACAGACTATGTTAGCTCCCAAGTGTTATAATAATTCTACTGGCCCATCCATTCTTCTCATGCTCATTTAATTCTCAGATATTTTGTTTACTGTTTGGTTTCACAGATTAACTTGGTAGTTTGGTGAGGAGGTAGGGGTATGTGCCTGTGTGTTCGGTTTCTTCAAATGTGCCCAACTCTATGCGACCTCATGCAATATAAGTCCACCAGGTTCCTCTGTCCGTGGGATTCTAGGCAGCAGTTGTCAAACTTTCTTACACACTGCTGCCTTCACTTGTGACTTGATTCTTTCTCTCATATGAATCATGTGGTTCCTGATTCTTGAAGGTTGTTTACATTGGTATAAAAGGCATTTAACTTAATGTATAATGCTATTCATATAAAAGCCATTTGTATGAATATCTTGTTGTCCTATCTTATTCTGTGTGTCACATTACTATTATGTCATAAAACTGCTATAATTCATGCCTCCAAAGTTCCTAGATCCCCTGGGTTTATTCTATAACATGATGAGGAAAGTCAGCCGAGTTTGCTGCAGAGTTCTGCAGAGTTCTGCAGCCGAGTTGCTGCAGAGATAATCCCTTTGGCACTAAAAAAAATGTTGGAATGCCTTGTATTCATTTAGCCTCTTTACTCTACTCATTGTAATTGATACAGAAACACAGTATAATATTGAGAAAGGGTACATTAAACCAAAGGTTTTTAAGTGACACTCTTGAATTTGAACAGACATCTCTCTGATTGCAAAGACTCCTCTCCATTCAGAGCATCACCTGCTTCAAATGATGTCTATATTTCAAATCATAATCTATCTTGCTAAACATTTCCCTGAAGTCTGCTGTATCTTTCCTCCCTTATCATTGTGCTTTCATTTTTTCACTGAATATGTTTCAGCCATAAAGGATTTCTCTCTGGTTTTGAAAATGTCATGTTTCTTTAGCTGTAAATCCTCACATCTGTTGTATCTCTAGTCTGGAATTTACCACCACACCTACTCTGCCATTTTAATAATGTGCTAAGATAACATCTAATTATTCTTTAGATTTCAGATAAAAACAGAATAATGAACAATTTCTCTATACTTCTCCACTTTCCTAGAACAGACTATGTTAGCTCCCAAGTGTTATAATAATTCTACTGGCCCATCCATTCTTCTCATGCTCATTTAATTCTCAGATATTTTGTTTACTGTTTGGTTTCACAGATTAACTTGGTAGTTTGGTGAGGAGGTAGGGGTATGTGCCTGTGTGTTCGGTTTCTTCAAATGTGCCCAACTCTATGCGACCTCATGCAATATAAGTCCACCAGGTTCCTCTGTCCGTGGGATTCTGTAGGTAAGAATACTGGAGTGTGTTGGCACTTCCTACTCCCGGGGATCTTCCCAACCCAAGGATGGATCCTGTATTTCTTGTGTGTTCTGCACTGGCAGGCAGGTTCTTTACCAGTACCACCATCTGAGAAGCCTGTGAAGTAGTAGGAATGTTCACCATGTGCGCCATAATGTTCACCATGGCATACGAGTTCTTAACACAGAACCTGGCAGGAAGTATATGTGCAAAAAGATGAGTCTTTGTAGAATGCTTGTACGTCCATATGAATATAAGAAGAAAAGAAGAGACAAGAGAGAACACTCTGAATTTTTGTAATGTCTATAGAAAATCTATAAGAGTTGTACTCATAGTTTATCATGCCCAGAATATCATCTGAATCCCACTAGTTATGCAACTGAAGAGCAATTCACCAAAATGTTTATAAAGCCTCATAGGGCACAATATAAATATGCAAATAATCCCTCCCAAACATATCAAGCACTGTATATTGTATTGTACACATTGCATTGTATTATTTTATTGCCTTGTTTTTCAAATTAGTCATGAAAAGTAAATTCCAGTTTTTTGCTACACTTTTGATTTCTTTGCCTCTTTTTGCATTTTGATTTTCTTTTCCTCCTTAGCTTTCAGGAAAAGAAGACACAATTTTAAGGTAAAATCTTAATGCTCACTTAGAGATAACAGAAGTTAATAAGGTGTAGAAAACACTTGTATCTCTAGTCTGGAATTTAAACCACCCACACCTATTTTCCCCTTGCCATTTTAATAATGTGCTAAGATAACATCTAATTATTCTTTAGATTTCAGATAAAAACAGAATAATGAACAATTTCTCTATACTTCTCCACTTTCCTAGAACAGACTATGTTAGCTCCCAAGTGTTATAATAATTCTACTGGCCCATCCATTCTTCTCATGCTCATTTAATTCTCAGATATTTTGTTTACTGTTTGGTTTCACAGATTAACTTGGTAGTTTGGTGAGGAGGTAGGGGTATGTGCCTGTGTGTTCGGTTTCTTCAAATGTGCCCAACTCTATGCGACCTCATGCAATATAAGTCCACCAGGTTCCTCTGTCCGTGGGATTCTGTAGGTAAGAATACTGGAGTGTGTTGGCACTTCCTACTCCCGGGGATCTTCCCAACCCAAGGATGGATCCTGTATTTCTTGTGTGTTCTGCACTGGCAGGCAGGTTCTTTACCAGTACCACCATCTGAGAAGCCTGTGAAGTAGTAGGAATGTTCACCATGTGCGCCATAATGTTCACCATGGCATACGAGTTCTTAACACAGAACCTGGCAGGAAGTATATGTGCAAAAAGATGAGTCTTTGTAGAATGCTTGTACGTCCATATGAATATAAGAAGAAAAGAAGAGACAAGAGAGAACACTCTGAATTTTTGTAATGTCTATAGAAAATCTATAAGAGTTGTACTCATAGTTTATCATGCCCAGAATATCATCTGAATCCCACTAGTTATGCAACTGAAGAGCAATTCACCAAAATGTTTATAAAGCCTCATAGGGCACAATATAAATATGCAAATAATCCCTCCCAAACATATCAAGCACTGTATATTGTATTGTACACATTGCATTGTATTATTTTATTGCCTTGTTTTTCAAATTAGTCATGAAAAGTAAATTCCAGTTTTTTGCTACACTTTTGATTTCTTTGCCTCTTTTTGCATTTTGATTTTCTTTTCCTCCTTAGCTTTCAGGAAAAGAAGACACAATTTTAAGGTAAAATCTTAATGCTCACTTAGAGATAACAGAAGTTAATAAGGTGTAGAAAACACTTTTTAAGCACGAAAAGCACAATATAAATGCAAGGGATTACCCTGAAAATGTCCTGGTTGTTTAAATCTCTTGAAACAATGGGCTTCTCTAAGTTTCTGCTATAGCAGAGAAAGTAGCTTCTCTGAGGTTTGATGTTAAGTGTGGGATTTTTTATCTAAATTATGGGACATATTTCATATCCAGTTCTTAGAGGGCTGAGAGTATGATATGAATTTCTAAAGGTTCCATCAATTTCTATTCCTGTTTTATTGCTGATAAGCAAGAACATATTTTAAAACCCTTTATCACACTCTTAGTCCTCTGGACCAGTAGTCCCCAACCTTTTTGGCACCAGGTACCAGTTTCATGAACCAGGGTTGGGGGTATGGTTTTGGAATAATTCAAACACATTACATTTACTGTGCATTTTAATTATATTATTATCATATCAGCTCCTCCTCAAATCATCATTAGATCCAGGAAGTTAGAGGCCTCTGCTCTGGACTACTGGATGAGTGGAACACTAACTGATTCATATAATTAAATCATAAAATGAACATTTCACAATCACTAAGAAAGTTGAAAGTCCTAAAAATTTCTTCAGTCTCAGAAGACTACTGTCTAAGTTTAGAGATGCTCAAATGTGATCCAACAACCTACCTCAGTATAGTCTCTGCACTCATACTCTTTTATGCTATGGCTATTGTATTTAAAATCACTAAATTTTAAAACTTCAATTAGCCATGCTTTTTGGCTCTTTAATAGGATAATGATTTTTTTATAAATGTTAATTCATTGTTTACTGTTCAATCCTAGTCACAGGCTGGCTTGATTCAATCAATGTTCTTTTTTCCTTTATTTTTAAATGATGCGTGCAGATTTGCAAATGGAATTGATCTTAAATGGACATTTTTTCTGTAGAATGCAATGCTTCCTTGACCTGAAAATTTGCGAAAATCACTGTATATTGTATTGTACACATTGCATTGTATTATTTTATTGCCTTGTTTTTCAAATTAGTCATGAAAAGTAAATTCCAGTTTTTTGCTACACTTTTGATTTCTTTGCCTCTTTTTGCATTTTGATTTTCTTTTCCTCCTTAGCTTTCAGGAAAAGAAGACACAATTTTAAGGTAAAATCTTAATGCTCACTTAGAGATAACAGAAGTTAATAAGGTGTAGAAAACACTTTTTAAGCACGAAAAGCACAATATAAATGCAAGGGATTACCCTGAAAATGTCCTGGTTGTTTAAATCTCTTGAAACAATGGGCTTCTCTAAGTTTCTGCTATAGCAGAGAAAGTAGCTTCTCTGAGGTTTGATGTTAAGTGTGGGATTTTTTATCTAAATTATGGGACATATTTCATATCCAGTTCTTAGAGGGCTGAGAGTATGATATGAATTTCTAAAGGTTCCATCAATTTCTATTCCTGTTTTATTGCTGATAAGCAAGAACATATTTTAAAACCCTTTATCACACTCTTAGTCCTCTGGACCAGTAGTCCCCAACCTTTTTGGCACCAGGTACCAGTTTCATGAACCAGGGTTGGGGGTATGGTTTTGGAATAATTCAAACACATTACATTTACTGTGCATTTTAATTATATTATTATCATATCAGCTCCTCCTCAAATCATCATTAGATCCAGGAAGTTAGAGGCCTCTGCTCTGGACTACTGGATGAGTGGAACACTAACTGATTCATATAATTAAATCATAAAATGAACATTTCACAATCACTAAGAAAGTTGAAAGTCCTAAAAATTTCTTCAGTCTCAGAAGACTACTGTCTAAGTTTAGAGATGCTCAAATGTGATCCAACAACCTACCTCAGTATAGTCTCTGCACTCATACTCTTTTATGCTATGGCTATTGTATTTAAAATCACTAAATTTTAAAACTTCAATTAGCCATGCTTTTTGGCTCTTTAATAGGATAATGATTTTTTTATAAATGTTAATTCATTGTTTACTGTTCAATCCTAGTCACAGGCTGGCTTGATTCAATCAATGTTCTTTTTTCCTTTATTTTTAAATGATGCGTGCAGATTTGCAAATGGAATTGATCTTAAATGGACATTTTTTTTCTGTAGAATGCAATGCTTCCTTGACCTGAAAATTTCATAAGCATGTATAAAATCACTGTTAATTTTTGAAATCTGAGGCTTACAATAAAGTATGCCTGCTTCTGCTCTAATAAATGGAAAATTATATCATGTGGTTAAAAAACTAAATTTGAAAATGATAACTGCCACAATCAGTGTGATAATTATCTATTTATTTTTCTGGCTTCTGTATGAGATTTTGAGATCTTGAAAAGCAGAAACTCTCTTCAAAATGCTAGTGCCATGTTGTTGCATTTTTATTCTTTTAGGGTGTTGAATTTTTTGGGGAGTCCCCACATGTAGGACTGAAGTGCTCCTCGTATTCCCATGTGCAGGAAAGCTGGCACATTACATTTCCTTTACTTAGAATATAAATGCATTTTCAAGATACCTAACAAATCATTTAGTCTGTTTTCTCAATAAGTTCTTTCAATCTTTTTTTTTATTTCATATGAAATTTTTCGTGCATAAAAGATAAAGGATTTAATGATATGAAGAAGCCTAAGCAGCAATTACAGAATAAAAACAGTTAAAAATAATTTTCATAATCTCATAATTTTTTCCTAAATCTTAAATATTAATTAATAAAGCTAAGTTTATGTGAAGTTTGCTGGTATTACTCAGATCACAGTAGTAAAATCATGTTATGATATTATGCCAGGTGCGCATTATTAAAGATTTGCAGTAGGTAAAATCATGACTATTAACTGGATGAGTGGAACACTAACTGATTCATATAATTAAATCATAAAATGAACATTTCACAATCACTAAGAAAGTTGAAAGTCCTAAAAATTTCTTCAGTCTCAGAAGACTACTGTCTAAGTTTAGAGATGCTCAAATGTGATCCAACAACCTACCTCAGTATAGTCTCTGCACTCATACTCTTTTATGCTATGGCTATTGTATTTAAAATCACTAAATTTTAAAACTTCAATTAGCCATGCTTTTTGGCTCTTTAATAGGATAATGATTTTTTTATAAATGTTAATTCATTGTTTACTGTTCAATCCTAGTCACAGGCTGGCTTGATTCAATCAATGTTCTTTTTTCCTTTATTTTTAAATGATGCGTGCAGATTTGCAAATGGAATTGATCTTAAATGGACATTTTGGTACTGTAGTATGCAATGCTTCCTTGACCTGAAAATTTCATAAGCATGTATAAAATCACTGTTAATTTTTGAAATCTGAGGCTTACAATAAAGTATGCCTGCTTCTGCTCTAATAAATGGAAAATTATATCATGTGGTTAAAAAACTAAATTTGAAAATGATAACTGCCACAATCAGTGTGATAATTATCTATTTATTTTTCTGGCTTCTGTATGAGATTTTGAGATCTTGAAAAGCAGAAACTCTCTTCAAAATGCTAGTGCCATGTTGTTGCATTTTTATTCTTTTAGGGGTGTTGAATTTTTTGGGGAGTCCCCACATGTAGGACTGAAGTGCTCCTCGTATTCCCATGTGCAGGAAAGCTGGCACATTACATTTCCTTTACTTAGAATATAAATGCATTTTTCAAGATACCTAACAAATCATTTAGTCTGTTTTCTCAATAAGTTCTTTCAATCTTTTTTTTTATTTCATATGAAATTTTTCGTGCATAAAAGATAAAGGATTTAATGATATGAAGAAGCCTAAGCAGCAATTACAGAATAAAAACAGTTAAAAATAATTTTCATAATCTCATAATTTTTTCCTAAATCTTAAATATTAATTAATAAAGCTAAGTTTATGTGAAGTTTGCTGGTATTACTCAGATCACAGTAGTAAAATCATGTTATGATATTATGCCAGGTGCGCATTATTAAAGATTTGCAGCTAAATACCTTTGTTGTTATCCATTCCTCCCACTGCATAGAGAGTTCCAACTGTGGATTTTCTAGGTTTGGTTCTTGGACTTTGCATTAAAGTTCTTCTTTCTGGCAATAAGTGGTATTTCATTGCTTCCAGAATCAGCTTTTGACATTCCAGATCATTCTTAAATAATGCATGGTTTTCTAGGTCAGCCAATATCTGTGAATAATATACAATCATGTTAGTAATTCTTTTTATAGCATGAGCATAAGACATCTAATTAGCAAATTAGAAGCTTAGTGCCTATGATATTATCTCTATACTGACATGCAAAATATAATAAGAATTACACTGAAAAATAATTATGACTAAAGTGCATGGCTTCCAAGAGAAATGGAAAGGATATTATTTTAAATTTCATATTATTTACTATTATTTTTCCATTCAGGATATAAAGAAACTTGTAAAGATCACTTTTTAAATTTCATTTCCTTCTTATCAAATCTGTTCATAAATCATATATAGTTGCCCATTTGCCATAAACATGTCTGGTAAAGTAGATTAAAAAATAACCTTCAAGGGCTTCCCTGATGGTCCAGTGGGTAAGGACAATGACTTGCAGTGGGTAAGGACACCGACTTGCAGTGCAAGGGGTGCCTGTTCCATCTCTGGCCTGGGAAGATCCTTCGTGCCGCAGAGCGGCTGAACCCATGTGTCCAACTACCGAGCGTATGCTCCCAGAGCCAGTGCCTGCAGCTAGAGAGGCCACTGCGATGGGAGGCCCACACGGGCCAAAAGAACAAAGATGGAGATAAATGAAAGATCAATAGAAGTGGCCAAAATAACAACAATAATAATAATAACCTTCAACAAATTACATCCTTAAAAGCCTATCATAAATATTCCCATACTTTAACATGCTCCAAGTATACTTTAAAACATACTATAAGATGTTGCAAGTGTAGTTTAAATCCCTGCCAAACTAAGAAAAAATCAATTCAAAAAAAATATGCTTCTAACATATTTTTAATTATGGAAACAGTGGAAAAATTGCACTTCAGGCAAAGTAATAGTTTCCAATAGTGAAAAAAAGAAACAAACAAAATTAAATACCAAATTCAGCACCTGAGTGAGACCAGACTTTTACACACGCAAGGTATATGAGAATTATTTCAAAATTTTTATAAATAATAGACAATTACAGAAGAAAATAGAAGGAACTCTGTAAAAAATAAAGCATCAGAGACAGTCAACTCTGAGTGCCTAGGTTCAATTTATTAATTTTTCAGGTAATAATTTCAAATGAGAAATTAATTTCTTAGTAGGTATATCCACAAAAAAGATATTATATATTATTTATTTTAAAGTATGTCCTAGAACTTGAAATATATATATATATATATATATATAAAACTGAATCACTTTGCTGTGCACCTGAAACTAACACATTGTTAGTCAATTATACTCCCATATAAAGTTTAAAAAAAATAAAATTAAAAGAATTTGAAAAACTTTTTATACCTAGAGCTTAGATCTCAGACTCCCTATATTTCACTGCATGTGTGGTTGTGCATTCGGCTTTGAGTAAGGCTTGTCATAAGCTTCAAAATTTTCATTTATGCACAGACACCTCCTCTCCAGACCTCTTCAATGCCCAAGGGTCTCAACTATCTGCATATATTACAAATGGCTCAGAAATAGAAATGAAGCCAACAGATTAGAAATTTACACAAGGATCAACTGTTAGAAAGAATAATCTTGGTCTATCCTTAGTCACTCAGTCTTGTTAGACTCTTTGTGGACCTATGGGCTTCCCTGGTAGCTCCACTGGTAAAGAATCCTCCTGCATTGCGGGACACCTGAGTTTAATGCCTGGATTAGAAAGATTCCCTAGAGAAGAGATAGGCTACCCACTCCAATATTCTTGCCTGGAGAAATATATGGCTTGTCCATGGGGCAGCATGACTTGACTTTGACTTTTTGGACTGTAGCCCACCAGGTTCCTCTGTCCATGGGAATTCTTTACCAGCTGAGCTAATAAGGGAGCCCTTGTGTGGTATCAAATTATAGTTTGTAACTATTTCTTGCTTATGGGTACTATATGTCACAGAATTTTGTGGCAACACAATAAATAGCAAGTTCATATGTAGGTCTATCTCATTTCTCAGGGGGAAAACCTAAGTTTTTTCATGCCTAGAGAAGATTTCTATATATCACCAACCTGTCTGACAGATTTTCAAAAACAGAGAGAGGGAAATAGACAATTAGGCTCAAAAGTTTCAATGTAAGTTAGTTGGTTCAATGATTTTCACAGTCCTTCATCAGTTATTATTTCAGTATCTGCTTGTGACTGAAACAGCCTAAGCTTGTACAAGAAAAACTAGCTCAACCGTGGCCAGAACATCTGTCTGCAGCCTGAAAGAAACTCACCTATATAAACAGCTAGACCTGTATATTACACCTAAAATCTCATTTACATTAGTTGAAAATAATTTTAGTAAAGAAGAGAATCATGAAATTTGAAGAAACTGAAGCATCTTCTAGTTCTTTCCACTGCATACTGACAATTCTGGCTAAAATGTGAGGATATTATTTTTATTTTTAAATGAGTGAGGAAAGTAGACATAATGGAGTTTTTTATGTTCTCTTTCAGTGCTATCACATCAAAATGAAAATACAAATTGCTCACATACTAAAGCTTACATGTGATATACCTGAATGTTACATTTGAATGATTTCTGTTTGAGTATTTTGAAGAAATCATCTACAAAATGAGAAGCAGATTCATTAATTTTATTCTGAACACAGAAATATGTGATTGCCTTAAGATGAAAAATAATTGGCTAAGCTGATAGTGCAAATAGAGAAGAATAATGACATAGTCGAAGGAAGTGGAACTCATAAAAATTAACTCAAATGATAGCACTTATTAGCGATATGTGAAAATAGGTTTCATGCATTCATAATTTATTATTAACTTGCAGGTCTTAAGTTCTTAATACAGGTCTTAAGTTCTATAAGTGATTTGAAAGCTCAACATTTCTAAGACTAAAAGAAATGATCCTGTGTCCTGCATGCACTCCAGTTCCATCCTGAATTCTTTTATTGTATCCTATTGTAGGCTCTGGACCTTGCATGCATGAACACATCCATTCATTCATTCAGCAAATATTTAGCTAGCACCTATTTAGCTAGCATCTCTTTTGTGCCAGGTGCTTTAGCAGATCCTGGACACTTGCAGCTTCTCTTACCATTAATCTGTCCTACTCCAGCTCACCCTTCTCCCCACCCTTTAAGACATGTTCATTAATTTACTCATATATAGGTTATATGAGTAAATCATAACCATACACTATTTACTTACTATTTTAAAGACATTATTCAACAGCCTCAGATTAGTATGCCATAAATTCTATAACTCCATTTTAGCTATTCAGTTGCTTTATATAATACCACAGGGCACATTATTCTGTATTTGAAAATTTATTTCTTATGATCTCTTCCTCTCATCTGAATAGATTATGTCCTTAGAAAACAGTCATACATATCGTCTTTACCTCTGAGACTTTTACTAAAACATGGCCCAATCTTCAGAATCCAGTTTAAGACCTATTGTCACTGTGAGGATTTCCCTAATGACCCAGGCCACCGTTGAAAAATTGTTTTATCGGTCATATTAGACTTTAATCGCTTGCCATATGTGTAATCACTTAGAGGCTTCAAAGTCATTCTAGCTCATAAATTTATAAGTGTTTTAAACACGTTAAGGCTCCATGGATCTTAAATTGACATACTAAGCTTACATGTGATATACCTGAATGTTACATTTGAATGATTTCTGTTTGAGTATTTTGAAGAAATCATCTACAAAATGAGAAGCAGATTCATTAATTTTATTCTGAACACAGAAATATGTGATTGCCTTAAGATGAAAAATAATTGGCTAAGCTGATAGTGCAAATAGAGAAGAATAATGACATAGTCGAAGGAAGTGGAACTCATAAAAATTAACTCAAATGATAGCACTTATTAGCGATATGTGAAAATAGGTTTCATGCATTCATAATTTATTATTAACTTGCAGGTCTTAAGTTCTTAATACAGGTCTTAAGTTCTATAAGTGATTTGAAAGCTCAACATTTCTAAGACTAAAAGAAATGATCCTGTGTCCTGCATGCACTCCAGTTCCATCCTGAATTCTTTTATTGTATCCTATTGTAGGCTCTGGACCTTGCATGCATGAACACATCCATTCATTCATTCAGCAAATATTTAGCTAGCACCTATTTAGCTAGCATCTCTTTTGTGCCAGGTGCTTTAGCAGATCCTGGACACTTGCAGCTTCTCTTACCATTAATCTGTCCTACTCCAGCTCACCCTTCTCCCCACCCTTTAAGACATGTTCATTAATTTACTCATATATATGTTATATTTTAAATCATAACCATACACTATTTACTTACTATTTTAAAGACATTATTCAACAGCCTCAGATTAGTATGCCATAAATTCTATAACTCCATTTTAGCTATTCAGTTGCTTTATATAATACCACAGGGCACATTATTCTGTATTTGAAAATTTATTTCTTATGATCTCTTCCTCTCATCTGAATAGATTATGTCCTTAGAAAACAGTCATACATATCGTCTTTACCTCTGAGACTTTTACTAAAACATGGCCCAATCTTCAGAATCCAGTTTAAGACCTATTGTCACTGTGAGGATTTCCCTAATGACCCAGGCCACCGTTGAAAAATTGTTTTTATCGGTCATATTAGACTTTAATCGCTTGCCATATGTGTAATCACTTAGAGGCTTCAAAGTCATTCTAGCTCATAAATTTAAAGGAAATTAAGAATTGTCACTTCTCAGATACAGTTAACATGGTTACAGGCTCCTATGGATTCTTCAATAACTGTTTAAGTGATTGATCACTTACTATAGAGTATCTATAAATTAATTTAAAATAAAATATTTTGTATTGCAATTTGAAAATATACAACATACAGGCAAAATATATTCAATATCACATTTCACATTACTTGCAAGTCAATCATCTTCAGAAATATTTATGGTCTTTCAGTAATATTATTGTTCATCAACTATCCAAATATGTATATATATGTGTGTGTGTGTGTGTGTGTGAAAGATTTATCCCAGATCCAGATCATGGTATGCTTATTCTCAGTCATGATTAATAGCAAAAGTCTATTACACAAGCAATCTGGGGTCTTGGACATTGTGGTAAGGTTGTTTTGACTCAATTAAGAAGCATAAACTTGAATGTTCCACTGACAATTCAAATTTATACATTTGCGTCTGAATTTGTGTTTTTTCATTATCATCTCCCTCCTGTACTGACTTATGCCTTCTACTTCTCATTGGTGGTTTAGGGTATGTATTTTTCTACCTGTACTTCTATTTTAAACTACTTTTATTTAATCTGATTCCAAACAATCTGTAAAATATAGTATCAATTAATAAATATTCCTAATTTTTCTTCCTCTCTGAGATATTAGATCCACTGTTAATTCTGTTTAGTAAAGTTTCTTAATTTCTCAATCAAATCTACATCCACAGCATCATCAAATAGTGCAGATTATTGGAACATTGCCTAAAACCTTCAATTTAAGTATTCTCTCTCGTTTCCAAAAGACTGGTTGATGGTCTTATTAGCACTTTTCTGAGTTTCTAACAAAGATTAATAATTGGAAAGTGGTGTTGGTGGTAAAAAACCCACCTGCCAATGCAGGTAGATAAAGAGATGCAGGTTTGATCCCTGGGTCAAGAAGGTGAAGGACAAGGCAACCTAAACCAGTATCCTTGCCTGGAGAATCCAATGGACAAAGGATTCTGGCAGACTGCAGCCAATACTGTCCCATAGAGTTAGACATAACTGAAACAACCACCACTTTCACACTACACTTTCATATTGTGCAAGCAGTCATATACAGAATTCATAGTACTCCCACTTGCTGTCCTAAAGCAAATGTATTGGCTTTCTACCTTGTTTTAATTTCTTGCATTACCACTGAAAGTATTTTCTTTTTTAAAATACCTAGTTCAAGTTCATGTCTCATTATAGTTCCAGTAATTTAAGTACCTAGTTCAAGATAAATTAATTTAAAATAAAATATTTTGTATTGCAATTTGAAAATATACAACATACAGGCAAAATATATTCAATATCACATTTCACATTACTTGCAAGTCAATCATCTTCAGAAATATTTATGGTCTTTCAGTAATATTATTGTTCATCAACTATCCAAATATGTATATATGTGTGTGTGTGTGTGTGTGTGAAAGATTTATCCCAGATCCAGATCATGGTATGCTTATTCTCAGTCATGATTAATAGCAAAAGTCTATTACACAAGCAATCTGGGGTCTTGGACATTGTGGTAAGGTTGTTTTGACTCAATTAAGAAGCATAAACTTGAATGTTCCACTGACAATTCAAATTTATACATTTGCGTCTGAATTTGTGTTTTTTCATTATCATCTCCCTCCTGTACTGACTTATGCCTTCTACTTCTCATTGGTGGTTTAGGGTATGTATTTTTCTACCTGTACTTCTATTTTAAACTACTTTTATTTAATCTGATTCCAAACAATCTGTAAAATATAGTATCAATTAATAAATATTCCTAATTTTTCTTCCTCTCTGAGATATTAGATCCACTGTTAATTCTGTTTAGTAAAGTTTCTTAATTTCTCAATCAAATCTACATCCACAGCATCATCAAATAGTGCAGATTATTGGAACATTGCCTAAAACCTTCAATTTAAGTATTCTCTCTCGTTTCCAAAAGACTGGTTGATGGTCTTATTAGCACTTTTCTGAGTTTCTAACAAAGATTAATAATTGGAAAGTGGTGTTGGTGGTAAAAAACCCACCTGCCAATGCAGGTAGATAAAGAGATGCAGGTTTGATCCCTGGGTCAAGAAGGTGAAGGACAAGGCAACCTAAACCAGTATCCTTGCCTGGAGAATCCAATGGACAAAGGATTCTGGCAGACTGCAGCCAATACTGTCCCATAGAGTTAGACATAACTGAAACAACCACCACTTTCACACTACACTTTCATATTGTGCAAGCAGTCATATACAGAATTCATAGTACTCCCACTTGCTGTCCTAAAGCAAATGTATTGGCTTTCTACCTTGTTTTAATTTCTTGCATTACCACTGAAAGTATTTTCTAATGTAATTTAAGTACCTAGTTCAAGTTCATGTCTCATTATAGTTCCAGATCAATGTTCTACTTTGACAAAGCTACTCAATTTACTATTCCACATGCGAATAATTTCTATATTGTATCTTTAATGTAATGTTAAATTTTTGAACCATCTGAGTTTTTGGTGAGGATCCTTATTTTACATTATGTTTTCAACTTGTGTGGAAAAGATAGCTATTGTCATTGTGCTAAAGGAATAGGAGTGCTTACAATGGCTTGGTGTGATGGTCCAGAGGGGTGGGATGGAGGTACCTGGAGGTGGGGACCAGGGATATGCATATGACTGATCTGGGAACATACATGTCGGTGAACAACAAAACTCTGTAAAACCTTTAAAATAAAGAATTAAAAAGGACTTCCCCTGGTGGTCCAGTGGGTAAGGACACCACCTTGCAGTGCAAGGGGCGCCAGTTCAATCCCTGGCCTGGGAGGATCCCACGTGCCGTGGAGCAGCTGGACTGATGTGTTCAATTACCGAGCCAGAGCTCTGGAGCACATGTGCCCCGAGCCGGCGCTCTGCCAAGACAGACGCCACCACGATGGGAGGCCCACAGGAGCCAAAGAACAAAGACGGATGAACATAGAGAAATGAAAGACCAATAGAAGTGGCCCACCCGCTCCCCTCCCTCCCCAACCCAATCCCAGCTCAAAATAAATAAACAAATAAATAAATCTTTAAAAGAAAAAAAAAGAATAATAATAAAAAGTATATCTGCCTTTCATATATAAATCAATGTCCTTAGAATGTAAGCTTGATTTCAAATTTCCTTAGTTCATGATTTAGTCCTGTATTGTTTACACTGAATAATCACCAATAGAAGAGTATGCTTTCATAACTTATTCTTAAATGTTAAATATACATACTTGAATTTTAAAAATGAAACTGGAAGGAATATACCTTTGTGAAACTCTGTTATTTGTAATGTTATTTTTCAAGAAGATAATTGGAAAATAAAGCATTCAAACTTGTGCAGGTTATTTTCGAGAAGGCATTGTCTATATTTTTCATTTTAACTTTTCCACAGAAATATTTCTGACTGAGAAATATAGATGATTGAAATTAGTAAGCCATCTTTGCCATCACAGAGAGGAATAGAGAAGAATGTACATTGTACATTGTGCTTTGCACAGAATGTTCTACTTTGACAAAGCTACTCAATTTACTATTCCACATGCGAATAATTTCTATATTGTATCTTTAATGTAATGTTAAATTTTTGAACCATCTGAGTTTTTGGTGAGGATCCTTATTTTACATTATGTTTTCAACTTGTGTGGAAAAGATAGCTATTGTCATTGTGCTAAAGGAATAGGAGTGCTTACAATGGCTTGGTGTGATGGTCCAGAGGGGTGGGATGGAGGTACCTGGAGGTGGGGACCAGGGATATGCATATGACTGATCTGGGAACATACATGTCGGTGAACAACAAAACTCTGTAAAACCTTTAAAATAAAGAATTAAAAAGGACTTCCCCTGGTGGTCCAGTGGGTAAGGACACCACCTTGCAGTGCAAGGGGCGCCAGTTCAATCCCTGGCCTGGGAGGATCCCACGTGCCGTGGAGCAGCTGGACTGATGTGTTCAATTACCGAGCCAGAGCTCTGGAGCACATGTGCCCCGAGCCGGCGCTCTGCCAAGACAGACGCCACCACGATGGGAGGCCCACAGGAGCCAAAGAACAAAGACGGATGAACATAGAGAAATGAAAGACCAATAGAAGTGGCCCACCCGCTCCCCTCCCTCCCCAACCCAATCCCAGCTCAAAATAAATAAACAAATAAATAAATCTTTAAAAGAAAAAAAAAGAATAATAATAAAAAGTATATCTGCCTTTCATATATAAATCAATGTCCTTAGAATGTAAGCTTGATTTCAAATTTCCTTAGTTCATGATTTAGTCCTGTATTGTTTACACTGAATAATCACCAATAGAAGAGTATGCTTTCATAACTTATTCTTAAATGTTAAATATACATACTTGAATTTTAAAAATGAAACTGGAAGGAATATACCTTTGTGAAACTCTGTTATTTGTAATGTTATTTTTCAAGAAGATAATTGGAAAATAAAGCATTCAAACTTGTGCAGGTTATTTTCGAGAAGGCATTGTCTATATTTTTCATTTTAACTTTTCCACAGAAATATTTCTGACTGAGAAATATAGATGATTGAAATTAGTAAGCCATCTTTGCCATCACAGAGAGGAATCAAACAGACTCAAATAGAGAAGAATGTACATTGTACATTTGTGCTTTCAGAGGACACCATGACACCTATGAAACAGATGCATAATTTGTAGCATTAGATTAAGTGAAGGCATACTTAACCATTGAGCACCATGTAGTAATAACTTTCAACATATTAATTGGGCTATGTCTGTGTCATAGTCTTCATGATGGAGAGATTCCTAAGTCCTGGAATATATATTCAGAGATATTAAACCTGAGAACATTAGCACAGTGTGATAAATCCTTTTTTGTTTTTGTTTTTTTTGGGGGGGGGGGGGGGGGGTGGGGGGGGGAGGGAGGCAGATGGGCCACTTCTAGTGGTCTTTCATTTATCTATTTTCATACATCTTTGTTCTTTGGCCTGCATGGGCCTCCCATCACAGTGGCCTCTGTTGTCAAAGAGCACTGGCTCTGGGCACATGCGCTCCAGAGCTCCGGCTCGGTCATTGGACACATCGGTCCAGCTGCTCTGTGGCACCTGGGATCTTCCCAGGCCAGGGATCGAACTGACGCCCCTTGCACTGCAAGGTGGTGTCCTTACCCACTGGACCACCAGGGAAGCCTGATAAGTACTTTTTGATACACCAATAAAATTTATCTCTTCTTAGAATAAAATTATGATTAGATATTTGTATTTGTCTTGCTTGCTTTCTTTCTCTAAACTTCCCCTTCCTTTCCAAAGATGTCAAGTATGCTCCTATGTGTCTGGTCTCTTTTATAGACTGGTGTGAGGTATCTCTAAAATTATAATTTGCACAAACCACTAACTTTGTAGATCATTTTTTTTTTTTTTTTGGTAAAACTCATGTGTTTTCTTTTTGTCAAGAATGAAAGATAAAATTCTTAAAAATTTTAAACACTTAGTTGGACAGTTTTACTACTAATAGCATGTTCTAACATTAACTTCTAATACTAACTATTATTTTTTTAAATCGACGGACTGTAGTAGAGTTAAATGAAATACTTGAATCATAATCTGATTTCAGACAATTCTGTGATAAGTAGAATGCTGAAATAATAAAATTAATTGTGATCTTCAATGTTATCCCAGAATTCTGTAAACTTTCTTCTAAAAAATTTTCTCTGAGTTGAGAGGTAACACAGACTAATCATAGGCAACAAGTGCAGTGCACTAAGTGCAAGGATTTTTCTCTAATAACCTTCCTTGAGAGGGCTATAACTGCAAGTGGCCTGCACAGTGTATCCAGAAGAGGTAACTCCCTTGAGCAATTGAAGTGACTGCATTCACTTATGATTTGAAAAACTGGATTCCCCAATTTCAAAAATAACAGGGGCGTAGTATTAAATTTTTGGTTTGCTTTAGCCCTATCTCAATTTTCTTTAAATAAAACCTTTTGCTTTCTCACACACTAATTACGAGGTACAGTCAGTATTTTACTTTCCTCATTTCACTTAGAGAAGATGGGGAAAGAATTTTAATCACTGAATATTTGCAGATTCCCGGCTTTCCTTAGATTTACTCTGATCAAAGCCCAACATACCTCTTTTGATCAACATCAGTGAAATAAGTTCCTGTGAAACATCAAGGTGGATGCATCTTGCAAGTCAATAAGGGATTAAAATAATTCTCCCAAGTAAAGCTAATTCCACTGGGTATACAATCTGTCTGCAGAGTTTCTAAACTTTGAGTATGAAATTAGTTGTTCAAACATCCCGACTGAACAAACTTTAGGGACAGAGAAGATATAGGCTTATTAATCTTATTATTAAAGGCATTAAAATAATCAAAATCTGTCAAATCCTATGTCATGCATTTTTAGTATAAAGCAAAACATCAGTGGTGAACTTAATTTATAATATAGTTTGTATATCACCTATAATATGACCTATGCTACAATTTAGAATATAATGTATAATATAATGGAGCATGTGGTCATTATTTTCTAATACCTGCAGTTAAACAAATGTATTAAGCTGACAAATTTTTACCCAACAGTCCAGTTTTTGTTTGGCTGACTTTTTAAAAGCAGGAATCATTAAACTACTCTTCTGTTGTTTATAGATATCCCTCTTGCACTTGTGTAACAGTGGCATGCCATTACAAGAATTTGCATTAATCAATTTAATGTGTAGATACATTGTGGAAGAAAATTGTTTAAAGTGGTATTCACCAGATTCAGCAATTCCACTTCTGAGCATCTGTCCAAGGGAAGTGAAAACACTAACTCAAAAGGATATCTGCACCCTGATGTTCATCGCAGCACTTTCTACAAGAGCGAAAAAATTGGAAAAAAAAAAAAAAGAAAAGAAATGAAACATGTATTGGATGAATGAGGAAAAGGTGATATAAATATATAAATATATATAAATATATAAATATATAGGTGTGTATGTACGTGTATATGTTGTTGCTGTTCAGTCACTCAGCTTTGTGCAACTCTTTGTGAACCCATGACTGCAGCAATGCTGGTCTTCCCTGTTGTCCTTCATCACCTCCAAGAACTTGCTGAAACTCATGCCCACTGAGGTGCTTGTATCATCCAACTGTCTCCACATCTGCCACCAGTTTTCCTGCCTCGCTTCTATTTCTCCTAGTATCAGGGTTTTTTTTCCAATGAGTCATCTCTTTGCATCAGGTGGCCAAAGATATTCAGCTTCAACATCAGCCCTTCCAACGAATATTCAGGGTTGAATTCCTTTATGGATGATGGGTTTGACCTCCTTGTAGTCCAAGAGACTCTCAGGAGTCTTGTCCAACACCACAGTTTGAAAGCATCAATTCTTTGGCGCTCAGCCTTTTTTATGGTTCCATTCTCACATTCACACATGACTACTGGAAAAACCATGAAAGTGAAAGAAAAGTGAAAGTATTAGTCTCCCTCAGTTCTATTCAACTCTTGGCGGCCCCATGGAATTCTCCAAGCAAGAATACTAGAGTGAGTAACCAGTCCTTTCTTCAAGGGATCTTCGACACGGGCTGAACCTGGCCCATGGAATTTCATGAGCCACCAATGAAGTTATGAAAACCACTTACATGTGGTCATTATTTTCTAATACCTGCAGTTAAACAAATGTATTAAGCTGACAAATTTTACCCAACAGTCCAGTTTTTGTTTGGCTGACTTTTTAAAAGCAGGAATCATTAAACTACTCTTCTGTTGTTTATAGATATCCCTCTTGCACTTGTGTAACAGTGGCATGCCATTACAAGAATTTGCATTAATCAATTTAATGTGTAGATACATTGTGGAAGAAAATTGTTTAAAGTGGTATTCACCAGATTCAGCAATTCCACTTCTGAGCATCTGTCCAAGGGAAGTGAAAACACTAACTCAAAAGGATATCTGCACCCTGATGTTCATCGCAGCACTTTCTACAAGAGCGAAAAAATTGGAAAAAAAAAAAAAAGAAATGAAACATGTATTGGATGAATGAGGAAAAGGTGATATAAATATATAAATATATATAAATATATAAATATATAGGTGTGTATGTACGTGTATATGTTGTTGCTGTTCAGTCACTCAGCTTTGTGCAACTCTTTGTGAACCCATGACTGCAGCAATGCTGGTCTTCCCTGTTGTCCTTCATCACCTCCAAGAACTTGCTGAAACTCATGCCCACTGAGGTGCTTGTATCATCCAACTGTCTCCACATCTGCCACCAGTTTTCCTGCCTCGCTTCTATTTCTCCTAGTATCAGGGTTTTTTTTCCAATGAGTCATCTCTTTGCATCAGGTGGCCAAAGATATTCAGCTTCAACATCAGCCCTTCCAACGAATATTCAGGGTTGAATTCCTTTATGGATGATGGGTTTGACCTCCTTGTAGTCCAAGAGACTCTCAGGAGTCTTGTCCAACACCACAGTTTGAAAGCATCAATTCTTTGGCGCTCAGCCTTTTTTATGGTTCCATTCTCACATTCACACATGACTACTGGAAAAACCATGAAAGTGAAAGAAAAGTGAAAGTATTAGTCTCCCTCAGTTCTATTCAACTCTTGGCGGCCCCATGGAATTCTCCAAGCAAGAATACTAGAGTGAGTAACCAGTCCTTTCTTCAAGGGATCTTCCCAACACGGGCTGAACCTGGATCTCCCACACTGCAGGCACATTCTTTACTATCTGAGCCACCAATGAAGTTATGAAAAACCATACTGACCTTTGTCAGCAAGTGATATCTGCTTTTCAATATGTTGTTTACATTTGTCATAGCTTTTCTTCCAAGGAGCAAGTATTTTTTAATGTCATACTTGCAATCACAGTCCAGAGTGATTTTTGGAGCCCAAGAAAATGAAGTCTGTCCCTGTTTTCCCATCTATTTACCATGAAGTGATGGGACTGGCTGCCATAATATTCTTTCTTTGAATACTGTGTTTTAACCTATCTTTTGCATAGTCCTCTGTCGCATTCAACAAGAGGCTTAGTTCCTCTTTGCTTTCTGTCATAATGGTGGTGTCAGTTACTTATCTCAGGTTATTGATATTTCTCCTGGAAATCGTGATTCCAGCTTGTGCTTCTTCCAGCCCAGCCTTTTGCATAATGTACTCTGCATATAAGTCAAATTAGCAGTGTGACAATATATAGCCCTCAAGTACTCCTTTCCTATTGTTTCATATCCAGTTCTAACTGTTGCTTCTTGACCTGTGTACAGGTTTCCCTAGAGACAGTTTAAGGTGGTTTGTTATTTATATCTCACTAACAATTTTCCACAAATTTTTGTGATCCATACAGTCAAAAATTTTAATATAGTCAATGAAGCATAAATAGTATTTTTCTAGAATTGTTTTGATTTTTTTCTGTGATCCAATGGATGTTTGTAAGTTGATATATATATGCATGTGTATATATTTGTTGATATATATGTACATATATATGTATATATATATATATGTATATATATATATATATATATATACAGTTGCTGTTTACTTACTAAATCATGCCTGACCCTTTTGTGACCCCATGAACTGTAGCCCACTAACCTCCTCTATCCATGGGATTTCCCAGACAAGAATACTGGGTGGGTTGCCATTCCCTCCTCCAGGGGATCTTTCTGACCCAGGGACTGAACCCAGGTCTCTTTCATTTTAGGAGGATTCTTTGCCATCTATTCCACCTAGGAAGTCTGGTGATTCTCTTAGTTCTGAATGTAAAAAAAAAAAAAAAAAAAAAACAAGCAAAACAGCAAGAAATGAATCCATAGACCCATATTGCATATGTTGGTTGCCAGAGCCCAAGGTAAGGCAGGAGAAATGGGTGAAATTGATTAAAGGATACAAACTTCCAGTTATGAAATAAATAAGCCCTTGGGATATAATGTAAAGCATGTTGACCATTGTTAATAATACTTTATAATGTAATTGAATGCTGAGAATCCAACAGGACTCTGAAGAGAAGAGAAGCATCTCCATCACTGTAATAATGGTAGAGATCATCCTCCAATAGGTACTGTCTAAAGGAGGAGAAGATTGGAGTGAGATCCCATAAGAGGAATGAGACAGACCGAGCAAGGACTTTAAACTTTCAAATTACTGAATAGTCACCTGAAAGTCATAGCTATGGACCATATATTTTTTAACTTTTTAATTTTTATAAATATTAAGTATAAATTATTCTGCCATTAGGAGGAATAGAAGCTTCTAAACAAGATGATATCAGTCATAAAAATTAAATGACTTTTCTGTTTGTAGAGATGTGAGTTAAAATGATTACTTCTGACATCCAAGAGAGTACATATAATTAGCTAATGCAATAAACAGTCATCATGTTCATACTGCTTTAGAGGCAGTATATTAGGAACATGATCATAAGTAGAATTATTTTCTGAAGTGCAAGGTGCCATAATTTACATGAAAAAGAGATGCAGCAGTAGCATTATAAATAAAACACTTTTACTATTAGTAAAGAATTGCTAATAGATGTAGAAATAAAGTACTCTTGAAAACAGGAAGATGTGATCAGTCAGTGGTTATATGGTAAAGAAATGTTTATGAGAGATATTCCTTAAACTGAATCAATAAGGATAGATACTTCATTGCCAAACATGAGCAAGAATGAAGGATATTTCACTAAGAAAGATTGTAGACCAAAGGAATGAAAGAAAATCAAGTAGAATTCAAAGTAATAATTATTTTTCAAAGTGCATCTTGTTTACTGAGATGCTGTTCTTAATAAAACACATCATCTCTATCTCTCCCCATCTCTATTCTCTCATCATTTTCTATTTCTGTTTCATTCATCTATCCATTTATCCATCCATTCACACTTCAATCCTTATATATGAAATTACATAGTCCTGTTGAATCCTCTTTTTCTCTCATTCAACATTTCACATCCATTGAACAATACTTTTTTTTTTTTAAAGATTTATTTATTTATTTATTTTGGGCGGAGGTCATGTTGGAGAGGGAGGGGAGCAGGCGGGCCACTTCTATTGGTCTTTCATTTCTCTATTTTCATCCATCTTTGTTCTTCGGCACCTGTGGCCCTCCCATCGTGGTGGCGTCTGTCGTTGCAGAGCGCTGGCTCTGGGTGCATGAGCTCCAGAGCTCCAGAGCTCCGGCTCGGTGATTGGACACATCGGTCCAGCTGCTCCGTAGCACGTGGGATCTTCCCAGGCCAGGGATTGAACCAGCGCCCCTTGCACTGCAAGGTGGTGTCCTTACCCACTGCGCCACTAGGGGAAGCCCTGGACAATACTTTTGATTTGAGTTTAAAAATATATCTTGAGTATATTCACTACTACCATCCTGGGACAGTCTCTCACTATCATCACCTGGATTATTTTAATACCTCCTAAGTAGAAAATCTGCTTACAGTTTTTCTTCTTAGTGCTGGTTATTTTTCATTTGCTTCCTCATTATTCATTTTACATTATTATGTCCTCTTCAGTTGCATTACTTGAAACTGTATATCCTGGCTCCCTTCTGACTTTCTTTTGTTTGCACAGTGCATTTATATAAAAACACTTTTACTATTAGTAAAGAATTTTTTTTTGCTAATAGATGTAGAAATAAAGTACTCTTGAAAACAGGAAGATGTGATCAGTCAGTGGTTATATGGTAAAGAAATGTTTATGAGAGATATTCCTTAAACTGAATCAATAAGGATAGATACTTCATTGCCAAACATGAGCAAGAATGAAGGATATTTCACTAAGAAAGATTGTAGACCAAAGGAATGAAAGAAAATCAAGTAGAATTCAAAGTAATAATTATTTTTCAAAGTGCATCTTGTTTACTGAGATGCTGTTCTTAATAAAACACATCATCTCTATCTCTCCCCATCTCTATTCTCTCATCATTTTCTCTATTTCTGTTTCATTCATCTATCCATTTATCCATCCATTCACACTTCAATCCTTATATATGAAATTACATAGTCCTGTTGAATCCTCTTTTTCTCTCATTCAACATTTCACATCCATTGAACAATACTTTTTTTTTTTTAAAGATTTATTTATTTATTTATTTTGGGCGGAGGTCATGTTGGAGAGGGAGGGGAGCAGGCGGGCCACTTCTATTGGTCTTTCATTTCTCTATTTTCATCCATCTTTGTTCTTCGGCACCTGTGGCCCTCCCATCGTGGTGGCGTCTGTCGTTGCAGAGCGCTGGCTCTGGGCGCATGAGCTCCAGAGCTCCAGAGCTCCGGCTCGGTGATTGGACACATCGGTCCAGCTGCTCCGTAGCACGTGGGATCTTCCCAGGCCAGGGATTGAACCAGCGCCCCTTGCACTGCAAGGTGGTGTCCTTACCCACTGCGCCACTAGGGGAAGCCCTGGACAATACTTTTGATTTGAGTTTAAAAATATATCTTGAGTATATTCACTACTACCATCCTGGGACAGTCTCTCACTATCATCACCTGGATTATTTTAATACCTCCTAAGTAGAAAATCTGCTTACAGTTTTTCTTCTTAGTGCTGGTTATTTTTCATTTGCTTCCTCATTATTCATTTTACATTATTATGTCCTCTTCAGTTGCTAATAAGACTGAGCCTTCTGAAACTGTATATCCTGGCTCCCTTCTGACTTTCTTTTGTTTGGTCCAATCAATGGAATCAATAATCAGGAACTCAGAAAGTGAAAGTGAAGATGAGAACATGTCTTCTATACTCCCTGCTTCACGTGACTGTCTATTTATGTAGTACAGTGGTATTCCTTTATGAGGGAAGCCTCTCCCATAGCCCCAGTCACACCCAGACTTTGCAATAAGGTTTCCTCTATCATCCCTATAATTCAAAATCTCTGAGTCCTAAGCATCCCTTGGTCATTTCTTCAATTATTACAAAGATGTAGCTAGTGTCTTTAACAATATCTTTTCATAAGAGTCATTGTCAGTGATTTTAACTCATGACAGAATGTTAACAATTTCTTTATCATATAATTTATTTTTCACACATTAGCTAGAACTCTCATTTTAAGATCTAGTTCCGCTCTACTTTTGAATCCATTGGAATATTTTCATAATGAAAAGTAAGAAAACTAACCTATACTCTTCACTTACAATCCTATAATGACTTTCTTATTAGTTGGCATAAAAGTTAGAATATATATAACTCTCTACAAGCCCTATTATCTACTTGCTGGTCATTTCTGACCTCATCTTCTGTGTCCCTGGTACCTTGTCCAAAGAACTCTAGTTAACTTTGTCTCTTAGTTGTTACTGTTGTTGTTGTTCAGTTGCTACTTTTTGTCAACTTTCTGGGACCTCATGGACTGTAGCACACGAAGCTCCTCTATCATCCACTATCTCTTGAAGTTTGCTCCAATTCATGTGGATTGAGTCAGTGATGTTTTCTAATCATCTCATACTCCACCATCCCTGAATCCTTTTGTCTTCATCTTTACCAGCATCAGGATATTTTTCAATAAGTTGGTTCTTCTCATCAGATGGCCAAAGTACTGGACCTTCAGCTTCAGTAACTGTCCCTCCATTTAATATTCAGGGTTGATTTACTTTAGGATTGACTGATTTGATCTCTTTGTTGAACAAAGGACTCTCAAGAGTCTTCTTGAGCACCATATTTCAAAGTTATCAATTCTTTGGTGCTGGTCCAGCTTTCACATCTCTATATGACTATTGGAAAAATCAGGAGAAATATCAACAACCTCAGATATGCAAGGGACTTCTAGTTCAAGGTGGTAGAGTAGAAGGACATAGATATGGTCATCCTCTCTGCCAGAAGACCAAAATCACAACTAGTTGTTGAGCAACCATCAACAGGAGGATATTGGAACCAAACAGAAAAACATATATTTTATTCAAAGACAAGAAGAACCCACAATGAGACACTAGGAGGGGCCCAAACATGATAAAATCAAATCTGATTCCTACCATGGGGGTGACCCAGCAACTGGAAAATAGTAATATCAAGGAAGCTCTTCCTCTGGTGTGAAGTTTCTTCACAGCATGTCAGGCTTCCCAGCCTGGGATTCTGACAAAGGGACTTGGAATTCCCAGGGAATTTGATCTTGAAGAACAGCAATATTTGATTATAAGATTTCCAGAGGACTTGGGGAAACAAATGCTCCAGTCTTGGAGGCAGATACAAAACATGGCATGCACCAAGATTCAGAGAAAAGGAGTAGTGACTCAGCAGGAAACTGAATCAAAACTACCTGCTAGTACTGCAGGGTCACCTGTGGAGGTGTGGGTCAGCAGGGGCTCACCACAGGGACAGGAGTACTGACAAAAACAGTATAGGAAGGTCACCCTTGGCAATAATCCTCTTGAAGGTCACCATTAACCTGGCCACAGAGCCCCAGGAGCAGAGAGCTGAGTTGCCTCAGGCAAAAAAAAAAAAAAAAAAAACTACCATGGAGAGAGCAAATCCCCTCTCATCAGCAGGTAATTGGATTAAAGCTTTACTAAGCAAGACCCAGACCACCAGAGCAAGACTCAGTTTTTCCCACCACCTGTCACTCTTATCAGAAAGCTTACATAAGCCTTTCAGTTTCCTCCATCCGAGGGCAGACTGAAGAACCAAGAACCACAGTCCCACAGTGACTAAAACTAAAGCCATATTACAGAAAGTTTATCAGCACGAAAAAACAGAAAACTATGTCCCAGGCAAGAGGACAAGATAAAACCCTAGAAAAATAGCTAAATGAAATGGAGATAGGCAACTTTCTAGAAAAAGAATTCAGAATAATGATAGTGAAGATAACCAGGATTTCAGAAAAAGAATGGAAACAAAGATTTAGAAGATGAAGACGATGTTTACCAAAGACCTAGAAGAAGTGAAGAACAAGCAGAGATGGATAACACACCAGAAGGAATAAATAGCAGAATAACTGAGGCAGAAAAATGGATAAATGACCTAGAGGTCAGAATGGTATAAATCACGGCCACAAAGCAGAATGTAGAAAAAGGAGTGAAAAAAATGAACACAACCTAAGAGAACTCTGGGACAACATTAAATGCACCAACATTTGCATTATAGGAATCCCACAGGGAGCAGAGAAATAGAAAGAACCAGAAACAATATTTGACGAGACAATAGCTGAAAATGTCCCTAGCATGGGAAATCAAATAGTCAACCAGGTTCAAGAAGTACAGAGAATCCCAGACAGTATAACTCCAAGGAGGAACACACATAGTAATCAAACTGACAAAAATTAAAGACAGAGGGACAGAAGGTGGCAGAGGAGTAGGTGGATGTGGAGTACATCCCTCTTCATGGATACCTCAGGAATACACCTTCAAACACAGAAGTGCTTGCAAAATACCAGCTGAGAGTGGGCAGGATGGAGAAAGGAGAGGGGAAAAGAGGAGAGGTAGTAGGACTAGATCTACCCTTGGAGGGTGAGGCAACTGAAACAGGGGTCCAATACGAACATCAGGGCAATTTTTTGAGACAGAAGAGAAACATTGAAGTTAAGAGTGAAGCAGCTGGATCTGTGACAGTCTGAGGCAATGAGAATCACACAGATAATCCTTGCCCCAGCAACACCTACCTCAGACAGGGACACAGATTCCCTGAAATGTACAGCAGCTAGCAGCTGGAGTGTGGGGATTGGGGAGCAATCCTAGGACAAGGTCTGCTGTTGACTGTTGGGAGCTAGCCCCAGGGGACGGGAGGGAGGAGACTATGGTGGTAAATGCCTTTGTAGGAAAATCAGGCAGCTATGGAGGCAAGGCAATGGTGTCTGTCATACCCAGGGGATGGAACCATCAATATGGCCTCTCTCTCCCAGCACTCCAGCATCAGCAGCTGAACAATAGAGAGTCTGGCCCTTCAAGTGCTGGACACACTGGAAAACAGAGAAGGACCTCAGTCAGGACAGTTCTTTTATGGACTGATATGCCGAACAACAAAATAGGACCCCAACTGGAGTCCCAGATCCCAGGTCCCATGTTCATGCTCGAACAGGCAAAGCAATGGAAAAGGACTTGCCAAAGAGGCCTTATGATCGCTGGATGCCAGAGGTTAGAAAAAGATGCTGATGCTACTACACCTCCTGTGGCTGAGGCAGTTTGTGTCTCTGCACACTTAGCACTGCCAGGTTTCCTGTGACCCAGGAAGCTGCACCTCCTCCACTGTCAGTGTTCACTGGGGAAGAGCTACCACAGGCTAGAAAAAACCTAATGGCACCATATTCATTGACAATGGCTGCCAGTCCTCTTTTGTAGCCCTCACTGTGAGAGTTCTCACAAGCCAAGAAACCACACCATCTCCATAAATGATCCTTACTAGGGCAGAGTTGCTAGAGACTAGAAAAAGTCTTGTGTTTGTGCACATGGAGGCTCTTTGGTCATATTTGCCTCTTCATGGCCTGATGGCTTGTGGCCTGTCAGGCTTCTCTGTGCAGGGGATTTTCCAGGCAAGAATGCTGGAGTGGGCTACCATTCCCTTCTAGAGCACCACATTTCCTGCTGTCCGAGCTGCTGGCTACTCTGAATATCTGTTTCTGCAAGGCCCTATGCAACTCAAGCAGCTGTGCAGCCTCCATACCTGGCCTTCAGTGGGGCAGCCTCAGGAACAAATCCCCATGAATGACCCACATGCAGAGGTGGAGATAAAAGCACAATTGAAATCCAGGGGTAGGGTGGTTAAGGAAGAGGACATAAAACCTTCCCACAAGCTCTACAAGCTGCAGATTAAGCCACACGATCAACTAGGCAAATTCTATATCTATGGAATATATTAAAGGTCAATGACAGTTTCCACAAAAGAAAATCCACCATATTCTCCAGCTGTGTACATTGGAGGAAAGAAAACACAGGGTTAGATTAGAATCTGATCTGCCCCACAACAGATCCAGAGATCACCCCAGTACTGGAGTGAATTCTAGGCAAACAGATTAGACTGTCACGCACAAACAGGAAAGGACACTGACAGCAAACACTCAAGGAAAATATTTATTCTTACAGTTTGAATGTTTCTGTAGTTGTTTTTGGATTTTTTTTTTTATTCCTCTACCCTGTCCCCTCTACTTTAACTGGAGTCCCAGATCCCAGGTCCCATGTTCATGCTCGAACAGGCAAAGCAATGGAAAAGGACTTGCCAAAGAGGCCTTATGATCGCTGGATGCCAGAGGTTAGAAAAAGATGCTGATGCTACTACACCTCCTGTGGCTGAGGCAGTTTGTGTCTCTGCACACTTAGCACTGCCAGGTTTCCTGTGACCCAGGAAGCTGCACCTCCTCCACTGTCAGTGTTCACTGGGGAAGAGCTACCACAGGCTAGAAAAAACCTAATGGCACCATATTCATTGACAATGGCTGCCAGTCCTCTTTTGTAGCCCTCACTGTGAGAGTTCTCACAAGCCAAGAAACCACACCATCTCCATAAATGATCCTTACTAGGGCAGAGTTGCTAGAGACTAGAAAAAGTCTTGTGTTTGTGCACATGGAGGCTCTTTGGTCATATTTGCCTCTTCATGGCCTGATGGCTTGTGGCCTGTCAGGCTTCTCTGTGCAGGGGATTTTCCAGGCAAGAATGCTGGAGTGGGCTACCATTCCCTTCTAGAGCACCACATTTCCTGCTGTCCGAGCTGCTGGCTACTCTGAATATCTGTTTCTGCAAGGCCCTATGCAACTCAAGCAGCTGTGCAGCCTCCATACCTGGCCTTCAGTGGGGCAGCCTCAGGAACAAATCCCCATGAATGACCCACATGCAGAGGTGGAGATAAAAGCACAATTGAAATCCAGGGGTAGGGTGGTTAAGGAAGAGGACATAAAACCTTCCCACAAGCTCTACAAGCTGCAGATTAAGCCACACGATCAACTAGGCAAATTCTATATCTATGGAATATATTAAAGGTCAATGACAGTTTCCACAAAAGAAAATCCACCATATTCTCCAGCTGTGTACATTGGAGGAAAGAAAACACAGGGTTAGATTAGAATCTGATCTGCCCCACAACAGATCCAGAGATCACCCCAGTACTGGAGTGAATTCTAGGCAAACAGATTAGACTGTCACGCACAAACAGGAAAGGACACTGACAGCAAACACTCAAGGAAAATATTTATTCTTACAGTTTGAATGTTTCTGTAGTTGTTTTTGGATTTTTTTTTTTATTCCTCTACCCTGTCCCCTCTACTTTGACTTTTTTCCTCTGTCGTTGGGGTTGTCAATTTTACTAGTACTATTAAATATATTTAATATTTTCATAACTTTTTCAATCACAGATTTTATTTCTGTCATATACCTCTGTCCTTATTGGCTTTTAGTGATTCTATGGGTTTTCTGCTTCCCCTTCTTTTATCCTATAGCTTTAATTTTAATTTTTAAAGCTAATATTATCTTTCCACAATTATTTCCTTGTTTACTTTCTCAACTGTTCTTTTTCTGTTACAGTAATATTTAATTATATAAATCTTATTTATCTACCTCTTTATAACTTTGCAATTCTATCTTCCTTTTCTGTATTTTCATTATCTTTCTTCATTATATATATTAATTTGCTTTGTCTCTATTACTTTATTCCTCAGTTAGCACCTTGCTTTAGTGTTGTTTCCCAATTTGTGTTTTAGTTAGTTTGCTTCTTAACTGGTGGATATGATTTTTGATTTCTTTTGTTACCAATATGACTCTCTTGTACTTTTTTTTTTTATTTTTCTTTTTTGGACTGCTTTGGTTTTGTTTATAGGTGAAAAAAAAATACCTCACCTCTTCTCACAATTTACATGATGCTTACACAAACCACTGGAATAACCTTATGATGATAAATACTAAAAGGATGAAAGAATTAAAGCTTGAGGCTTGGGAAAAGGAGAATAAACAAACTGAGACAAGCAACACACTTGTTGAACCTAAAAATACTCTAGAAAGAATCAATAATACAGTGTCTGAGGCAGCATGATTAAGTGAGTGGGAAGATAGAATGGTGGAGATAAATGCTGAAGATAAAAATAAAGTACAAAGAATAAAAACAACAGAGAATAGTGTCAGAGACCTCTGGGGTAATAGCGAATGCACCAATATTCAAATTATAGGGGTTCAGGAAGAAGAAGAGAAAAACAATGGGCATGAGGAAATTTTTGAAGAGATTACAGTTGAGAACTTCCACAACATGGGGAAGGAAATAGTCAATCAAGTCCAAGTAGCACAGAGTCCCATATGGGATAAACTCTAGAGGAAAAGTGCCAAGACAAATACTAATCACACTAATAAAGATTAAGCAAAAAGAAAGAACATTAAAATCAACAAGGGAAAAATAACAAATAACATACAAGGGAAACCCCATATGTTTAACAGATGATCTTTCAGTAGAAACTTTGCAGCACAGAAAGGAATGACAGGATGTATTTAAAGTACTGAAAAGGAGAAAGTCTACAACCAAGATTACTCTACTTGGCAAGGATATAATTCAAAGTTTATGGAGAAATCAAAAGCTTTACAGACAAGTAAAACTTAGGAGAATTTAGTAATACCAAATCAGCCTTACAACAAATGTTAAAATGACTTATATAGTCAGGAAATAGAAGATACAAAAAAGATTTAAAAAACAAACTCCAAACAGTTACTAAAATAGCAGCAGGAACATATATATCAACATATATCAATCCATTTACTTTGAATGCAAATTTATTAAATGCTCCAACCAAAAGACACAGACTGGCTGAACAAGTTCCCCCAAAAGACTCATACATATGGTATCTACAAGAAACTCACTTCAGACCTAAAGACACATATAGACTGAAAGTGAGAGGAAGGAAAAAATCTATTCCATGCAAACAGAAATCAAAATAAAGCTGGAGCAGCTATGCTCATATCAGAAAAAAATAAGGCCAGAAATTAAGAATATTACAGGAAACAAAGAAAGTCACTACATAGTGACTAAGGAATCACTCCAAGTTTAAGACATAACAATTTTAAGCATCTATGTATCCAACTAGGAATACTCTAGAAAGAATCAATAATACAGTGTCTGAGGCAGCATGATTAAGTGAGTGGGAAGATAGAATGGTGGAGATAAATGCTGAAGATAAAAATAAAGTACAAAGAATAAAAACAACAGAGAATAGTGTCAGAGACCTCTGGGGTAATAGCGAATGCACCAATATTCAAATTATAGGGGTTCAGGAAGAAGAAGAGAAAAACAATGGGCATGAGGAAATTTTTGAAGAGATTACAGTTGAGAACTTCCACAACATGGGGAAGGAAATAGTCAATCAAGTCCAAGTAGCACAGAGTCCCATATGGGATAAACTCTAGAGGAAAAGTGCCAAGACAAATACTAATCACACTAATAAAGATTAAGCAAAAAGAAAGAACATTAAAATCAACAAGGGAAAAATAACAAATAACATACAAGGGAAACCCCATATGTTTAACAGATGATCTTTCAGTAGAAACTTTGCAGCACAGAAAGGAATGACAGGATGTATTTAAAGTACTGAAAAGGAGAAAGTCTACAACCAAGATTACTCTACTTGGCAAGGATATAATTCAAAGTTTATGGAGAAATCAAAAGCTTTACAGACAAGTAAAACTTAGGAGAATTTAGTAATACCAAATCAGCCTTACAACAAATGTTAAAATGACTTATATAGTCAGGAAATAGAAGATACAAAAAAGATTTAAAAAACAAACTCCAAACAGTTACTAAAATAGCAGCAGGAACATATATATCAACATATATCAATCCATTTACTTTGAATGCAAATTTATTAAATGCTCCAACCAAAAGACACAGACTGGCTGAACAAGTTCCCCCAAAAGACTCATACATATGGTATCTACAAGAAACTCACTTCAGACCTAAAGACACATATAGACTGAAAGTGAGAGGAAGGAAAAAATCTATTCCATGCAAACAGAAATCAAAATAAAGCTGGAGCAGCTATGCTCATATCAGAAAAAAATAAGGCCAGAAATTAAGAATATTACAGGAAACAAAGAAAGTCACTACATAGTGACTAAGGAATCACTCCAAGTTTAAGACATAACAATTTTAAGCATCTATGTATCCAACTAGGAATACCTCAGTAACTAAGGAAAATGCTAATGGACGTAAAAAGATAAATTGACAGTAGCATAATAATAGTAGGAGACTTTAACACCCTACTTAAACCAATGGAGAGATCATTGAGGAGAAAATTAATAAGGAAGCATAAGCCTTAGATGACATATTATACTGATGTTTTTTTTTTTTTTTAAGATTTACTTATTTATTTATTTGAGGAGGGTAGGGTGGGGAGGGAGGGAAGCAGGTGGGCCACTTCTATTGGTCTTTCATTTGTCCATTTTCATCCATCTTTGTTTTTTGGCCCCTGTGGGCCTCCCATCGTGGCGGCCTCTGTTGTCACAGAGCACTGGCTCTGGACGCATGCACTCCAGAGCTCCGGCTCGATAATTGGACACATTGGTCCAGCCGCTCCGAGGCAAGTGGGATCTTTACAGGCCAGGGATCCAACCGGAGCCCCTTGCACTGCAAGGCGGTGTCCTTATCCACTGGACCACCAGGGAAGCCCTATACTGATGGTTCTTATTGATATCTTCAGGACATTCCACCCAAATATTTAAGAAAACACTTTCTTTTTTTTTTTTAATTTTATTTGTTTGGGGGGGTGGGGCGGGTTGGGGAGGGAGCAGGCTGGGCGGGCCACTTCTATTGGTCTTTCATTTATCTATTTTCATCCATCTTTGTTCTTCGGCCCAGGTGGGCCTCCCTTCGCAGTGGCCTCTGTTGTCGCAGAGCAGCAGCTCTGCGCGCAGGCGCTCCAGAGCTCGGGCTCGGTAATTGGACACATGGGTCCATCCGCTCCGCGGCACGTGGGATCTTCCCAGGCCAGGGCTCTAACCGGCGCCCCTTGTACTGCAAGGCGGTGTCCTTACTCACTGGACCACCAGGGAAGCCCAAGAAAACACTTTCTTTAGTGCACATGGAATCTTCTGTAGAAGAGACCATATCTTGGGTTACAAATTAAACCTCAGCAAAGTCAGTACCATTACAGATATTTTAAAAAAAGAAATTTTAACAACCACCAGGGCTTCCCCTGGTGGTCCAGTGGGTAAGGACACTGCCTTGCAGTCCAAGGGGCGCGGGTTCGAGCCCTGGCCTGGTATGATCCCACGTGCCGCGGAGCGGCTGGACCCATGTGTCCAATCACCGAGCCGGAGCTCTGGAGCGCATGCGCCCAGAGCCGGCACTCTGCAACAACAGATGCCACCGCGATGGGAGGCCCACAGGAGCCAAAGAACAAAGACGGATGAAAATGGAGAAAGACCAATAGAAGTGGCCCGCCCGCTCCCCTCCCTCCCCAACCCGACCCCCACCCAAAAATAAATAAATAAATAAATCTTTAAAAAAAACTCCCTCAAAATAAAAGCCCAATGCTAGATGGATTCACAGGAGAATAATTCTATCCAACATTTAGAGAAGAGCCAATGCCTTTTCTTCTGAAGCTTCCCCAAAAAAATTGTAGAGGAAGGAATACTTCCAAATTAATTCCATGAGGCCACCGTCATCCTGATACTAAAACCAAGCAAAGATATCACAAAAAACAAAATCACAGGCCAATGTCACTGATGTATATAGATGCAAAAATCCTTCACAAAATTCTAGCAGACATAATTCAACCACATTAAAAAGTTTACACACCATGGTAACATTGGGTTTATTCCAGGGATGCAAAGAGTGCTCAATATACACAAATCAATTGATGTGATATACCATATTAACAAATAGAAATATAAAAATGATCTGATAACCTCAAAAAATGTAGAAAAAGCCTCTGACAAAATCCGGCACCCATTTATTGTAAAACCTCTTCAAAAAAAAGGCATAGAAAGAATCTACCTTAACATAATGAAGGCCACATATGATAAACCCACAGCAAACATGATTTTCAAAGCTAAAAAGCTGAAAGCATCCCCTGTAAGATCAGGAACAAGACAAGGGTGTGTAGTCTCATCACTATCATTCAACATAATTTATCAAGTCCTAGCTATAGTGATTAGAGAATAACAAGAAATGAAAGAAATCTAGATTGGAAAGGTATTGTCATCACTGTTTGCAGATAATGTTATACAATACATAGAAAAACTGAAAGATGCCACCAGAAAATTACTAGAACTAATCAGTTAATTTCACAAAGAGGTGGGATACAAAATCAATACAGAGAAATCACTTGCATTCCTAAATACAAACAATGAAAAATCAGAAAGATAAATTAAGGAATCAACCCCATTCACCATTGCAACAAAAAGAATAAAATATCTTGGAAAAAACCTACCTACAGAGACAAAAGAAGTGAATACAGAAAACTACAAGATACTGATGAAAGAAATAAAAGATGACGAAAGCAGATGGAGAGATTTCCCATGTTTCTGAGTAGAAAGCATCAATATTGTGAAAAAGACCATGCTACCAAGGGCAATCTACAGATTCAATGTGATCCCTACCAAATCGCCAATAGCATTTTTCACAGAAGTAGAGTAAAAGAATATCACAATTTCTATGTAGATCAAAAGACCCCAGATAGCCAAAACAGCCTTGAGAAAGAATGAAAGTGAAGGAATCAATTTTCCTGACTTCAGACTTCAATGCAAAGTTCAGTAATCAAGAAATACAGATCAACTGAACAAGATATGAAGTCCAGAGATAAACTCACACATGTACAGGGGCCTTATTTTTGACAAAGGAGGCAAGACTGTACAATGAGGCAAAGACAGCCTCTTCAATAAGTGTTGCTAGGAAAACTGGACGGTTATGTGTAAAAGAATGAAATTAGAGGACTTGTTAACACCATACACAAATATAAACTGAAAAGGGATTAAAGACTTAAATGCAAGACCAGAAACCTCACAGACAGAAAAGTCTGGCAGCCTAAGGTCCATGGACTCATAAAGAAGCAACCTAACCTTCCGGAATACTCCTTGCCTAATATCCAATTTTCAGTTTTCCTTCATTTCATTTATGTCTCTGCCAAAAGTCACTTCTTTATAGATAAATTTCCTGGCCAACTTACCCAAGTTGGTTTTAAACTTGCTACCCTGTCTGATTTACTTTAATTCATAACTTTTACCATCTAAATTTTAATAAATGCATATTTTATTTGACACCTGTTGCCACCCTTCCATCCAGTCTTCCTCTTCCTGCTACAATGGGGACTTAGTCTCATCACTATCATTCAACATAATTTATCAAGTCCTAGCTATAGTGATTAGAGAATAACAAGAAATGAAAGAAATCTAGATTGGAAAGGTATTGTCATCACTGTTTGCAGATAATGTTATACAATACATAGAAAAACTGAAAGATGCCACCAGAAAATTACTAGAACTAATCAGTTAATTTCACAAAGAGGTGGGATACAAAATCAATACAGAGAAATCACTTGCATTCCTAAATACAAACAATGAAAAATCAGAAAGATAAATTAAGGAATCAACCCCATTCACCATTGCAACAAAAAGAATAAAATATCTTGGAAAAAACCTACCTACAGAGACAAAAGAAGTGAATACAGAAAACTACAAGATACTGATGAAAGAAATAAAAGATGACGAAAGCAGATGGAGAGATTTCCCATGTTTCTGAGTAGAAAGCATCAATATTGTGAAAAAGACCATGCTACCAAGGGCAATCTACAGATTCAATGTGATCCCTACCAAATCGCCAATAGCATTTTTCACAGAAGTAGAGTAAAAGAATATCACAATTTCTATGTAGATCAAAAGACCCCAGATAGCCAAAACAGCCTTGAGAAAGAATGAAAGTGAAGGAATCAATTTTCCTGACTTCAGACTTCAATGCAAAGTTCAGTAATCAAGAAATACAGATCAACTGAACAAGATATGAAGTCCAGAGATAAACTCACACATGTACAGGGGCCTTATTTTTGACAAAGGAGGCAAGACTATACAATGAGGCAAAGACAGCCTCTTCAATAAGTGTTGCTAGGAAAACTGGACGGTTATGTGTAAAAGAATGAAATTAGAGGACTTGTTAACACCATACACAAATATAAACTGAAAAGGGATTAAAGACTTAAATGCAAGACCAGAAACCTCACAGACAGAAAAGTCTGGCAGCCTAAGGTCCATGGACTCATAAAGAAGCAACCTAACCTTCCGGAATACTCCTTGCCTAATATCCAATTTTCAGTTTTCCTTCATTTCATTTATGTCTCTGCCAAAAGTCACTTCTTTATAGATAAATTTCCTGGCCAACTTACCCAAGTTGGTAAGTTTAGTCAACCTTGCTACCCTGTCTGATTTACTTTAATTCATAACTTTTTACCATCTAAATTTTTAATAAATGCATATTTTATTTGACACCTGTTGCCACCCTTCCATCCAGTCTTCCTCTTCCTGCTACAATGGGGACTAGTCTGATTCAGTGCTAGGCATATAGGACATATTCCTTCCACATAGATGGCACTTAGAAAAACTTTGTGAATTGAGTAGATGATTGAATGAATGAATGAAGTGATTTCTAGAATAACTATCACCTTAACATGTAGGTTTGTGTAATAACTTTATAATAAGAATAGGTATATGGAAAATCAGGGATGAAAAATCATACTGATCATGAATTTTTATACCTGGACATGATATTCATTGGAAGAAATTAGAAGACTGAAAGAATATAGATGGTGAAAAACAAAAAGTCAGTCTTAACATTAGTGAATATCTACAAGTATAAGGAAAATAAAATACAAAAACCAAGGAAGACCAAAAATTAGAAATACAAAATTAGCAAAGTTGCAGGAGACAAAATCAAAACACAGAAATTGCTTGCATTACTAAATACTAACAATGAAAAGCCTGAAAGAGAAATCAAGGAAACAATCCATTCATCATTGCAACAAGAATAAAATATCTAGGAATAAACCAACTTAAGGAGACAAAAGAACTGTATACAAAAAAACTATAAAACAATGATGAAAGTTTTCAAAGATGACAAAAACAGATGGAGAGATAGTCCATGTTCCTGGGTTGGAAGAATTAATATTGTGAAAATGACTATATAACCAAATGAAATCTACAGATTCAATGTCATCCCTATCAAATCACCAATGGCATTTTTCACAGAACTAGAACAAAAATTTTTGTAATTCACAGGGAAACACAAAAGACCCTGGTTAGTCAAAGCAGTCTTGAGCAAGAAAAGTCTGGCAGCCTAAGGTCCATGGACTCATAAAGAAGCAACCTAACCTTCCGGAATACTCCTTGCCTAATATCCAATTTTCAGTTTTCCTTCATTTCATTTATGTCTCTGCCAAAAGTCACTTCTTTATAGATAAATTTCCTGGCCAACTTACCCAAGTTGGTAAGTTTAGTCAACCTTGCTACCCTGTCTGATTTACTTTAATTCATAACTTTTTACCATCTAAATTTTTAATAAATGCATATTTTATTTGACACCTGTTGCCACCCTTCCATCCAGTCTTCCTCTTCCTGCTACAATGGGGACTAGTCTGATTCAGTGCTAGGCATATAGGACATATTCCTTCCACATAGATGGCACTTAGAAAAACTTTGTGAATTGAGTAGATGATTGAATGAATGAATGAAGTGATTTCTAGAATAACTATCACCTTAACATGTAGGTTTGTGTAATAACTTTATAATAAGAATAGGTATATGGAAAATCAGGGATGAAAAATCATACTGATCATGAATTTTTATACCTGGACATGATATTCATTGGAAGAAATTAGAAGACTGAAAGAATATAGATGGTGAAAAACAAAAAGTCAGTCTTAACATTAGTGAATATCTACAAGTATAAGGAAAATAAAATACAAAAACCAAGGAAGACCAAAAATTAGAAATACAAAATTAGCAAAGTTGCAGGAGACAAAATCAAAACACAGAAATTGCTTGCATTACTAAATACTAACAATGAAAAGCCTGAAAGAGAAATCAAGGAAACAATCCATTCATCATTGCAACAAGAATAAAATATCTAGGAATAAACCAACTTAAGGAGACAAAAGAACTGTATACAAAAAAACTATAAAACAATGATGAAAGTTTTCAAAGATGACAAAAACAGATGGAGAGATAGTCCATGTTCCTGGGTTGGAAGAATTAATATTGTGAAAATGACTATATAACCAAATGAAATCTACAGATTCAATGTCATCCCTATCAAATCACCAATGGCATTTTTCACAGAACTAGAACAAAAATTTTTGTAATTCACAGGGAAACACAAAAGACCCTGGTTAGTCAAAGCAGTCTTGAGCAAGAAAAATGGAGCTGGAAGAATCAGCCTTCCTTACTTCAGACAAAGCAACAATTATCAAGACCGTATGGTACTGGCACAAAAACAGAAATATAGACCAATCAAACAGGATGGAGAACCCAGAGATAAACCCACACACCTATGGATATCTTATTTTCGACAAAGGAGGCAAGACTATACTATGAGGCAAAGACAGCCTCTTCAATAAGCAGTGCTTGGAAAATGGGTAGCTACATGTAAAAGAATGAAACTAGAACACTTCCTAACACCATACACAAAGCTAAACTGAAAATGGATTAAAGACCTAAATGTAAGACCAGAAACCATAATATTTTTAGCAGAAATCATAGGCAGAACACTTGATGACATAAATCAAAGAAAGATCTTCTATGACCCGCCTCCTGGAGTAATGGAAGTAAAAACAAAAATAGATAAATAGGACCTAATTAAGCTTTAAAGCTTTTGCACAGCAAAGAAAACTATAAACAAGGTGAAAAGACAACCCTCAGAATGGGAAAAAACAACAGCAAATGAAACAACTGACAAAGGATTAATTTCCAAAATATACAAGCAGCTCATACAACTCAATACCAAAAAACAAACAAACAACACAAACAAACAGTGGGAAAAAGAAACAGACATTTGTCCAAAGAAGACATATGGATGGCCAGCAAATAACATGAAAAGATGTTCAACATCACTCAGTAGAGATACGCAAATAAAAACTACAATGATATATCACCTAACACCATACAGAATAGCCATCATCAAAAAATCTACAGACAGGGCTTCCCTGGTGGTGCAGTGGGTAAAGAGTCTGCCTTGCAGTGCAGGGAGTGCTGATTGCATCCCCAGACTGGGAGAATCCCACATGCTGTGGAGCAGCTGGACCCGTATGTCCAATTACCAAGCCAGAGCTCTGGAGTGCATGCGCCCAGAGCCAATGCTCTGCAGCGAGAGAGGTCACTGCAATGGTAGGTCCACACAGGCCAAAGAATAAAGATGGATGAAAACAAATAAATAAAATAAATAAAAGAGGCCAAAATTTAAAACAAAAATCTACAGAAATAAATTCTGGAGAGGGGGTGGAGAAAAGGAAACTCTCTTGCACTGTTGGTAGGAATGTAAATTGATACAGCCACTGTGGAAGACAGTATGGAGATTCCTTAGAAAACTAGGAATAGAACCAACATATGAACCAGCAATCCCACTCCTAGACATATACTCTGAGGAAATCAAAATTGAAAAGGACATATGTACACCATTGTTCATTGCAGCACTATTCACAACAACTAGAACATGGAAACAACCTAGATGCCCATTGGCAGATGTATCGATAAGGAAGCTGTGGTACATGTATATAATGGAATATTACTGAGTCATAAAAAGGAATGCATTTGAGTCAGTTCTAATGAGGAGGATGAACCTAGAGTCTATTATACAGAGTGAAGTAAGTTAGAAAGAGAAAGATAAATACTATATATTAACACAAATATGTGAAAACTATAAACAAGGTGAAAAGACAACCCTCAGAATGGGAAAAAACAACAGCAAATGAAACAACTGACAAAGGATTAATTTCCAAAATATACAAGCAGCTCATACAACTCAATACCAAAAAACAAACAAACAACACAAACAAACAGTGGGAAAAAGAAACAGACATTTGTCCAAAGAAGACATATGGATGGCCAGCAAATAACATGAAAAGATGTTCAACATCACTCAGTAGAGATACGCAAATAAAAACTACAATGATATATCACCTAACACCATACAGAATAGCCATCATCAAAAAATCTACAGACAGGGCTTCCCTGGTGGTGCAGTGGGTAAAGAGTCTGCCTTGCAGTGCAGGGAGTGCTGATTGCATCCCCAGACTGGGAGAATCCCACATGCTGTGGAGCAGCTGGACCCGTATGTCCAATTACCAAGCCAGAGCTCTGGAGTGCATGCGCCCAGAGCCAATGCTCTGCAGCGAGAGAGGTCACTGCAATGGTAGGTCCACACAGGCCAAAGAATAAAGATGGATGAAAACAAATAAATAAAATAAATAAAAGAGGCCAAAATTTAAAACAAAAATCTACAGAAATAAATTCTGGAGAGGGGGTGGAGAAAAGGAAACTCTCTTGCACTGTTGGTAGGAATGTAAATTGATACAGCCACTGTGGAAGACAGTATGGAGATTCCTTAGAAAACTAGGAATAGAACCAACATATGAACCAGCAATCCCACTCCTAGACATATACTCTGAGGAAATCAAAATTGAAAAGGACATATGTACACCATTGTTCATTGCAGCACTATTCACAACAACTAGAACATGGAAACAACCTAGATGCCCATTGGCAGATGTATCGATAAGGAAGCTGTGGTACATGTATATAATGGAATATTACTGAGTCATAAAAAGGAATGCATTTGAGTCAGTTCTAATGAGGAGGATGAACCTAGAGTCTATTATACAGAGTGAAGTAAGTTAGAAAGAGAAAGATAAATACTATATATTAACACAAATATGTGGAATCTAGAAAGATGGTATTGATGAATTTACATGCAGGGCAGCAATTGAGAAACAGACATACAGAACAGAATTATGGACATTGGGGTGAGGGAGGAGTGGGTGAGATGTATGGAAAGAGTAACAGGGAAAATTACATTACCAAATGCAAAATAGATAAGCAATGTGAATTTCTTGTAATACTAAGGGTATTCAAACAGAGGCTCTATAACAATTGAGATGGGTGGGATGGGGAGGGAGATGGGGAGGAGGGAACATACACATATCTGTGTCTGATTCATGTTGAGGTATGGCAGTAAAAAACAAAACTCTATAAAGCTATTTTCCTTTACTTAAAAAAGTAACAAACATGGGTTTCCCTGGTGGTCCAGTGGGTAAGGACACCGCCTTGCAGTGCAATGGGCGCCGGTTCGATACCTGGCCTGAGAAGATCCCAGGTGCCACGGAGCTGCTGGACCGATGTGTTCAATTACCAAGCCGGAGCTCTGGGTGCATCGCCCACAAAGGCCACTGCGATGGGAGGCCCACGCGGGTCAAAGAACGAAGATAGATGAAAATAGACAAATGAAAGACCAATGGAAGTGGCCCGTCCACCCCACTCCCTCCCAATCCACTCGCCCCCCCAAAAAAACCTTCCATGAAACTCACAGAAGGCCAAAAAAAAAAAAAAAAAGTAACAAACAAAGGAAAAAAGAATACTTAATGAACAAATGGAGAATTGGCATAGTTACGATATGAGAAATTTGGAAATATGAAATTGTTGTCCTTTTCTGACAAATACAATTTGATAATAAATAATTATATAATTATATTTTATGCCAATATATAATATAGAAACTGCCTACTTTTCTTTCTATCACACATCTGTCTTTTGATCTGAGGAAATCAAAATTGAAAAGGACATATGTACACCATTGTTCATTGCAGCACTATTCACAACAACTAGAACATGGAAACAACCTAGATGCCCATTGGCAGATGTATCGATAAGGAAGCTGTGGTACATGTATATAATGGAATATTACTGAGTCATAAAAAGGAATGCATTTGAGTCAGTTCTAATGAGGAGGATGAACCTAGAGTCTATTATACAGAGTGAAGTAAGTTAGAAAGAGAAAGATAAATACTATATATTAACACAAATATGTGGAATCTAGAAAGATGGTATTGATGAATTTACATGCAGGGCAGCAATTGAGAAACAGACATACAGAACAGAATTATGGACATTGGGGTGAGGGAGGAGTGGGTGAGAGGTATGGAAAGAGTAACAGGGAAAATTACATTACCAAATGCAAAATAGATAAGCAATGTGAATTTCTTGTAATACTAAGGGTATTCAAACAGAGGCTCTATAACAATTGAGATGGGTGGGATGGGGAGGGAGATGGGGAGGAGGGAACATACACATATCTGTGTCTGATTCATGTTGAGGTATGGCAGTAAAAAACAAAACTCTATAAAGCTATTTTCCTTTACTTAAAAAAGTAACAAACATGGGTTTCCCTGGTGGTCCAGTGGGTAAGGACACCGCCTTGCAGTGCAATGGGCGCCGGTTCGATACCTGGCCTGAGAAGATCCCAGGTGCCACGGAGCTGCTGGACCGATGTGTTCAATTACCAAGCCGGAGCTCTGGAGTGCATGCGCCCACAAAGGCCACTGCGATGGGAGGCCCACGCGGGTCAAAGAACGAAGATAGATGAAAATAGACAAATGAAAGACCAATGGAAGTGGCCCGTCCACCCCACTCCCTCCCAATCCACTCGCCCCCCCAAAAAAACCTTCCATGAAACTCACAGAAGGCCAAAAAAAAAAAAAAAAAGTAACAAACAAAGGAAAAAAGAATACTTAATGAACAAATGGAGAATTGGCATAGTTACGATATGAGAAATTTGGAAATATGAAATTGTTGTCCTTTTCTGACAAATACAATTTGATAATAAATAATTATATAATTATATTTTATGCCAATATATAATATAGAAACTGCCTACTTTTCTTTCTATCACACATCTGTCTTTTGATCTAACTATGTTTCAGGTTGCTAGGCTGTTGAATTATTACATAAAAAGAACAGTGTTTGGAAAAGAAAATGCTCAATAAATCTATCTAAAATGATGATAAAATAAAAAGACAAATCCTTAGCTATGAGCAATAAATGCCAATGAGCTATCGACATATCAGCAAAATGTGTTTTGTGTCTAAAAATTCAGTTTCAACTTTAGAAAAACTCCTGCTAAATGACTGTTAGAACATTTTAAGTGTATAAAAGCTAAGGCGAATATTAGGAATATAGCAGAAATAACCACATAGAAATTAAACATCAATCTGAAGACTCAAACAATATCTCCTTAGTGTACTACCATTCTTGATTTATTTGCTCATTAGTCAATCAATTATTGATTGAGATTAGAAACAACCCAGACAGTAACTTGAAGTATTTATATGTGAGATAACATTTTGACTTACGTATATGAGAGGCTCAGCCACTATTTGTGTGTAGACACACATACAGCCTAAAGTGAGTATTAATAATATAATTATTACTAAATAGTAACAAAATGATCAATATAAAGCTATTAATACATATATTTGTTGTCTATTGATATTTACTATTATACTAGGAACCAACAAGGATATGCAGTGGTAGAATATAATAGTTTCACACGTTGTACAATATCTAACTTAAATGGATTTGTAGTGCACATTAAATAGAGCACAAATACATAGGAAATATCAAGGTTCCTTTTGCCTAACAGATGCTACTGATTTAACTTCAATGCAGCATTTTCAGAAAAAGTGACTTAAAATGCAGCAATATTTTGACTGTTTAAAAAGTAAATGATCAAATTTACCTCCATATCTATGAATAGCACAGCATACAATTTTAGCACAGAGCTAAAAATGAACAAGTTTAATGGATGCTTATGAATTCAGAAATCATAAGTTATGGGTATGTCTTGACTGTAACTATTTCAAGCTTAATGAACATAAGCAAAATTTCATGAATTTTAATGAGTCACATATACAATGTGTACTATGCCCTTTTTCTACATTCCTCAAAGCATTCCGTGTGATCTAGTATGTGAAAATGTTTCATATATACTTACATTATACAACAGTGCTTAAAATTATTGTCCAAGCTTTGCTGATTTTAAAATTTGGGGGCATCTAGGAAAAGATATATTAATATAAAACAAATGTTTTGCCTGATTTTTTTTTTTTAAAGATTTATTTATTTATTTACTTTGGGCGGGGGTCAGGTTGGGGAGGGAGGGGAGCGGGCGGGCCACTTCTATTGGTCTCTCATCTCTCCATTTTCATCCGTCTTTGTTCTTTGGCTCCTGTGAGCCTCCCATCGCGGGCCCCTGTCATTTCAGAGCACCGGATCTGGGCACACGCGCCCCAGAGCTCCAGCTCGGTAATTGGACACATAGGTCCAGCCGCTCCGCGGCACGTGAGATCTTCCCAGGCCAGGGATCGAACCGGCGCCCCTTGCACTGCAAGGCGGTGTCCTTATCCACTGGACCACCAGGGCAAGCCCTTGCCTGATTTTTAAAGTATATTAAGTCCTAAGTGATTCTACTTGAATAATTGCTTGTTTCAAAATTACAAAGTTTGAAAGAAACTTACAAATAGTATTCTTAATTGAATAAGATTTAGCAAAGTATAAATTGGCTTTTCTTCTAGTTCATAAATTTTAGTCACTTTCTCATGCCCCATAGGTAATCTCATCCATATGGAGAATTCTGATCACAATACACAGAAAATACTACAATTACAGTCACCAGGGAGAGAGCAGATGTTTTCTAATAGCAGCTCTAAACCAACTCAAAAAAGTTTCAAGGATTAAAAGACATTACACATTATTCTATGTACTACTCTCTAGATTTTTTATGGTATCTTGCCAAATTAGTAAAATCACCTCATGAGTCAAGATGGAATGAATTGCATTAAAGATTTACCCTCCAGAATATCTTCAAGGGAAGTTTCAGTTTCCATGTTTTAAACTGTCTACCTTCTTATGCTTTTGTTTCTAAATTCTTATAGATGAGTGATTTTTATATCTATTCACATTTTGGTAATGTTTCAATTAATCTATTGACATAATTTAATCAATTTAAAATATAGCTTCAGTGGTTTTCTCATAATACATATCTCTTGAGTTTGTTACAAACAAGTTTGTGATTTCATATTTGGTCAATATAACCTCTTATCCTTCCCTATAAGAGAAGATAAAGAAGAGAAAAAATAAATGAGGATAATAAGCAATGACTATCTGAGTCAGAGGAAGGGGTTTTTGGAAAAGAAGATATTTTTCTCTACTAGGTTTTTCTGGCTGGTCTAAGAATTAAATTAACTTGGGATAGATTAACAGAAGAAAATCAATCAAAAGTTTAATGACATCTGTACATGAGAGATACAAAGAAAAACTAGCTCACTGAAATGGCTGAAGCCTTGACCTTAAACACTATCTTCAACTAAAGACAGAAAAGGATGTTTGAAGTCCTGCTTTGGGGCTTCAAATAGGAGGAAAGAAATGTACATGGAGATGGAAAAACTAATATTTGATGAACAAATATTTTCCAGGATGTATAGAGGTTACTACTATTCTCTCTGTGTCCTAGAGAGACAAGCAAACAAGAAATTTTAATAAGCAGACTTTAAGTGCCTCTCTGTCTACACCCCTTCAGGTCAGTTCATTTCAGTCATTCAGTCATGTCTGACTCTTTGTGGCCCCATGGACTGCAGCACACTGGACTTCCCTGTCCATCGCCATATTCCAGAGCTTTTTGAAACTCAGGTCCATTGAGATAGTGATGCCATCCAATCATCTCATCCTCTGTCTTCCCCTTATTTTTCTGCCTTCTATTTTTTTGCCACATCATGTTATTTTCCAGTGGGTCAACTCTTCATATTAGGTGGCCAAATTATTGGAACTTTAGCTTCAGCATTCATAGTCCTTCCCAAAGAATATACAAGGTTGATTTCCTTTAGGATTGACTGGTTTGATCTCGCTGAAGTCCAAGGGACTCTTAAGAGTCTTCTCCAGCAGTTAGTTTGAACAAAGTAATTTGCCAAATTAGTAAAATCACCTCATGAGTCAAGATGGAATGAATTGCATTAAAGATTTACCCTCCAAAAAGTTTTAAACTGTCTACCTTCTTATGCTTTTGTTTCTAAATTCTTATAGATGAGTGATTTTTATATCTATTCACATTTTGGTAATGTTTCAATTAATCTATTGACATAATTTAATCAATTTAAAATATAGCTTCAGTGGTTTTCTCATAATACATATCTCTTGAGTTTGTTACAAACAAGTTTGTGATTTCATATTTGGTCAATATAACCTCTTATCCTTCCCTATAAGAGAAGATAAAGAAGAGAAAAAATAAATGAGGATAATAAGCAATGACTATCTGAGTCAGAGGAAGGGGTTTTTGGAAAAGAAGATATTTTTCTCTACTAGGTTTTTCTGGCTGGTCTAAGAATTAAATTAACTTGGGATAGATTAACAGAAGAAAATCAATCAAAAGTTTAATGACATCTGTACATGAGAGATACAAAGAAAAACTAGCTCACTGAAATGGCTGAAGCCTTGACCTTAAACACTATCTTCAACTAAAGACAGAAAAGGATGTTTGAAGTCCTGCTTTGGGGCTTCAAATAGGAGGAAAGAAATGTACATGGAGATGGAAAAACTAATATTTGATGAACAAATATTTTCCAGGATGTATAGAGGTTACTACTATTCTCTCTGTGTCCTAGAGAGACAAGCAAACAAGAAATTTTAATAAGCAGACTTTAAGTGCCTCTCTGTCTACACCCCTTCAGGTCAGTTCATTTCAGTCATTCAGTCATGTCTGACTCTTTGTGGCCCCATGGACTGCAGCACACTGGACTTCCCTGTCCATCGCCATATTCCAGAGCTTTTTGAAACTCAGGTCCATTGAGATAGTGATGCCATCCAATCATCTCATCCTCTGTCTTCCCCTTATTTTTCTGCCTTCTATTTTTTTGCCACATCATGTTATTTTCCAGTGGGTCAACTCTTCATATTAGGTGGCCAAATTATTGGAACTTTAGCTTCAGCATTCATAGTCCTTCCAATGAATATACAAGGTTGATTTCCTTTAGGATTGACTGGTTTGATCTCTCTGAAGTCCAAGGGACTCTTAAGAGTCTTCTCCAGCAGTTAGTTTGAACAAAGTAATTTGTCAACACTCAGCCTTCTTTATGATCCAAATCTCATATTCATACATGACTATTGTAAAAACCACAGTTTTGACTTTTAAGGACCTTTGTTGGTAAAGTGATGCTTCTGCTTTTTAACACACTATATGTTTGTCATAGCTTTTCTTTGAATGTGCAAGTGTCATTTAATTTCATGGATGCATCCACCATCTGCAGTGATTTTGAAGTCTAAGAAAATAGTCTTTCACTGTTTTCATTGCTTGTCCATCTAGTTGTCATGAAATGATAGGACTGGATGCCATGATCGTCAGTTTTTCAATGTTGAGTTTTAAGTAAGCTTTTTCACTCTCCTCTTTCACCGTCATCTCAAGAGGCTCTTTAACTAATCTTCACTTTCTGCCATAATATTGGTGTTATCTGCATATCTGAGGTTATTGATATTTCTGCCAGGAATTTTGATTCCAGCTTGTGCTTCATCCATGTCCAGTTAGTTTATAACATAGTTATGTGTGATGGTAATACCTTTCCTGGAATAAGACCTCTACTTACATTCTTAAGGCAGTTAATATGAGGATCAAAGATCCTTCCTTGGTACTTTTGGGCCTTAAAAATAACTAGCCTACATTAATCTTCAGGCAAGCAGACACATTTTGGGGTTGCAAAATTTGCTTTCCTACAGAGCCATACATAATCTTTGAACGTACGTCAAGAATAAAATAGTAAGTATTTCCAGGAAACTTGATAGAGAAAAAAAGTATATACAAGTTGTAATTAAAGGAAAATTGAGGTAATTAGAGGGAATTTGGTATTCATATATATGAATTATAAAATACATAAGTAGAACTTCAATATTTTCACAAAAAGTCACCACATATTAGAAAAGTGGTAGATCTAAGAATAAGAATCTTGAATTTGAGATTCCAGCGTTCCATTTTACCAAAATCCTCACAGAGGTAGAGCATATTCTTTAATGTTTATACTTAAGATATATAAAAACACTTCAAGTTTCTTTTATTCAAATGTAGATTTTCACAAATGAGATATTTTTTAACAGTTACTATTTTGACAGTTGCATCGATGTTTCAGTGTTAATTTGATTATTAAATATTCCTTATGATCATCAGATTGTCACAATTCACTAAGGTACATATAAAGATAAACTGAGTATAAAGTGAATTTTTTATTTGTTGTTAGGCATAAATTGTGTCCTCTCCAAATTCATATGCTGAAACCCTTAACATGAAAATAACTACAGTTGAAGACAGGACATTTATGAAGATAATCAATGTTAAATGAATCATAAAGATGGAGCCCTAACCAGCGAGATTTGATGTCTTTATATCTATATAAGAAGAGGAAGACACACCAGTGCATGTGCACCCTCCTCCTAACCCTCTTCCCATCCCCTACAGAGAAAAAGCCATAGGAGAACACAAGATAAAAGTGACTGACTGTCTGCAAACCAGGAAGAGGTCTCACCAGGAATTTCGTTTTCTGGTACCTTGATCTTGGACACATAGCTTCTGGAACTGTGAGAAAATAAATTTCTGCCATTAAGGCACATAATCTGCAGGATTTTATGGCAGAATAGCCTACTGATATACTTGGATAAACAAAATCAAAGCAGTTGATTACTGCATTTCACTTTAAGTGTATTGTCAGCTATGTTGATTATTTCCAGCTTTGCAATTTAATGGATAAATATTTCATTCTATTCTTATGACATTTCTTAAGGACTTGTTATCAGATTCATGACAGTTCTTATTAATTGGTCTTTTACAGTTGTTCAGTGAAGCCCACTGACTAAAATCACCCACCCTGGCCAGGCACCATAGTAACTATCTGTGTGAGTTATTTTATGATAGGGGGCCCTGGTAAGGCACACAGAACTAATAAGCCACCACCAAGCACAAGAGTTTGGGAAAGGTCTAAAGGAGACACCACGTGTCCCACCACCTCTCAAAATCCTTCTCGCTGGCATCCATCTTGGATGGGTAATGAGTGTGCCACCAGAAAGGACACTGAGCCTGAATGATTGGGAAGACAACCCAGAAACTAACCCCATCACTGTAAAATCTGAGTCTACAAGCCATGTGGCAGAGCAGTTCTCCTGGATTCTCTTACCACACTGTTCTCTACCCAGGTATACTTTCCAATAAAATACCCTGCTTTCTCAGCATCCTTGTCTGCTTGGACAATTCATTTCCAAGTGCTAGAAAAGTGCCCACTTTTGGGTCCTGGAAGGGATCTCTCTTCTTGCAGCACATCTCTCTATCCTTTTAATACTCTCTTACTCCATTATTCCCCAGCACCCAGCATCCTTCACATTTATAATGTTCTACCCTTTTTTTTGCTTCCTAGGCTAAACCTTGGTTTATGAAGATAATCAATGTTAAATGAATCATAAAGATGGAGCCCTAACCAGCGAGATTTGATGTCTTTATATCTATATAAGAAGAGGAAGACACACCAGTGCATGTGCACCCTCCTCCTAACCCTCTTCCCATCCCCTACAGAGAAAAAGCCATAGGAGAACACAAGATAAAAGTGACTGACTGTCTGCAAACCAGGAAGAGGTCTCACCAGGAATTTCGTTTTCTGGTACCTTGATCTTGGACACATAGCTTCTGGAACTGTGAGAAAATAAATTTCTGCCATTAAGGCACATAATCTGCAGGATTTTATGGCAGAATAGCCTACTGATATACTTGGATAAACAAAATCAAAGCAGTTGATTACTGCATTTCACTTTAAGTGTATTGTCAGCTATGTTGATTATTTCCAGCTTTGCAATTTAATGGATAAATATTTCATTCTATTCTTATGACATTTCTTAAGGACTTGTTATCAGATTCATGACAGTTCTTATTAATTGGTCTTTTACAGTTGTTCAGTGAAGCCCACTGACTAAAATCACCCACCCTGGCCAGGCACCATAGTAACTATCTGTGTGAGTTATTTTATGATAGGGGGCCCTGGTAAGGCACACAGAACTAATAAGCCACCACCAAGCACAAGAGTTTGGGAAAGGTCTAAAGGAGACACCACGTGTCCCACCACCTCTCAAAATCCTTCTCGCTGGCATCCATCTTGGATGGGTAATGAGTGTGCCACCAGAAAGGACACTGAGCCTGAATGATTGGGAAGACAACCCAGAAACTAACCCCATCACTGTAAAATCTGAGTCTACAAGCCATGTGGCAGAGCAGTTCTCCTGGATTCTCTTACCACACTGTTCTCTACCCAGGTATACTTTCCAATAAAATACCCTGCTTTCTCAGCATCCTTGTCTGCTTGGACAATTCATTTCCAAGTGCTAGAAAAGTGCCCACTTTTGGGTCCTGGAAGGGATCTCTCTTCTTGCAGCACATCTCTCTATCCTTTTAATACTCTCTTACTCCATTATTCCCCAGCACCCAGCATCCTTCACATTTATAATGTTCTACCCTTTTTTTTGCTTCCTAGGCTAAACCTTGGTTTAGGATTTTTCCAAAAGTTTTATTTTTTCTAGTTTAAATGTAATCACAGAGTATCTCATTCTTTCAGTTTTCTGAGGATCGATTGGAACATATGAGAGAAAAAATGGAATGCAAAGAGAAAGAATAATTGCAATACAATTGTGTTGCAGGAATAGGGACTCCTTCGAAGGCCCTAATGTGGGCACTTGTCTAGCACTTGGAAATGAATTGTCCAAGGAGACATGGATGACAAGAAACCAAGATATTTTATTAGAAAAGGGTGCCCGGGCAGGGAGCAGTAGGGTAAGGGAACCCAGAAGAAGTACTTTGCCATGTGGCTTACAGTCTTGGATTTTATGGTGATGGGATTAATTTCCAGGTTGTCTTTGGCCAATCATTCAGGCTCAGAGTCCTTCCTGGTGGCGTACTCATTACTCATCGAGGATGGTGTCTGTGGTGCCTGGCCAGGGTGGGTGATTTTAGTCAGTGTGCTTTCCTTAATAAATGCAAGCAAAAATGTTAAGTATTAATAACAGACAATTTATCTCTCATTATTCTCTATTGGGAAAATTTGGGGTTGAGTGAATTTTGTAAACAAATTTCATGAAAAAGCCCTAAGAGGTGGTAAATTTTGCATTTTTCATCTTGATTAAAAAAAAAAACTACTTCAATTTGCAGGACTGCTTTTATAGTTGAAATTATATTTATAAGCTTCATATGCCTAAGTAAAATAAACTTTATTATCACATAAGTACTAAATGAATGAATTATCTGATTTTGTTTCGGCTGTCATTTTGACAATGCAAATAAATATTCACATTCCATATCTATTGAATGATGCAAACAAACACCTACATACATTTGCTTTGGAAAATCAGAATTGCCTTTCCATGATGATCCCTCTTGGGACATCTTTATTAGAATATTCTGCATTCACCTCAACTTAGTACTCAAAACAACTTAAGGAACAATATAGTTATGTACATTTATATCCTTTTAATACTCTCTTACTCCATTATTCCCCAGCACCCAGCATCCTTCACATTTATAATGTTCTACCCTTTTTTTTGCTTCCTAGGCTAAACCTTGGTTTAGGATTTTTCCAAAAGTTTTATTTTTTCTAGTTTAAATGTAATCACAGAGTATCTCATTCTTTCAGTTTTCTGAGGATCGATTGGAACATATGAGAGAAAAAATGGAATGCAAAGAGAAAGAATAATTGCAATACAATTGTGTTGCAGGAATAGGGACTCCTTCGAAGCCCCTAATGTGGGCACTTGTCTAGCACTTGGAAATGAATTGTCCAAGGAGACATGGATGACAAGAAACCAAGATATTTTATTAGAAAAGGGTGCCCGGGCAGGGAGCAGTAGGGTAAGGGAACCCAGAAGAAGTACTTTGCCATGTGGCTTACAGTCTTGGATTTTATGGTGATGGGATTAATTTCCAGGTTGTCTTTGGCCAATCATTCAGGCTCAGAGTCCTTCCTGGTGGCGTACTCATTACTCATCGAGGATGGTGTCTGTGGTGCCTGGCCAGGGTGGGTGATTTTAGTCAGTGTGCTTTCCTTAATAAAGGCAAGCAAAAATGTTAAGTATTAATAACAGACAATTTATCTCTCATTATTCTCTATTGGGAAAATTTGGGGTTGAGTGAATTTTGTAAACAAATTTCATGAAAAAGCCCTAAGAGGTGGTAAATTTTGCATTTTTCATCTTGATTAAAAAAAAAACTACTTCAATTTGCAGGACTGCTTTTATAGTTGAAATTATATTTATAAGCTTCATATGCCTAAGTAAAATAAACTTTATTATCACATAAGTACTAAATGAATGAATTATCTGATTTTGTTTCGGCTGTCATTTTGACAATGCAAATAAATATTCACATTCCATATCTATTGAATGATGCAAACAAACACCTACATACATTTGCTTTGGAAAATCAGAATTGCCTTTCCATGATGATCCCTCTTGGGACATCTTTATTAGAATATTCTGCATTCACCTCAACTTAGTACTCAAAACAACTTAAGGAACAATATAGTTATGTACATTTATATCTGTTTCAGTCAAAGGACAGAGCCATGAAACTTTCAATCATCCTGAGTCAATGTTATCTTTTTGAAAAAGAAATCCTTTTCTGAAAAAAATACCATTATTTTTTCTGACATTTTTCTGGTACTCTCTGGACTTTACATATACAAAGAACATGCCCTTGTTGAGTATATGAAAACTGTCAAGGTCTCATCAAGGAGAAAAAGGCTTAATTTCTATTCTTTGAAGAGGGATAATAGAGCTTAATATTCTGTGCTATTAAAATACTCATCTGACAAAATACTCTAAATGAAAATATTAGATTAATAAGAAAACATTAAATATATGTTCTTTTTGTATATAAATATGTATATTAGTAGTGTTTAGTTGCTAAGTCATGTAAGCCTCCCATGGACTATAGTCCTCCAGGCTACTCTGTCCCTGAGATTTTCTAGATAAGAATAATGGAGCACGGGAGGGGAGGGAAGGGGGGGATATACATGTGACTAATCTGAGAACATGCATGTCTGTGAACAACAAAACTCTGTAAAAGTTAAAAGTAAAATAAAGGTTTAAAAAAAAAAAAAAAAGAATAATGGAGCAGATTGCCATTTCCTTCTCCAAGAGATCTTCCCAACCCAGTGACTGAACCTGTGTCTCCTGCAATGCAAGTGATTTCTTTACTGCTGAGCCACCAGGGAAGCACAAACATATGTATACATATACACTATTAGATGTATTGGTTTATATTTATTTGTATATCGGTGCATGCATGGGTGTGTGCTTAGTCACTTCATGTCTGAATCTTTGTGACTCTATGGACTGTAACTCATTAGGCTCCTCTGTCCTTGGTGTTCTCTAGGCAAGGATGCTGGAGTAGGTTGCCATGCCTCCTCCAGGGGATGTTCCTATCTCCAGTGTCTTTTGCATTGCAGGCAGATACTTTACCTATAAAGCTATCAGTATATAACAAAAGTATATATATATATATATATATATATATATAAGCATAGTATAGTCATAGATTAGAATAATATAATAATATATAACGTATATATATATAAATAAATGGCTCATCTGGGGCCTCAGCAGTAAAGAATCTGCCTGAAATGAAGGAGACACTTGGGTTTGATCCCTGGATTGGGAAGACCCCATGGAGAAAGAAATGAAAACCCACTCCCATATACTTGTCTGGGAAATCCCATGGACAGAAGAGCTATCACTATGGGAATGCAAGATTAGGGCATGATTTAGTAATTAAACCACTATCACCATATATACACAATAATAATAATAATAAAAATTTTGAAATTCCTGTAAAATATGTCAAAATAATGTAATTTCAAACTGACCAAATTTTAATTGATTTTAGCATTCATCATGGTGAATTAAGGCATGCTTCACTTGTGTGTGGTATTTTTTTCAATATTTTATCATAGCTTTAAATAAAAATTTGAGTTTAATCTTTCAGATGAATTAATTGGTTCTAAAAAAAAAGTCACATCCAGAAGATAAAGATTAGTACAGTACATTGAGCAATCTGTTTAAAATTTGACTGCAAATACATTGATAAATAATTATTTTAAAGAATACATTGCAAGAGACAGTGATTAAGCATCCAATGTGTGTCAGAACATAAAATCTTAGGGAATTTACATAGGTTAGTCAACATGAACACAAACCTCTAAAAAACCTAAATAAAATTGTACCAATGCTAAGAATGGTGTTAAAACAGGATGCTATAAAAACACTGAGAGGAACACTCATTTATGAAAATGAGTATAAATGGTCAGGGAAGTGCCTCAAATAAATGTCAACCCCAAGTTGAGCTTTTAATGCTAATCTAGGTAGCTAGTGAAGCACCTGAGTGTTTGAGTATGAGATTCAGGTTATAGATGTGGAGCTAAGAAGACTTGTCATGCGGTAAACTAGGAAAAAAGTCAAAATATTCTATTTCTCTATACAAGTAGTCTAATAAGTATAAGATTGTAACAAAGAATGTAATTCTATGGCCGTCACACAGTATATATATGTATATGATGTGTGTGTCCAAAAGTCAATGAACATTATGATTAAGTTTGTATTTCAAAAAATTCACCTTGAAAGCATTGTGAAGAATAGATATGAGGCAGGAGGTAGATGGCCCACACCAGGTAAAGTGATTGGGGCTTCATTCCCTGTGGACTGAAACCCCACGATGAGGACAGCAGGACAATTAAGAGAGGAGGTTGGGCCTGGGATAGACCACGCTTTTCTCATTCTCAAAGACAGGAGTGCTCTGCGACCACACATGTGCAGAAAGGCAACTTGGAAGTCAAAGGGGAATGATGCTAACTAATGCCAGGCTAGCCATAGGCCTTTGTGGTAGAATCCATCTTAGTTCAGAGATGCATGTAAACATGCAGGGAGATCCTGAGATATAACAAATATGGACTGTGAAGCAGACAAATCAAAATTACTGGCCAAAAGAAATTTGGAAGAATTGCCCCATAACAATAATTCAAACTGTCATGAGGGCTCCACTCAGTGACTCTGTCTCTTTTTGGGTCTAGTCGTGTGTCTATCCACACTAAGTGTACTCCTTTCTCCTCCTAATAAACACTTCATTTGCTTCACTACTTTCTGGGTTTGTGATAATTCTTTTCTGCAAAGCCAAAGAACCAAGACCTTTTGTCACTGACCACAGCTCTAGTGGCTAGGCTCTGTTGCTCTCACTGGCTGGGAACCCACGCTGCACTTCAAGCCACTACAGGTAGGTGTCTGAGATCAGATACAACCTGGGAAGAGTGCTACTGGAGTTAGTCAATTAAGAAGGAGTCCTTTGAAAGAAATGATATAATCCAAAGGCAACAATAGTCTATAAGGCAAAGAGACTGAAGACTTTTAAAGTGACCAATGCAAATTAAATGTCATGAAAACCAAAAAAAGGGCGGGAGTTGAAAGGCTTTTAATGCTAATCTAGGTAGCTAGTGAAGCACCTGAGTGTTTGAGTATGAGATTCAGGTTATAGATGTGGAGCTAAGAAGACTTGTCATGCGGTAAACTAGGAAAAAAGTCAAAATATTCTATTTCTCTATACAAGTAGTCTAATAAGTATAAGATTGTAACAAAGAATGTAATTCTATGGCCGTCACACAGTATATATATGTATATGATGTGTGTGTCCAAAAGTCAATGAACATTATGATTAAGTTTGTATTTCAAAAAATTCACCTTGAAAGCATTGTGAAGAATAGATATGAGGCAGGAGGTAGATGGCCCACACCAGGTAAAGTGATTGGGGCTTCATTCCCTGTGGACTGAAACCCACGATGAGGACAGCAGGACAATTAAGAGAGGAGGTTGGGCCTGGGATAGACCACGCTTTTCTCATTCTCAAAGACAGGAGTGCTCTGCGACCACACATGTGCAGAAAGGCAACTTGGAAGTCAAAGGGGAATGATGCTAACTAATGCCAGGCTAGCCATAGGCCTTTGTGGTAGAATCCATCTTAGTTCAGAGATGCATGTAAACATGCAGGGAGATCCTGAGATATAACAAATATGGACTGTGAAGCAGACAAATCAAAATTACTGGCCAAAAGAAATTTGGAAGAATTGCCCCATAACAATAATTCAAACTGTCATGAGGGCTCCACTCAGTGACTCTGTCTCTTTTTGGGTCTAGTCGTGTGTCTATCCACACTAAGTGTACTCCTTTCTCCTCCTAATAAACACTTCATTTGCTTCACTACTTTCTGGGTTTGTGATAATTCTTTTCTGCAAAGCCAAAGAACCAAGACCTTTTGTCACTGACCACAGCTCTAGTGGCTAGGCTCTGTTGCTCTCACTGGCTGGGAACCCACGCTGCACTTCAAGCCACTACAGGTAGGTGTCTGAGATCAGATACAACCTGGGAAGAGTGCTACTGGAGTTAGTCAATTAAGAAGGAGTCCTTTGAAAGAAATGATATAATCCAAAGGCAACAATAGTCTATAAGGAAAAGAGACTGAAGACTTTTAAAGAAAGCATATATTTACCAAAAATAAAAATAAAAAAAATTAAAAAGCTTTCAGACACAGAGTAAGAAGACAATAGCTGTTGAGATATTATTTAAAATGAAAACACATGTCTAGGCATTTCTGAACATGGGCTCAGAGCAAAATGCCATGTCACTCTCCTGAAATACTGACCAACATGATGAAATGGACTTTTATCATTTAAATAGATCGTATTTATTACCGTGAGGTGGAAACTAATGGTCAGCATCAAGTCCATCTTTTATTGTTGTAATAGATGAATATCATGAGTGACTACTCCCTGAAACCAGATTTCAGATGTTGATCGTGAATAAATATTCATTGCTCCCTAAACTGTTACTGTATATTTGCCATCTCTTATTCTTAGCCTCTTTTTGAAAAGAGAACAGCACTTATGCAGAATTTGTAGCAAATTGGGAAGTTGTTTAATGGTTTGGAAAACTCCCACAGCTGACTGAATTGAGAATAACATATTCATTATTATTTATGACTCTATTTCCAGGTCTTTATAGGTCAGCTTATTGAATTCACTGAATATGCTGCTTTTACAGCTCAGCAAAGTCAATTTAATAGGCTACTTTGTGGCAGACAGACTCATAGAAGTGAAAGAAAAGCAATTTCTTTAAATATAAACGTAACTTAAAACACCTTTAATTTAGGATAATTTACTCTAAAGGAATATGCAGTGTTTATTAACCTTTACCATTAAGAATTACAAAACTTTCACGAATGAAATCACTCAAAACAATGCTCCCCTACATGTTCAGAGGCTCATTATTTCCATGAATATCAACAGTGTTTACTTGAAATAAGTGTTATTCAGAAAAGTTAGTGATTCTATGACTTAGAATTAAGTGACTTTATTAAAACACTATTGTGACAATCTACACTGTAAAATTTTAAAAGAGGGATTAGAAAGATGGATGGATTTATAAACTTTTTCCTTTTTTTTTTAATAAAATTTTTTGTGATAATTACCTTTAAATACAATTAGTCCAAGGACAACCACTGGGCAATGATACGTGGGGCCCTAAATGAAAGAGGGCCTTTGCAAGCATAAGGAAGGAAGAGACAAGGGCGTGATCCAAGTCGTTGCAAGCATAAGGAAGGAAGAGACGAGGGCCTGATCTACGCATGATTGCTTGACCTTTAGCTTGATTGGTTTAACTATGGGAAATCCCTTAGGAAACCCCCTTGGCTTGCCTATATAAGCTGTAAGTCTTCACTAATAAAATGGAACTGCTTTGATGGAACCCCTGTTGGGTCTGATTGTCGCTCCCTCGCCAAGGGGCTGGGCTGGCGGACAGCAGGCTCACCCCTTTTCCATCTTCCCGTGGCCTGGCCACGGGCAATCCTGCTGCCGTTTCTCCTCTGCCGGCTGGCCCCACAATGATAGTTCAGAAACATTGATGGAAAATATTCCAAAGGCCAAATGCAGAGGTACTAAGAGAGTTTAATCATAGAAAACACATCATTTTTTGCTGTTGTTCCTCAACTTGCAACTTTATCCTGTGGGAAATATGCAATATTTTAACTTTAAAGATCACACATTTCACTCTTGTACTTACTTAATATGTGTTTAATCTGGCCAAGTACTGAATGAGGCTTCCCTGGTGACTCAGATGGTAAAGACTGCCTGCATTACAGCAGACCTGGGCTGGATTCCTGGGACAGGAAGATCCCTTGGAGAAGGAAATGGCAACCCACTCTAGTATTCTTGCCTGGAGAATTCCATGGACAGAGGAGCTTGGTGGGCAACAGTTCATGGGCTCACAAAGAGTCAAACACAGTTGAGTAAATAACAGACATAAAAGATAATATACTTTCTGCTCTCAGAGGTACAGAAGAAAGTGTTAATCACTAATGCTCCCCTACATCTTCAGAGGCTCATTATTTCCATGAATATCAACAGTGTTTACTTGAAATAAGTGTTATTCAGAAAAGTTAGTGATTCTATGACTTAGAATTAAGTGACTTTATTAAAACACTATTGTGACAATCTACACTGTAAAATTTTAAAAGAGGGATTAGAAAGATGGATGGATTTATAAACTTTTTCCTTTTTTTTTTAATAAAATTTTTTGTGATAATTACCTTTAAATACAATTAGTCCAAGGACAACCACTGGGCAATGATACGTGGGGCCCTAAATGAAAGAGGGCCTTTGCAAGCATAAGGAAGGAAGAGACAAGGGCGTGATCCAAGTCGTTGCAAGCATAAGGAAGGAAGAGACGAGGGCCTGATCTACGCATGATTGCTTGACCTTTAGCTTGATTGGTTTAACTATGGGAAATCCCTTAGGAAACCCCCTTGGCTTGCCTATATAAGCTGTAAGTCTTCACTAATAAAATGGAACTGCTTTGATGGAACCCCTGTTGGGTCTGATTGTCGCTCCCTCGCCAAGGGGCTGGGCTGGCGGACAGCAGGCTCACCCCTTTTCCATCTTCCCGTGGCCTGGCCACGGGCAATCCTGCTGCCGTTTCTCCTCTGCCGGCTGGCCCCACAATGATAGTTCAGAAACATTGATGGAAAATATTCCAAAGGCCAAATGCAGAGGTACTAAGAGAGTTTAATCATAGAAAACACATCATTTTTTGCTGTTGTTGCCTCAACTTGCAACTTTATCCTGTGGGAAATATGCAATATTTTAACTTTAAAGATCACACATTTCACTCTTGTACTTACTTAATATGTGTTTAATCTGGCCAAGTACTGAATGAGGCTTCCCTGGTGACTCAGATGGTAAAGACTGCCTGCATTACAGCAGACCTGGGCTGGATTCCTGGGACAGGAAGATCCCTTGGAGAAGGAAATGGCAACCCACTCTAGTATTCTTGCCTGGAGAATTCCATGGACAGAGGAGCTTGGTGGGCAACAGTTCATGGGCTCACAAAGAGTCAAACACAGTTGAGTAAATAACAGACATAAAAGTATTGAATAATATATTACTTTCTGCTCTCAGAGGTACTAGAAGAAAGTGTTAATCATAAAATTATGAAGGATTTGAATAGTGCAGAAGTACCATGATAGGAACGTATAGTCTCAGAAACTATGACTTATTAAAACACAGATGGAAACAAAAAACCATTAAAGAAGCTTCTTAACATTGTCTATTAAATAATTTTTATGTGAAATACTACTTAAAATATTTTGAGAAAGTAAATATGCCTTTAGCTATAGCTGCACTGGTCAGAAATTCTATGAAATATGACAATTTTAAAATGAATAATGAAAATATTGATTTTTAATCTCTCTTTTCTTCTATTTTATTTTTTGTTTATCACTTATCAACTATCTCTTATCCCTCACACAATTCTTATTTAAGTTACTTATTTCAGCTACTAATTACACCAGGAAAATGAAAACCATATGCAGTCATATCCTTTAAACCACTCCAGAAGGGTTTAGTGATGGAATATAACATATAGTATTTATTTTAAAAATCTATTTTTCAGTTAGGTGACATACTACTCATTTTTTAAAAGCTCTTAGAAAGAAAAAGAAATAATTATATTTGAGGTAATAATTAAATGTGATTCTTTAAACATCTATTTATTAAATCCTTATTCCATACCAATGGAATTTTTTTGTGAAAAGAAGTCCTTAGAAGTATACCTGAAATATTTAAATTATTACATTAACACTCTTACATTATTGTTCTGTACTTAATTTTTGGTTAAGGATATAAAGAACAGCTTTAACAATGATAGGATTTAAAATTTTAGTGACCAAAGTTTAAATGTGTTTAAAAAATTTACCAAGTATTTTTAAGGCTATATTATATTTAATTCCTTTTTTACTATACTTGTCTTCATCTTTGGGAAATATAACAAAGTTTCGAATTTCTTAAATATAAGCTAAAATATATGCAGTATAATAATAAATATGTGGGGGAAAATTTAAGGAGATAGCATGCACAAAGTATTTAGCATTATAACAGATACCATATTATCTTAGTAATAAATAAATCATAAAATAAACATCATAACTACTGAAAACTTTAATAGCAATAGACATATATACAGACAGAATTGTATATTTAAAAAGTATGATTGACAGTTTAAAACCATGAACATGATTATACTAGTTTTCATTAATTATGCAATAAAATACATTTAAACACAGTGTTTATATAGAGAAATATATGAATAAATATTAAGAGTTGTAATGAATTTTGAGAAACTGAGTGAATAATTATATGACTACAAATTTAAGGAAAATGGTAAACATTTATTATAGGCAACAAAACACTACTTAATTGTTTAAAAAATGTTTGCTTTGAATTACAATAAAATTGTCACTATAGTTTGAATTATCTAGTTTTACACTTGACATATAATAAAGTTGAGAGATTCAATGTCTGTAATGTCATTTCTGTTCCTTTCATAATGACAGTTAATACTTCAATTTTTGCTAAATGCTCAGACATAAGAGTCAAAAGATAATTTTTTTTTGAAAGTTTGCTCTAATAGGTGGAAAAAATACCATTTGAAAATTAGGATTCCTAAATTCTATTTTACGTGTATCCATGAGTTACTATAATAAATATATTACCTAAAACAGTTTTCTTTAATTCTCAGAACCTCAGTTTCTATTGGCAAAATATTAGGAAACTGGTTTTGAAAGTCTTTAAGGCAACGAAAATCTGTGAAAGTAAGGTACATACACATTTAGTATTGCATCTTGTGATCATTTACATATCCTACTTTGATAGGAAACTAATCTGCACTGGCTTGATAAGAAAGTTAACAGTGAGCAGAACGTTGGAGCAAACAAAACTTCTAATTAACAAGGTCCAAAAAAAAAAAAAAAAAAAATGTGGCTTCCCTAGTGGTCCAGTGGGTAGAGAGTCTGCCTTGCAGTGCAACGGCACCAGTTCAATCTCTGGTCTGGGAAGATCCACATGCCACGAAGTGTCTGGATCAGTGTGTTCAATTAGGAGCCAGTGCTCTGGAGTGCATGTGCCCGGAACTGGGGCACTGCGGCAAGAGGGGCCACTGTGATGGGAGGCAGGCATCGGGGAAATGGAAAGGAGATAGCATCACAAAGTATTTAGCATTATAACAGATACCATATTATCTTAGTAATAAATAAATCATAAAATAAACATCATAACTACTGAAAACTTTAATAGCAATAGACATATATACAGACAGAATTGTATATTTAAAAAGTATGATTGACAGTTTAAAACCATGAACATGATTATACTAGTTTTCATTAATTATGCAATAAAATACATTTAAACACAGTGTTTATATAGAGAAATATATGAATAAATATTAAGAGTTGTAATGAATTTTGAGAAACTGAGTGAATAATTATATGACTACAAATTTAAGGAAAATGGTAAACATTTATTATAGGCAACAAAACACTACTTAATTGTTTAAAAAATGTTTGCTTTGAATTACAATAAAATTGTCACTATAGTTTGAATTATCTAGTTTTACACTTGACATATAATAAAGTTGAGAGATTCAATGTCTGTAATGTCATTTCTGTTCCTTTCATAATGACAGTTAATACTTCAATTTTTGCTAAATGCTCAGACATAAGAGTCAAAAGATAATTTTTTTGAAAGTTTGCTCTAATAGGTGGAAAAAATACCATTTGAAAATTAGGATTCCTAAATTCTATTTTACGTGTATCCATGAGTTACTATAATAAATATATTACCTAAAACAGTTTTCTTTAATTCTCAGAACCTCAGTTTCTATTGGCAAAATATTAGGAAACTGGTTTTGAAAGTCTTTAAGGCAACGAAAATCTGTGAAAGTAAGGTACATACACATTTAGTATTGCATCTTGTGATCATTTACATATCCTACTTTGATAGGAAACTAATCTGCACTGGCTTGATAAGAAAGTTAACAGTGAGCAGAACGTTGGAGCAAACAAAACTTCTAATTAACAAGGTCCAGAAAAAAAAAAAAAAATGTGGCTTCCCTAGTGGTCCAGTGGGTAGAGAGTCTGCCTTGCAGTGCAACGGCACCAGTTCAATCTCTGGTCTGGGAAGATCCACATGCCACGAAGTGTCTGGATCAGTGTGTTCAATTAGGAGCCAGTGCTCTGGAGTGCATGTGCCCGGAACTGGGGCACTGCGGCAAGAGGGGCCACTGTGATGGGAGGCAGGCACAGGTCAAAGAATAAAAGATAAGATGAAAATAAATGGATAAAAAAATCAATAAAAGAGGCCAAAAAAAAAAAAGAAGCAATTATGGAATTTTAAAAGAGCTAGTATAAAAAAATCACACTAATGTTTTATAAATTATCCTTTCATTCAAAATAGAAATAATGATAAATTCCATTTGATGAGTTTAATAACAGAAGAGTAACAAATGTTTCCAGTAATGTTTCTGAACTGTTTCTATTAACTTAAATTGATCATATAAAAAGTGAAATATTGTCCAATTTTTAGGAGATGAATTGGAAATTTTGATGTATATATAGGAAATATTAAATTCCATTTCCTTAATGGTTATAATATTAAAATTGTGTGATACTCAATACTAATAAGATAATATGCCTTAATATTTTGGAAAGGAAAATATTGCTTCACTAAATTTTGAATATTTTTGGAAGGTAATATACAAGTATTTATTGTTTTTATAATATTGACAGCACCTTATTTTTTAATATTATTGAAGTTACAATTTTTATTATGGATGATCTCTAGACATTTTTCATTTAATTAGAATGGAAAAGAGTATATATGCCTAATTATCTGGTTAGTCATCAATGGTAAATTGCTCTTCTCTAAAGTTTTTTTTTTTCCATTTGCAGAATCATTAAAATAGTAAACTGTTTCATTTGTCTGATATTTTGGGGATTTAAAATCATAGTAGTAGTTGTTGCTTTTTAGTCACTAAGTCATGTCTGATTCTTTTTCAATCCATGAGCTCTAGCTCACAGTCTCCTCTGCCATAGAATTTCCCAGGCAAGAATACTGGAGTGAGTTGCCATTTCTTTCTTCAGCTTCTGTTTTGTGTGTGCTTGGTCATGTCTGACTCTTTGCAGACCCACAGACTTTGGCCCACCAGGTTTTCCTATCCATGAGATTTTCCAAGCAAGATATTGGAGTGGGTTGCCATTTCTTTCTCCAGGGGATCTTCCTGACTCAGGAATAGAACCCATATCTCGTGCACTGGCATGTGGATTCTTTACTACTGAGCCACCGCACCTATAATAAAATTTAATTCACTTGTCGTCTCTTCACATGGCTTACAGTTTGCTTGCTTTTTTCTTAGAAATACTTTATATAAGTTTTCCATGCAATTTCTTTTAAGTTTGTTTTTTTCTCTTTTAGTCATTTAAAAGTTGTAAATCATGACTTAGGAAAAATGACTGCAATGGAATGAATCTATTTTTCATGAAAGATTATTTATTTTCTAAGCAAATGTCATTCTTCAAGTTGTTTTTGCTTTGCATTAACATATTCTGAATAAATGAAAATTTCGTGAGTGTTTTGAAACACCTTTTTATAAAGGTAGGTATACATTTCTTAATTCTCTATAAAATAGTCTATGTTACAGAATTTTGAGCAGGCTTTAATTCTTAGCAAATTAAAGCCTATTTTCAGTCATACAGTGTTACTCTCAAAAAGGATATTTCCATCTCCTTGTCCTGATATGAAAAGGAGATGCCTTGTTCCCTGAGGTCTAATTAAATTAAACATATTTTCCATGATCAAACACTGCATTAATATTCGAGTCAAATGTAAGGTCTACCACTGCATGGTCACCTACTCACTTCCTTACCCAGATGTTTTAACTTTTCAATTGTTGATATAGATAGTTTTCCAATTCTCTTTTCTAAAGCCAATCTTTCCTCTCATGCATGAAATCCTACCTACCCTAGTACATTCAAAGAAAATATTTGAACAATCCTTCTCTCTCTCTTACATCATCAAATTTCCCTCTCTTCTGGATCATACCTGTTAGTATATAAACATGCTTGACTTCCACTCACCTAGTTTGGAAATTAATGTCAATTTATTAACTCTTAGTTTCAAAATCACCCTTTTAGGTTGTTTTTTAGAAAATGAATCTGAGTCTTTTAAATAATTTTTTGCCAAAAAGCACTATGGTAAGCATTGACAGTAGAGGTGTGAGAGAGCCACTTCAGGAGAAAAGATTTTGTTTCCTGGTATGAGCCCACTTAGCAACTAAACAAACCCCCATTCCTGAGCTGGACAAAGATATTGGAGTGGGTTGCCATTTCTTTCTCCAGGCGATCTTCCTGACTCAGGAATAGAACCCATATCTCGTGCACTGGCATGTGGATTCTTTACTACTGAGCCACCGCACCTATAATAAAATTTAATTCACTTGTCGTCTCTTCACATGGCTTACAGTTTGCTTGCTTTTTTCTTAGAAATACTTTATATAAGTTTTCCATGCAATTTCTTTTAAGTTTGTTTTTTTCTCTTTTAGTCATTTAAAAGTTGTAAATCATGACTTAGGAAAAATGACTGCAATGGAATGAATCTATTTTTCATGAAAGATTATTTATTTTCTAAGCAAATGTCATTCTTCAAGTTTTTTTTGCTTTGCATTAACATATTCTGAATAAATGAAAATTTCGTGAGTGTTTTGAAACCCCTTTTTTATAAAGGTAGGTATACATTTCTTAATTCTCTATAAAATAGTCTATGTTACAGAATTTTGAGCAGGCTTTAATTCTTAGCAAATTAAAGCCTATTTTCAGTCATACAGTGTTACTCTCAAAAAGGATATTTCCATCTCCTTGTCCTGATATGAAAAGGAGATGCCTTGTTCCCTGAGGTCTAATTAAATTAAACATATTTTCCATGATCAAACACTGCATTAATATTCGAGTCAAATGTAAGGTCTACCACTGCATGGTCACCTACTCACTTCCTTACCCAGATGTTTTAACTTTTCAATTGTTGATATAGATAGTTTTCCAATTCTCTTTTCTAAAGCCAATCTTTCCTCTCATGCATGAAATCCTACCTACCCTAGTACATTCAAAGAAAATATTTGAACAATCCTTCTCTCTCTCTTACATCATCAAATTTCCCTCTCTTCTGGATCATACCTGTTAGTATATAAACATGCTTGACTTCCACTCACCTAGTTTGGAAATTAATGTCAATTTATTAACTCTTAGTTTCAAAATCACCCTTTTAGGTTGTTTTTTAGAAAATGAATCTGAGTCTTTTAAATAATTTTTTGCCAAAAAGCACTATGGTAAGCATTGACAGTAGAGGGTGTGAGAGAGCCACTTCAGGAGAAAAGATTTTGTTTCCTGGTATGAGCCCACTTAGCAACTAAACAACAATGAGTGGATTTACCTGCAGGTTCTCCACTTCTTGCCTCTTGTAGTGCTGGACAAAAGAACTTAAGACACTTCCTCCAATAAATCCCTCAGGCAATTTTGCAGTAGGGTGTCTCTTTTAGGGCATATTGAAAATAAATCTAGTAAGTTCTAGAGAACAGGTTTCTATCCAGTTCTGCCATTGCTGTACCATACTGATTTCTGTGCCATCCAGGAAGTCATGGATGTTTCCTTTTCAAGGAAGAGGAAGGATTCATATCTCAGTTCTGAGAGTTGGTAGTAACCTTATAGGTAGAATCTACTCCTTATATCTATTTCTGTATTAGATTTCTCTTAATTTCTTACCTTCCTATCTTTCCTTAATCTAAATATTTGTTATAATTAATAACTATTTATTTATTTATTATTTATTTTATGTTGTTGTTTCGTGTTTGCTTCTCACCAGTGGATTCAGGCAGATAAGCTCAGTCACGTTTAGGTTAATTTTTCAGCTCAGTTTTAGATTCTATGTATTTAGTCTTTTAAATTCCAGTTTTCTAATGTTTGCTTAGCTATTTTCCACAGAAATTGATCTTGTCAAAGTCATCATGAACCTTTATTTTGTTCAAAAATCAGTTGTTGGGTGTCAGTCTATCTGACCTCTGAGAAGCAACCACACTCTTTTTAATAGTCTATTCCCTCAATTCCCAGGACATGAAAGTCCTTTTGTTTTTATTCTATATGATTACTTTCTCCATTTCAGTCACTAGGATCTTCTTTTTGTTTCTATTTTTGTAAAATTTCTGTGTCCTAGAATATCATTCTTAGTCTTCTCCCCCTACTTTCCCATGCATCCTTCTTTGGTAAGACCACCTTACACCATGGTTTTAAGCTATATTTATATGCCAGTATTTTCCTAGTTTTTATCTCCTGACCATTTTCTCACAACTCCTGAATAATGCATCTGATGTTTACGCGATATCTACTCTTAGAGACCTCATAGAAATCTTAAGAGTACATCCTTCCTCAGTGAAGTTCAAACCAAAAAACCCTGAAGTGTCTCTAATATCTCTCATTCTCATCCCCCTATCTAACCAACTCTGCTTTAAAACACATGAAGAATGAAATGATGCCACAGTATCTTTATTGTTACTTACTCATTTCAGTTCAGTTCAGTTCAGTCGCTCAGTCATGTCTGAATCTTTACACACCCATGACCAGCAGCATGCTAGGCTTCCCTGCCCTTCACATCTCCCAGAACCTGCTTAAACTCATGTCTGTTGACAGAGTGATGACATCTAATCATCTCGTCCTCTGTCATCCCCTTCTCTTATTGCCCTCTATTTTTCCCAACGTCGGGCTCTTTACTGATGGGACATCTCTTTGCATCAGATAGTCAAATTATTGGAGCTTCAGCATCAGCATCAGTCATTGCAATTAATAGTCAGGGCTGATTTTCTTTAGGATTCACTGGTTTGATTTCCTTGAAGTCCAAGGCAGGTCTCAAGAATTTTCTCCAACACCACAGTTCAAAGACAGCAATTCTTCAACACTCAGCCTTCCTTTTTTGGGGGGGTGGGGGAGGGTAGGGAAAGGTGGGTTGGGGAGGGAGTGGGGCGGGCGGACCACTTCTATTGGTCTTTCCTTTGTCTATTTTTATCCATCTTTGTTCTTTGGCCCGTGTGGGCCTCCCATTGCAGTGGCCTCTGTTGTTGCAGAGCACCAGCTCTGGGCACATGTGCTCCAGAGCTCCGGCCGGGTAATTGGACACATCAGTCCAGCTGCTCCACTGCACGTGGGATCTTCCCAGGCCAGGGATCGAACCGGCGCCCCTTGCACTGCAAGGTGGTGTCCTTACCCACTGGACCACCAGAGAAGCCCAGCACTTTTTTATCAGTCCTTGCCCACTGGACTTTTTTATCAGTCCTTGCCCACTGGACTACCAGGGAAGCCCAGCACTCAGCCTTCTTTATGGTCCAGCTCTCGCATCCGTACATGACTACTGGGAAAAACCATGAATTTGACTATGTAGACTTTTGTTGGTAAAGTGATGTCTTTACTTTTTAATACTCTGTCTAGGCTTGTCATAGTTTTTCTTCCAAGGAGCAAGTGTCTTTTAATTTCATGGCTGTAGTCACCATTTGCAGTATTTTGGAGCCCAGGAAAATAAAGTCTGTCACTGTTTCCATTGTTGCCCCGTCTATTTGCTGTTACCCTTACCTGATCTCAAAACCTCTCACCTCTAAACTGTGATCTCTCACTAACTGATTTCCATTTTCTACTCAACAGCAAGGAGACCAAACTAGTCAATTGTAAAGGAAATCGACCCTGAATATTCATTAAAAAGGTTGATGCTGAAGCTGAAGCTCCAATATTTTGACCACCTGATGCAAAGAGCCCACCCTATGGAAAACACCCTGATGATGGGAAAGATTGAGGGCAAGAAGGGAAGAGGGCAACAGAGGATGAGATGGTCAGATGGCATCATAAGTTCAATGGAAATGTGTTTGATCACACTCCAGGAGATAGTGAAGGCCAGGGAAGCCAGGCATGCTGCACTCTATGGAGTGGAAAAGAGTCGGACACGACTAAGTAACCCAACAACTCTTAACATGACAACAGGAAAGAGTCCATTGAATTTGGTGTATTAGATCAGCCTCTCATGTATTCAACTCTGCAGCAGTTTCCATTGTATTCCAAGGGAATTCTAAAGTTCCTAGAATGATTTACTAGATAGTTAATGATTTTTTTCACTTTCTCTGAATTCTAGTAACTTATTTCTCTGCTTCAGTGCCAAAAGCTACCTTAAATTTTCCTCAAAGAGTAGCAAACAAAAATATTTAATAAAAATAGCAAGGTAGACAAGAAGATGCAGGAGTATATGCATTTTATATATATCTCAAACAAACCACTTATTAAAATAAGATAATAATTCTATAATTGGATCAATTGAACTTTTCTCTCCATAAGCCTTAGCCTTGAAATTTGCTGAAAGATTGAGTGTCTTGAATCTAAGGATCCTATTTTAATCTTCAGATTTCATCTCTATAAACTCTACTTACTGAAATATTAAAGTGACTTTAATAATTCATTCAAATTTCCCCAAATCATAAATCAAAATCACTGAGAAAGTTTGAACAGTTTAAATAGCTTATGCTTTAGTGATTTTGATTTATGATTTGGGAAAATTTGAATGAACTATTAAAGTCATTTAATGGCATGACCAACTCTATTTTATTAAATACATCTCTCCTTCAACACATCTTCTTGGCACTTCCATATACTGTTCTCTTGTATATTGGTAGTTTATTTGTTTTCACTTCTTTCCTTTCAACTATATTTTCCAGAATATAAGATGAAGTTCTTGTTTACAAAGTTACTGGCATAGCTGATGTTCAACAAGGATCTGCTCAATCAACAAATTGATGCTGAAGCTGAAGCTCCAATATTTTGACCACCTGATGCAAAGAGCCCACCCTATGGAAAACACCCTGATGATGGGAAAGATTGAGGGCAAGAAGGGAAGAGGGCAACAGAGGATGAGATGGTCAGATGGCATCATAAGTTCAATGGAAATGTGTTTGATCACACTCCAGGAGATAGTGAAGGCCAGGGAAGCCAGGCATGCTGCACTCTATGGAGTGGAAAAGAGTCGGACACGACTAAGTAACCCAACAACTCTTAACATGACAACAGGAAAGAGTCCATTGAATTTGGTGTATTAGATCAGCCTCTCATGTATTCAACTCTGCAGCAGTTTCCATTGTATTCCAAGGGAATTCTAAAGTTCCTAGAATGATTTACTAGATAGTTAATGATTTTTTTCACTTTCTCTGAATTCTAGTAACTTATTTCTCTGCTTCAGTGCCAAAAGCTACCTTAAATTTTCCTCAAAGAGTAGCAAACAAAAATATTTAATAAAAATAGCAAGGTAGACAAGAAGATGCAGGAGTATATGCATTTTATATATATCTCAAACAAACCACTTATTAAAATAAGATAATAATTCTATAATTGGATCAATTGAACTTTTCTCTCCATAAGCCTTAGCCTTGAAATTTGCTGAAAGATTGAGTGTCTTGAATCTAAGGATCCTATTTTAATCTTCAGATTTCATCTCTATAAACTCTACTTACTGAAATATTAAAGTGACTTTAATAATTCATTCAAATTTCCCCAAATCATAAATCAAAATCACTGAGAAAGTTTGAACAGTTTAAATAGCTTATGCTTTAGTGATTTTGATTTATGATTTGGGAAAATTTGAATGAACTATTAAAGTCATTTAATGGCATGACCAACTCTATTTTATTAAATACATCTCTCCTTCAACACATCTTCTTGGCACTTCCATATACTGTTCTCTTGTATATTGGTAGTTTATTTGTTTTCACTTCTTTCCTTTCAACTATATTTTCCAGAATATAAGATGAAGTTCTTGTTTACAAAGTTACTGGCATAGCTGATGTTCAACAAGGATCTGCTCAATCAACAAATGGAAAGTTTCTGTTAGGTCTTAGAAACTTTAGCTTCATTTATTCTATCTGTCTAGCTATATGTGATTGTCTGGAATGTGAAAGAAAGTGCTGGACAGATGTGTTGACATTGAGCTAATGGTGGATACTAGGAACTCTGCCATGAAGAAGGGTCATAGTATATTGATTGGTATTTCAGTAAAAATTCCTTATTAAATGGACAGTGGGAGGTCAGTCTTTTTTTTTTTTTTGGCCACTTCTATTGATATTTCATTTTTTAATTTTCATCCATCTTTGTTCTCTGGCCTGTGTGGGCCTCCCATTGCAGTGACCTCTCTCCTCACAGAGCACTAACTCTGGATGCATGCACTCAGAGCTCTGGCTCAGCAGTTGGACACATCAGTCCAGCCACTCCAAGGCACAAGAGGTCTTCCCAGGTCAGGGATCAAACCGGCGCCCCTTGCACTGCAAGGCAGACTCTTTACCCACTGGACCACCAGAGAAGCCTGAGGTCAGTCTTAAATAGGGTATAACCTCTCATCTCTTTGTTTTATTAGACATATTAATTAAACAAATTTATCAAAATGGCTAATAAGTGACTCAGGTATATATTTAAAATAAAATGTCTATGAGACAAATTGGTTTTATTTGCATGGCCTGCATAATAAACAGAAAGCAACAGTTCATTCTATGAAGAAAGGAAAACTGAACTTAGTGCAAAGAAATTTTATAGTGGGTTGATTTTGACTAAGTAGAATTAATAACTATAAATGATGAGTACATATTTTGCTGGAAAAAAAGAAGAGAGGATTAGTAGTTATTGGAAAGATTATAAGAAATTTTATTTTGTTTTAGGATGTCAGAAACAATGCATATTTGTAAGTTCATGGAATGATCCAGTATACAATAAAATTCATAATAGAAAATATAGAAGGTGTCATTGCTGTAGAGAAGTTTCAGTATAAAGAAAGATAGGGTTAAAAACTAGAAACTGTGTGATTAGCCCTTGGTAAAGCAGAGACAGTTGATAAACTGGAGCAAAAATAAAGGCTTTCAGAATAGGATACAGCATAGCCTCCACTGGTTTTACTTGACCAAAGGGAGTAATATGAATACATGTTTGTGGATGTGCCTATCTTTTTTTATATTAACAACCTGTTGGCTTAAGACTCCAAAATAAAAAAAGATTTTGTCTTTTCTTAATGTTGCAACTTGAACTGTGAATATCATTGTAGATTAAATGATCACAAATCTAAATAGTATTTAAGATACATCTATTAAATTTCAGATAAATGATAAGACACTAAAAATAGGTTTCTGTTAAAGTCAAAAAATACTAGGAACTCTGCCATGAAGAAGGGTCATAGTATATTGATTGGTATTTCAGTAAAAATTCCTTATTAAATGGACAGTGGGAGGTAAGTCTTTTTTTTTTTTTTGGCCACTTCTATTGATATTTCATTTTTTAATTTTCATCCATCTTTGTTCTCTGGCCTGTGTGGGCCTCCCATTGCAGTGACCTCTCTCCTCACAGAGCACTAACTCTGGATGCATGCACTCAGAGCTCTGGCTCAGCAGTTGGACACATCAGTCCAGCCACTCCAAGGCACAAGAGGTCTTCCCAGGTCAGGGATCAAACCGGCGCCCCTTGCACTGCAAGGCAGACTCTTTACCCACTGGACCACCAGAGAAGCCTGAGGTCAGTCTTAAATAGGGTATAACCTCTCATCTCTTTGTTTTATTAGACATATTAATTAAACAAATTTATCAAAATGGCTAATAAGTGACTCAGGTATATATTTAAAATAAAATGTCTATGAGACAAATTGGTTTTATTTGCATGGCCTGCATAATAAACAGAAAGCAACAGTTCATTCTATGAAGAAAGGAAAACTGAACTTAGTGCAAAGAAATTTTATAGTGGGTTGATTTTGACTAAGTAGAATTAATAACTATAAATGATGAGTACATATTTTGCTGGAAAAAAAGAAGAGAGGATTGCGTAGTTATTGGAAAGATTATAAGAAATTTTATTTTGTTTTAGGATGTCAGAAACAATGCATATTTGTAAGTTCATGGAATGATCCAGTATACAATAAAATTCATAATAGAAAATATAGAAGGTGTCATTGCTGTAGAGAAGTTTCAGTATAAAGAAAGATAGGGTTAAAAACTAGAAACTGTGTGATTAGCCCTTGGTAAAGCAGAGACAGTTGATAAACTGGAGCAAAAATAAAGGCTTTCAGAATAGGATACAGCATAGCCTCCACTGGTTTTACTTGACCAAAGGGAGTAATATGAATACATGTTTGTGGATGTGCCTATCTTTTTTTATATTAACAACCTGTTGGCTTAAGACTCCAAAATAAAAAAAGATTTTGTCTTTTCTTAATGTTGCAACTTGAACTGTGAATATCATTGTAGATTAAATGATCACAAATCTAAATAGTATTTAAGATACATCTATTAAATTTCAGAAGTATATATTGTCTATGCATTTCTGTTTTAAAGACACTAAAAATAGGTTTCTGTTGGAGAATAGCTTTATTCTACAATTTTTAAAAATCAGAGAGAAAATAAAACAGAAAAAAAAGTGAAAAAGTAACAAAGACTGATAATGGATTATGTTAATGTGTTTTATTAATTTTTTGCCTTATTTATTTCTATGAGTAAAGAGTTTTCCTTTGTAAAGATAAGATATACAATACTCTAAACAGTATTTGATATACTGACAAACTTGGAGAACTGTCGAATTTATCAAGTAGTTTACCCATGCTTGCTTTGGGGAAGTAAAATCAAATAAAATATATAAATTACTCAGAAGTGTTACCTATTCTTTATATCTTATACTGTGATTTATGGCTTTTTTTATTGATTCATTTTTGTCATTCTGCTTGCTTTTCATTAGTTTTTTTAGTTATGGATATAATTTTTATAGAAAAACAGTTTTTTATGTTTCTCATGTCTGATCGGTTGTCACATATCCAATGGGATAAATGGTTGAGGACCTCCCCCCTCTTGTGTCACTGTAACTATCATAAAGAAAACCTTTTGTAATAAATTTATTATAGTTTTACATAGAAATAATTCATTCCTGTAGGACAGAAGTAGTATGTTTCCTTAAGTTCAAATTTTGAGTCTCCTTGTAATTTTTAAATTTTATTATAAATGATACTCCTCTAAGCTTTTGTTATTCATTTCAATTTTCTTTCATAGATATTTTGCTACTGAAAATAACTGTTTATACACATAAATAGACATAAATGTTTATACACATATTTATAGACACAAATAGACATTATGCTATGTTAGTATGTATGGTTGTTAAAAAGTTATGAGGAATGGTGCTTGTTGCCTCAAAAAGATAAACAGTATGTTTTAGGACATGAAGCAAAGTCTATCTGTGCGTCTCCAACCTTTTAAATGATTTCTGATTGTGGTACAGCTGAATTTTCTTGAAGACTTTTGGTGTAACCATACATGTAACTGTGTTTTTTGAGAACACCATGCTTCTGAATATCTCATTAGAATTAGGAAAGAACACATCAAAATGGATACTTATATATGCTTGTAAAATACATCTACATCTACAGCAAATACATCTACAGCAAAGCATGTATATATATATATATATATATATATATACTTTTTACAAAGATTCATTTTATGAAATGAGCTAAAACCACTGGGAACAATAGTTATAAAAAGTTAAAATGTGGGGGATTTTCTTGGCATAGCGCGTCTTCTTATAGTGTATCTTTGAAAAGGAACTATATTAAAGTAAATGAATCACAACTAAGAAGGCTCCTTGATTACATGTATAATATACTGACAAACTTGGAGAACTGTCGAATTTATCAAGTAGTTTACCCATGCTTGCTTTGGGGAAGTAAAATCAAATAAAATATATAAATTACTCAGAAGTGTTACCTATTCTTTATATCTTATACTGTGATTTATGGCTTTTTTTATTGATTCATTTTTGTCATTCTGCTTGCTTTTCATTAGTTTTTTTAGTTATGGATATAATTTTTATAGAAAAACAGTTTTTTATGTTTCTCATGTCTGATCGGTTGTCACATATCCAATGGGATAAATGGTTGAGGACCTCCCCCCTCTTGTGTCACTGTAACTATCATAAAGAAAACCTTTTGTAATAAATTTATTATAGTTTTACATAGAAATAATTCATTCCTGTAGGACAGAAGTAGTATGTTTCCTTAAGTTCAAATTTTGAGTCTCCTTGTAATTTTTAAATTTTATTATAAATGATACTCCTCTAAGCTTTTGTTATTCATTTCAATTTTCTTTCATAGATATTTTGCTACTGAAAATAACTGTTTATACACATAAATAGACATAAATGTTTATACACATATTTATAGACACAAATAGACATTATGCTATGTTAGTATGTATGGTTGTTAAAAAGTTATGAGGAATGGTGCTTGTTGCCTCAAAAAGATAAACAGTATGTTTTAGGACATGAAGCAAAGTCTATCTGTGCGTCTCCAACCTTTTAAATGATTTCTGATTGTGGTACAGCTGAATTTTCTTGAAGACTTTTGGTGTAACCATACATGTAACTGTGTTTTTTGAGAACACCATGCTTCTGAATATCTCATTAGAATTAGGAAAGAACACATCAAAATGGATACTTATATATGCTTGTAAAATACATCTACATCTACAGCAAATACATCTACAGCAAAGCATGTATATATATATATATATATATATACTTTTTACAAAGATTCATTTTATGAAATGAGCTAAAACCACTGGGAACAATAGTTATAAAAGGTTAAAATGTGGGAGATTTTCTTGGCATAGCCGCGTCTTCTTATAGTGTATCTTTGAAAAAGGAACTATATTAAAGTAAATGAATCACACTAAGAAGGCTCCTTGTTACATGTATATTCGTATGCATAATAATCCATTCTTTAGAATGAAATTTCCATATTTTCTAATTCTTTGAAATTATAGCCCCCTAGGTATCTGAGAAAAAGATGAAAACTCTTATGCAAAATTCTATTCCTTACCTATTTAAAAAGATAATAGAAGTCACTCACTATTTCTTAGAGTGCATTATGTGTTCAGTTATGTATTTCTTTGATTTTTTTCCTTTTCCTTTCCTCTCTATAACTAAGTCAATTGGATTTATTTCAGTATTAGCAATTCTACTTGAATAGAGAATAAAACAGATGCTATTGCTTCTGAGTTTTTTGAATGTCTTTTCTTTCATTCTTTTCTGAACTCATTTTGTCTACCACTGTTCTCAACTAAAATCCATAGCCTCTACCAAAGTTTACTTCTTTATCACTTTCTATACCAAATTAACATAATTTATACTTCACAATGTGCTGTGCTGCACTGAGTCACTCAGTCATGTCCCACTCTTTGTGACCCTATGGACTGCAGCTCCCAGGCTCTTCTATCCATGTGGATCCTCCAGGCAAGAATACTGGAGGAAGAAACATATGCTAATTTTGAATAATAAAAAATACTAGAACTTAAGAAGTAACCTCTGTAACATAATAGTCTTAGCAATAAATAAGCATGAGAATGTAGATTGTGAGACATGAAGGAACTAAAATATCCAAAGTGAAGTTGATTAGTGGCTTCATGAGTATATTAATAAAGGCAGACTCTTACTGTAGTCTACATTTATTCTTTGACTCTAATCAATCCTTTAACATCTTTGTCGCCAAAACTTCCATCATTATTTTTACTTCTCTTTTTACTCTAGGGGTGTGTGTGTGTGTGTGTGTGTGTGTGTGTGCATGTGCGTATTCACTAAGCAGAAGCACAAACTACTAACTGTACAAAAACTTACAGGTTATTCAGTTTAACATTAGAAGCATATGTTTGATTTTTTTTTCATTTTTTGTTTTTTGTTAAACATCACTAACTTTCTTTGCCTGGAAAATTTCTTGTGTTGATCAGTAGTTCACTATGTTTTGCTTAACAATTCTATAAGCAGCTCATATATGTCCTTCTGAATATTGTTCTGTCACTCACCTGAAACGTCTCATTTACATTTTATAGAAATTATAAAAAGATAAGCCAATTTTTTGTCACAAATCTCCTTCAAGATTCAGTCCAAAGACTATTTCTTTTTAAAAATAAACCCCAGGGATTCCCTGGTGGTCCAGTGGGTAAAGAGTCTACCTTGCGGTGCAAGGGGCGTCAGTTTGATCTCTGGCACGAGAAGATCCTACATGCCACAGAGTGACTGGACTGATGTGTCTAATTATGAGACAGAGCTCTGGAGCGCATGTGCCCAGAGCCAGTGCTCTACTACAGGAGAGGCCACTGAGATGGGGCGCCCACACAGGCCAAAGGACCAAGATGGATGAAAATAAATAAATGAAAGACCAATAAAAGTAGCCAAAAATTAAGTAAGTAAACAAATAAATAAACTCCAATCAAAATTTAGGTTCTTTTTCAAATATTACCAGTATTTTAAAACATATTCTAAGTCATAAAACAGGTATATATTATGTAATTATACATAGATATGTATTGGTTTTCCCTCGTGGCTCAGATGGCAAAGAGTCTGCCTGCAATGCAGGAGATGTAAATTCAATCTCTGGGTTGGGATGATACCTTGGAGAAGGGAATGGTACACACTCTTGTAGTATTATTAATTTTTTAAAATTTTGGCCTCTTTTAGTGGTCCTTCATTTATTTATTTCTATCCATTTTTATTCTTTGGCCTGTGTGGGCCTCCCATCGCAGTGTCCTCTCTCGTTGCAGAGCACTGGCTCTGGGCTCATGTGCTCCAGAACGCTGGCTCATAATTGGACACACAGGTCCGCTGCTTCACTGCACGTGGGATCTTCCCATGTGAATGATGGAACCGATGCCCCTTGCACTGCAAGGTGGACTCTTTACCCACTGGACTACCAGGGAAGCCCTCTAGTGTTCTTGCCTGAAGAACTTCATGGACATAGGAAGCTGGCAGGTTACTCTTCATGGGGTTAAAAAGAGTCAGACACAACTGACCAACTAACATTTTAAATTTCAAATACACATACAATATAAATTATATATAACACAAATATACTATAATTACATATGTAATGCAATAAGTCACACATGATGTCATAGACCCACAGATGAAATGAATGTTAAAAAAAATGATACATTAAGCACTGTCAGAATTAAGAACAAAATCCGTATTTACTTGTTCTAAAATCCATCAAGGCAAAACTATTTTCTGATCAACATATGGCTTTTCTGAAGAACATTAAAATACTTAGCAGCTTTGAAAATCTATGTGAAGGCTCAAAACTACTAGATTAATTCAGTTTTTTAAAACTCTGGTTGGATATTGAGGTAAATAGAAAACTAATTGCAGAAATAAACATTGTACTTTTTTCCACCAGTGGGATAAGAAACAGTATCAAACAAAACTAGAATAGTCCGAAGTGTACCACTTACTAGAAAGATGATTATAGTCCAAACTCTCAATTTTCTCATTTATTAAAAGATAGTAATACTGTTTACTACAGAGGGATATTATAGACATTAAATAAGTTTGATGAGTAAAGAAGGAGATCAGTGCATGTTAGTTCCAATTCCCTCACCCTTCTTTCTTTATCAGCCTTTTTTTTATAAGATTCTTCAGAATTGCTATATTAAGAACATTTAATGGTTTTCCAGTTTAGACAACAAATAAGGAAACAACATATATTCACTAGTAGTAAGAAATATCTTTTTAAAGAAATTGCTTATATTAAGAACAAATTAATGGTTTTCCTCTGATTTTAAATTTTTTCTTTTAGTGGTCCTTCATTTATTTATTTCTATCCATTTTTATTCTTTGGCCTGTGTGGGCCTCCCATCGCAGTGTCCTCTCTCGTTGCAGAGCACTGGCTCTGGGCTCATGTGCTCCAGAACGCTGGCTCATAATTGGACACACAGGTCCGCTGCTTCACTGCACGTGGGATCTTCCCATGTGAATGATGGAACCGATGCCCCTTGCACTGCAAGGTGGACTCTTTACCCACTGGACTACCAGGGAAGCCCTCTAGTGTTCTTGCCTGAAGAACTTCATGGACATAGGAAGCTGGCAGGTTACTCTTCATGGGGTTAAAAAGAGTCAGACACAACTGACCAACTAACATTTTAAATTTCAAATACACATACAATATAAATTATATATAACACAAATATACTATAATTACATATGTAATGCAATAAGTCACACATGATGTCATAGACCCACAGATGAAATGAATGTTAAAAAAAATGATACATTAAGCACTGTCAGAATTAAGAACAAAATCCGTATTTACTTGTTCTAAAATCCATCAAGGCAAAACTATTTTCTGATCAACATATGGCTTTTCTGAAGAACATTAAAATACTTAGCAGCTTTGAAAATCTATGTGAAGGCTCAAAACTACTAGATTAATTCAGTTTTTTAAAACTCTGGTTGGATATTGAGGTAAATAGAAAACTAATTGCAGAAATAAACATTGTACTTTTTTCCACCAGTGGGATAAGAAACAGTATCAAACAAAACTAGAATAGTCCGAAGTGTACCACTTACTAGAAAGATGATTATAGTCCAAACTCTCAATTTTCTCATTTATTAAAAGATAGTAATACTGTTTACTACAGAGGGATATTATAGACATTAAATAAGTTTGATGAGTAAAGAAGGAGATCAGTGCATGTTAGTTCCAATTCCCTCACCCTTCTTTCTTTATCAGCCTTTTTTTTTTTTGTATAAGATTCTTCAGAATTGCTATATTAAGAACATTTAATGGTTTTCCAGTTTAGACAACAAATAAGGAAACAACATATATTCACAGTAGAAATATCTCTGTATATGTTAAAATCTAGCCAGTCTAGATTTTCCGGAATAATGGATTTTACACTAGCTCTATGACCTTTGAAAAAATCACTTAACCTCTTTGAACCTTTTATCTCTCTGCACAATATCTTGCAATTGTGTTTTTTTAAGATCAGAAATACTATATGAAAAGTGTTTATCATGACATGTCATTTATTATATTAGTTATAGAAGTCATCTCCTGTATCTAAGGACATTCTTTGAAAAGGAAGTATGTTTTGCTCTTTTCCTCCTGCGAATTTGTTGTTTGAAAATATATATGAAATTATGTGTATAATGCTCCAAGTTTGAGGGATGATGAATGGAAAATAGATATATTCTGTGTTTAGGCACTGTGATAAGAGTTAACTGGTTAGTTTCCACAAAACTTAACAATTTATCTTCTAATGTAAACAAATATTGTTTCACTAGTCAAGGTAAAGCAGTTAATATCAATCAGAATTAAAACCCGATGTGCTGCGTAGCGCTAAAGGAAAAAATGAGCCAAGAGAATGCACATCTCTGTTCTGATGTGATAGTTTAGAAGATATAAAGATATATAGAGATATAAATGTAGGAAAAGCTCCCACTCTTGATGACAGAAGAGTGGAAAGGAGGGTGAGAAAAAGGCATATCATGAAAAGATGGAATGCTGGTCACATTTTTAGCCTACTTTGGTATGTGTCTATTATATATGATGATTTTTGAGCAACAGTTTGACTCCAAGCTCCCCACATTTCAACAAACAGGTAGAGAGATCAATCATCACAACAGGGAAGGAGAGAATAAATAATTGCAATGTTCTGAAAAATTTTTTAAATTATATTTAGGTTAAGTACTTTATATATATTGTCTATTTTGATCTATAAAATTTTGTGTGGTAGGATAATTTGATTTGCTATATAAAGAAACTAAATTTCAGAGAAACTGACATTCCTATAGCCCTGTCACTATGATTGAGTAAGTTGGAGAGATGGGATTCAGAACAACCACCCATCGTTTTCTACCATTGAATTCACCTTGAAAAGAGCATTTGATTAAAAATATAATCAAAAATTGATATAATCAAAATTAATACTAATGTTTAATTTTGCTAACGAATATTTCAGTTGGTCATAGCTACCAAGACAGTATCCCATGTAATTACCTGAGGTGGAAGCAGTGGCAATCTTATGAAGGCCAGAAGCATACTCAGGTCATTGCATCTCCTCTGCATGTCATATTTGACCCACATCATTAAGGCACGGAAGATGGTTTCTTCATCGGGGACATTGACATCATCACTGGCAAGGAGCTTATGGAGCTCCTCAGCTGGAAGCAGTAGAAATTCTTGATTTCTTATAACTTCCATTATGTTTTCCTACAGGGAGAAAACACTTTGGCATAAATTCAGCCTCAGTTTTATTTAGCTAGCAAAGCACCTCAGAAAGAAATGAAAAAAGTAGTCAATAACCTTTGTTCTCATTATAACATAATCCTTGAGACTTAATCCTTCAGAAACTAGAAGCTGTTAAGATGAAAGCATTGTAATTGTAATTGAAGTGTAAATGTATCTAAGAGAGCACAGATCTTGAAATAACTGGAGGATTATAATGTTGAGCTTTGTTATGCAGGCAGAATGTACTAAGTGATTAAATGTTCAAGTTTCAAGTGGACTGCTATGTAAGACTTGGTTAATATGAAAAGAATCTCATTTCAACTTTTGAAAAGCTTGACTACATATACATCATACAGATATAACACTACATGATGCATCATTGTTTATTCAACAAACAGGTAGAGAGATCAATCATCACAACAGGGAAGGAGAGAATAAATAATTGCAATGTTCTGAAAAATTTTTAAATTATATTTAGGTTAAGTACTTTATATATATTGTCTATTTTGATCTATAAAATTTTGTGTGGTAGGATAATTTGATTTGCTATATAAAGAAACTAAATTTCAGAGAAACTGACATTCCTATAGCCCTGTCACTATGATTGAGTAAGTTGGAGAGATGGGATTCAGAACAACCACCCATCGTTTTCTACCATTGAATTCACCTTGAAAAGAGCATTTGATTAAAAATATAATCAAAAATTGATATAATCAAAATTAATACTAATGTTTAATTTTGCTAACGAATATTTCAGTTGGTCATAGCTACCAAGACAGTATCCCATGTAATTACCTGAGGTGGAAGCAGTGGCAATCTTATGAAGGCCAGAAGCATACTCAGGTCATTGCATCTCCTCTGCATGTCATATTTGACCCACATCATTAAGGCACGGAAGATGGTTTCTTCATCGGGGACATTGACATCATCACTGGCAAGGAGCTTATGGAGCTCCTCAGCTGGAAGCAGTAGAAATTCTTGATTTCTTATAACTTCCATTATGTTTTCCTACAGGAGAAAACACTTTGGCATAAATTCAGCCTCAGTTTTATTTAGCTAGCAAAGCACCTCAGAAAGAAATGAAAAAAGTAGTCAATAACCTTTGTTCTCATTATAACATAATCCTTGAGACTTAATCCTTCAGAAACTAGAAGCTGTTAAGATGAAAGCATTGTAATTGTAATTGAAGTGTAAATGTATCTAAGAGAGCACAGATCTTGAAATAACTGGAGGATTATAATGTTGAGCTTTGTTATGCAGGCAGAATGTACTAAGTGATTAAATGTTCAAGTTTCAAGTGGACTGCTATGTAAGACTTGGTTAATATGAAAAGAATCTCATTTCAACTTTTGAAAAGCTTGACTACATATACATCATACAGATATAACACTACATGATGCATCATTGTTTATTCAAAAGGAAAAAAAGAGAGAAAACAGACCAAAGAAGTCACAATATCTCATACATTACTTTTTATTATTTCTCAAACCTCTCTTCTGAGAATTTCTCTGACTTAATTCAGATTCCCATTTATTTTCCTGCACATCGTTGCCATACCTCCTGATTAATCTGCCTGACTCTGTGCTTAGCTTCTAGTGGTCCCTCTGTACTGTTGCAAGAGGGACATTTCTAAAATATAACTGTTCTCTTGGGCTTATGCTAAAGTTTATGTTGTGTTTTGCATTTTTTTTAGTTCAAATCTACTGGTTAAGCATATTGTTTCTTTATGATCTGACTTCTTCCTGATTCCAAAATTACATCTCCAGTCTTGTTGGCACTTCTGTCACAAAGTTACTCTTTAGATTTGCCTTATCTTCACTCCATTGCTTAAAGTGGCTATTAGCAACCATTGGCTTCCTAATTTCTTTCATTTATTAAGATTCATTTCAAAAACTAAATACTCATATATATATGATTAGAGAAGAGAGAGATTTGACTGTTGGCGTTTACTTTTGTTCCACATTCTTCCATGTCTCCTGAGACAACCCCAAGGAAGATAACCAGACTTCTCAGATGATAGTTTTATTATTGTTATTGTTATTATTATTATTATTATTATTATTATTTGGTTGGAGAACTCAGGCTTATTTTGCTGGTGGTCCGAGATGAGCCAGTGCTCTAAAGTTTGGAATCCCAAGTTCAGAGTGAGTTCTTCTTTTATAGGATGTTACAAAGCACAAGAGTTGCTATGGGTCGTGGGCAGGGGCAATTACAGAGCTTTGGGTTTTGTGTAGGGGCAATTACAGAGCACAGGAGTTGCTATGGGTTACGGGCAGGGATTTCCAAACAGAAATTCACAGAAGCAGGAATGGAACATTCCACTCTTATCAATATATCTGATGTTTACAACTGTCAGCACAGCAAGCATATCTTGTCTTTCCTTCTTTCTTTTTTGCCACTTCTATTAGTCTTTCATTTATCTATTTTTCATCCACCTTTGTTCTTTGGCCTGTGTGGGCCTCCCATCGCAGTGGCCTCTGTCGCAGCAGAGAACCGGGTCTGGGCGCATGTGCTCCAGAGCTCTGGCTCAGTAATTGGACACATTGGTCCAGCCAGTCTGCAGTATGTGGTATCTTCCCAGGCCAGGGATCGAACTGGGGCCCCTTGAAATGTAAGGCAGTGTCCTTACCCACTGGACCACCAAGGAAGCCCACAGCAAGCATACCTTACAGAAGCAGGACAAGCATGAAGTTATTGCTAATTAAGTGTAAGTTTTAGCTTTCCTTGTCATCCTCCCCTCATGATGCCCTTTAACTTTTTGGTTTTTGGGCCCTTGAACATGTCATATTGTTTCTTTATGATCTGACTTCTTCCTGATTCCAAAATTACATCTCCAGTCTTGTTGGCACTTCTGTCACAAAGTTACTCTTTAGATTTGCCTTATCTTCACTCCATTGCTTAAAGTGGCTATTAGCAACCATTGGCTTCCTAATTTCTTTCATTTATTAAGATTCATTTCAAAAACTAAATACTCATATATATATGATTAGAGAAGAGAGAGATTTGACTGTTGGCGTTTACTTTTGTTCCACATTCTTCCATGTCTCCTGAGACAACCCCAAGGAAGATAACCAGACTTCTCAGATGATAGTTTTATTATTGTTATTGTTATTATTATTATTATTATTATTATTATTATTTGGTTGGAGAACTCAGGCTTATTTTGCTGGTGGTCCGAGATGAGCCAGTGCTCTAAAGTTTGGAATCCCAAGTTCAGAGTGAGTTCTTCTTTTATAGGATGTTACAAAGCACAAGAGTTGCTATGGGTCGTGGGCAGGGGCAATTACAGAGCTTTGGGTTTTGTGTAGGGGCAATTACAGAGCACAGGAGTTGCTATGGGTTACGGGCAGGGATTTCCAAACAGAAATTCACAGAAGCAGGAATGGAACATTCCACTCTTATCAATATATCTGATGTTTACAACTGTCAGCACAGCAAGCATATCTTGTCTTTCCTTCTTTCTTTTTTGCCACTTCTATTAGTCTTTCATTTATCTATTTTTCATCCACCTTTGTTCTTTGGCCTGTGTGGGCCTCCCATCGCAGTGGCCTCTGTCGCAGCAGAGAACCGGGTCTGGGCGCATGTGCTCCAGAGCTCTGGCTCAGTAATTGGACACATTGGTCCAGCCAGTCTGCAGTATGTGGTATCTTCCCAGGCCAGGGATCGAACTGGGGCCCCTTGAAATGTAAGGCAGTGTCCTTACCCACTGGACCACCAAGGAAGCCCACAGCAAGCATACCTTACAGAAGCAGGACAAGCATGAAGTTATTGCTAATTAAGTGTAAGTTTTAGCTTTCCTTGTCATCCTCCCCTCATGATGCCCTTTAATCCTTTAAAGTTATAAGGCATCATCTTCTTGGCCCAAGGGACTGATAACCCCTCAAGACTAAGAGGTATCTAACGACCTTCCTATCTGCAGAGACTACAGCTAGGCAGGAAACTATTCTCATGAATAATGGCAAAAGGCGAGGTAAGAGGATGCAGGTCCCAATGAGGAGCATGACTGTTCCTGTTAGAGTTTTGAGTCTTCCCTGGTAAGAAAGCCATCCTCCAAATAGCTCTTCCAGGATTCCATCTATTCCAGGTCTGGATGAGACATGAGCTATTCTAGTCATGTGTCTGTTTATTTCTTCTATAATCTTGCCTTTATTGTCTATTTGTAGGCAACAGTTGCATTTAGGAGGTCATTCATTATCCTTCCAGTCTCCGTGTAGTGACCTGTGCTTTCTGATGAGGCCTCTGTCTTCATAAACTGGAACCCCTAATGAGTCACCTATGGCTATGAGGAGTGTCAGATGATACCTTTAAAGCCATAATAGTGACAGAAATCTCAATAGGATAATTGTTTTAATGTAAAACCTGAAGTGGTGGCATTTTTCTTCCCCAAAAAGCATGATGACTATCCTAAAACATAGCAGAAGAGTCAGCAAGTGCCCATTAATCTGTACGTAAGAGTAGATTCAAACCTGTTTGCCAAAGAATTGACCCATGGTGTGAATGTATTCTTAGAATCAAATCCAAAGCCTGAAGTGCCTTCAGCTTTCACAGAAGCAGTCAACTTTTACTTTCATGTCATTGGTCATTTTTCTTGGACATTACAGAATAGTCAATTTCATGTAGTATTTTTGCTCTCTGTGTTTCCTATGTGACTAATGCTATACTGTGTAAATTCAGAAGTCCTTATATTCAAAGGTATGGTTTTTTAGTAGTCATGTACAGATGTAAGAGGTAGATCCTAAAGAAGACTGAGAGCCAAAGAATTGAGGTTTTTGAACAGTGGCACTGGAGAAGAATCTTTAGAGTCCCTTGGACAGCAAGGAAATCAAATCAGTCAATCCTAAAGGGAATAAACTCTGAAGGAAGGAATGATGCTGAAGCTGATGCTCTAATACTTTGGACACTTGATGGGAAGAGCTGACTCACTGGAAAGACCCTCATGGTGGGAAAGATTGGGGGCAGGAGGAGAAGTGGGCAACAAAGGATGAGAGATGGGTGGATGACATTATTGACTCAACAGACATGAGTTTGAGCAAAGTCCAGGAGACAATGAAGGATAGGGAAGTCAGATGTGCTACAGATCATGGAGTTATGCCAGTCCATGGAGTGACTGAAGAACATCAAGAATAAAGAACCCACCTGCCAGTGCAGGAGGCATAGGAGATGAAAGTTGGATTCTTGAGGGTGAGAAGATCCCCTGGAAAAGGACAAAGAATCCAATTCCAGTATTCTCACTTAGAGAATCCTCTGCTCATAGGAGCCTGGCAGGTTATATTCTATAGAGTCATAAAAAGTCAGACGTGACTAAGGCAACTTAGCATGCACACACGCACAACTTATTCACTAAATGAGTCAACTGTGTGCTCTGAGATTTGGTGCCACTATATATCTCCACAAGATCTTCCTGATCTAGAAATTGAACTGCATTGTAGGTAGATTCTTTACCAATTGAGCTACCAGGGAAGTCCCTCTAAAGAACTACAATAAAATAAAGAAATTTGTGAAGAATCTTTGAAAGACTTTTTGTCCATCTATTTTTCCAGTTACTCAAAAATCTATGCCTCTATTAAACTACACACAGAATTATATAGCTACACTATCAGTATACAGTGAGGGGTACCATAAAAATCAACTCTGTGGAACTCTTAGCAGTGTCTATCAAGGCATATTTCATTTTGTTTTATAGTGCCCTCTTTATGATGACCCTTGGGAGAAATTTCTTTCATATTTTAGTAGCAGAAATAATTGCACTTCTCCTGAGTAAATTGGTTTGCTTTTATTATGGAGGCTGTAAATTATGAGATTGATCAGATTTCTCTTTTTATTTGGCCTCTAGAAAACATAGAGTCAAATTGAAATCTAGCAGATAGGAAGGCTATAGCCTTTCATAGTTTGATTCCTTTTTCAAATAGTTTTGGTAAAGGCAGCATTCAATAACCCTAGAGCATATTTTTTTTTCTCCTCTTGTATTCATGCATTTAATTTATATTACATTCTTATAATTGTGTATTTTTATAAATTATACCGTATCTTTGGGAAGTAAGAAATATTATTTATTGCTTTTAAGTATTTATCTTATAAACTACACTTTAGAAAATAATATCAGATAGCACTGAATCCATCACACTGACACATAGATTTTATAGTGTCTTATCTAAACTACACTTTAGAAAATAATGACAGATCATGGAGTTATGCCAGTCCATGGAGTGACTGAAGAACATCAAGAATAAAGAACCCACCTGCCAGTGCAGGAGGCATAGGAGATGAAAGTTGGATTCTTGAGGGTGAGAAGATCCCCTGGAAAAGGACAAAGAATCCAATTCCAGTATTCTCACTTAGAGAATCCTCTGCTCATAGGAGCCTGGCAGGTTATATTCTATAGAGTCATAAAAAGTCAGACGTGACTAAGGCAACTTAGCATGCACACACGCACAACTTATTCACTAAATGAGTCAACTGTGTGCTCTGAGATTTGGTGCCACTATATATCTCCACAAGATCTTCCTGATCTAGAAATTGAACTGCATTGTAGGTAGATTCTTTACCAATTGAGCTACCAGGGAAGTCCCTCTAAAGAACTACAATAAAATAAAGAAATTTGTGAAGAATCTTTGAAAGACTTTTTGTCCATCTATTTTTCCAGTTACTCAAAAATCTATGCCTCTATTAAACTACACACAGAATTATATAGCTACACTATCAGTATACAGTGAGGGGTACCATAAAAATCAACTCTGTGGAACTCTTAGCAGTGTCTATCAAGGCATATTTCATTTTGTTTTATAGTGCCCTCTTTATGATGACCCTTGGGAGAAATTTCTTTCATATTTTAGTAGCAGAAATAATTGCACTTCTCCTGAGTAAATTGGTTTGCTTTTATTATGGAGGCTGTAAATTATGAGATTGATCAGATTTCTCTTTTTATTTGGCCTCTAGAAAACATAGAGTCAAATTGAAATCTAGCAGATAGGAAGGCTATAGCCTTTCATAGTTTGATTCCTTTTTCAAATAGTTTTGGTAAAGGCAGCATTCAATAACCCTAGAGCATATTTTTTTTTCTCCTCTTGTATTCATGCATTTAATTTATATTACATTCTTATAATTGTGTATTTTTATAAATTATACCGTATCTTTGGGAAGTAAGAAATATTATTTATTGCTTTTAAGTATTTATCTTATAAACTACACTTTAGAAAATAATATCAGATAGCACTGAATCCATCACACTGACACATAGATTTTATAGTGTTTTCTTTCTTTACATATAATGACATTCTAAAGTTCTCTTAGGTCTTCTCTTTTTTCTCTATCAGGTCTCCTTCCAACGATATCTTGGTGAATATTTCCTGTGTTATTTTTGATGCAGCTTATGGAATCTATTTTAGATTCATTGTCATTTTAGTTTCACTGTTTTTTACTTACTAAAGAAGAAAAATGTCAATTCACACTTGTTTCCTTATTTCTTAGTTAACTCCTTGCTGCCTGAGAATATCAAATAATGAGAGTCATCTTGTTTTTCAAAAGAACCTAGAATATTAGGTAGGAGTATTCATTAGAAAATAAGAAACAGAAAGAAATATATTTTTCTTAGGCGAAATTGTTTAAACAAAGGCATAATAATACATAGATTAAGGGACAAAGATAAAAGTCATGCTGCCAAAACCAAGGAGTGTTAAGAATTGTCAGCAACCAACAAGAGTTTGAAAAGTCAGGGAAATTTTATTTTCTAAACTTCAGAGATCCTGGCCTTGCTAACATCTTGATTTCAGAATTTTAGCCTCTAGAATTGCAAGAAAATCAATTTCCATTATTTGAAGCTACCCAGTTTTTGGTATTTTGTTATGGGAGTCCTATGAAAATAGCACATAGGAAAAATTTAAAAAATATTTATGTTAGAAACTCTCACATAAACCTAGGAAACTGTGATGTTTATTTACAATCTTTTCAATGTTCAATTTTAAACTCTATTTAATAGAATAATGTCTTTAATAATAAAAAATAGATTTTCATAGAGTCAAATTGAAATCTAGCAGATAGGAAGGCTATAGCCTTTCATAGTTTGATTCCTTTTTCAAATAGTTTTGGTAAAGGCAGCATTCAATAACCCTAGAGCATATTTTTTTTTCTCCTCTTGTATTCATGCATTTAATTTATATTACATTCTTATAATTGTGTATTTTTATAAATTATACCGTATCTTTGGGAAGTAAGAAATATTATTTATTGCTTTTAAGTATTTATCTTATAAACTACACTTTAGAAAATAATATCAGATAGCACTGAATCCATCACACTGACACATAGATTTTATAGTGTTTTCTTTCTTTACATATAATGACATTCTAAAGTTCTCTTAGGTCTTCTCTTTTTTCTCTATCAGGTCTCCTTCCAACGATATCTTGGTGAATATTTCCTGTGTTATTTTTGATGCAGCTTATGGAATCTATTTTAGATTCATTGTCATTTTAGTTTCACTGTTTTTTACTTACTAAAGAAGAAAAATGTCAATTCACACTTGTTTCCTTATTTCTTAGTTAACTCCTTGCTGCCTGAGAATATCAAATAATGAGAGTCATCTTGTTTTTCAAAAGAACCTAGAATATTAGGTAGGAGTATTCATTAGAAAATAAGAAACAGAAAGAAATATATTTTTCTTAGGCGAAATTGTTTAAACAAAGGCATAATAATACATAGATTAAGGGACAAAGATAAAAGTCATGCTGCCAAAACCAAGGAGTGTTAAGAATTGTCAGCAACCAACAAGAGTTTGAAAAGTCAGGGAAATTTTATTTTCTAAACTTCAGAGATCCTGGCCTTGCTAACATCTTGATTTCAGAATTTTAGCCTCTAGAATTGCAAGAAAATCAATTTCCATTATTTGAAGCTACCCAGTTTTTGGTATTTTGTTATGGGAGTCCTATGAAAATAGCACATAGGAAAAATTTTAAAAATATTTATGTTAGAAACTCTCACATAAACCTAGGAAACTGTGATGTTTATTTACAATCTTTTCAATGTTCAATTTTAAACTCTATTTAATAGAATAATGTCTTTAATAAATACTAGTTTTCTTGGGGAAAGATCTAAATAGACATTTCTCCATAGAAGACATACAAAAAAAAGAAAAAGTAAAGATGCTCAACATGAATCATTATTAGAGAAATGCAAAATAAAACTACAATGAGTTATCACTGTACACTGGTCAGAATAACCGTAATAATAATTTTAAAAATATCTACAGACATTTAATGCTGGAAAGGGTGTAGAGTAAAGGGAACCCTATTACACTGTGGGTGGGAATGTAAATTGGTACAGCCACTATGAAGAACAGAATGGGGATTGCTCATAAACTAAAAATAGAGCTGCCATGTGATCCAGCAATCCTGCTCCTGGACATATACCCTGAGAAAACCATTGGTCAAGAATATATATGCACACAAAGTTCATTCTGGCATTATTGACAATAGCCATAACATGGAAGCAACCTAAATATCCATCAACAGAGAAGTGGATAAGAAGACATGACACATATATACAATGGGATATTGCTGAGCAATAAAAAGGAATAAAATACTGCCACTTGCAGAGATGTGAATGGACCTACAGATTGTCATACAGAGTAAAGTAAGTTAGAAAGAGAAAAACAAAGTGAAATATTACTTATATGTGGAAACTAAGATAATGAGCAAATGAACTTATTTGCAAAACAGAAATAGAGAAATAGAGTCACAGACATAGAGAACAAACCTATGGTTACCAAGAGGGGAAGAGGGTGTGGAATGAATTGGAAGGTTGGAATTGACAAATGTACACTACTATGCATAAAATAGATAATGAATGAAGACTTAAAGTTTAACACAGAGAACCCTATGCAATGACCTGTGGTGGCCTAAATGGGAAGAAAATCTAACAATACACACACACACACACACACACACACAGATACACACACACACACACAAATATATATACATATATGGATATGGATAACTGATTGACTTTACTATACAGCAGAAAGTATAAATACTTTATAAAGCAACTATATTCCAAGAAAATGAATTTAAAGCTAAAAAATAAATAAAATCAAAAGAAGAAATATTAGCTTTTCTGTGACCTAAGGAAGGGTTGGGGATAGAAAAAATTAGTCTGCTCTCAGTGTTAACTTCTTTGTATATATACTTCTATGATTTCCTCTTGAATTTCAACTTTTTAAAAATGAAGGGCAAGGAGTGGCACCTCTCTCCCAGTTATCTAAGGCTAAGAAGTAACATCTTAAAGTTGTTACACCGATTTTACTGTCAAGACTCTAACCCTTTCAGGTTAAAACCAGTTTTCCTGGGCTTTTGATTATTTGGCTTGTGAGAATTCTTAATGTCTGTGTCAAAGTTGCTGCCTAAGCTCTTGAGCACTGTCTCAGAGTTCAAAGGGAAATGATTCATTAGGAGATAGTCATCCCTTGTTATTTTACAGATAAGAATCCTGGAGTACAGAGGGGTTCATACATAGTCATACCATTAGTCAAGATACAGATGAGATTAATAATGCAATGTCTCATCCTAATATATTACCTGGGCTATCCATTCTTCTGTTAATTTTCCCTTCTGGTTCTTTTTCTCTATCTAGTTTAGACTTGCTGGCTCACTTTGATCTATGCAACATTATGCACCCTTATTCCTGAGTGCTTACTTGAATCTTGTTTCCAACTCTTTCTTGATATAACTGGGTTTCATGGCATCGCTTTGTGATTAGAGAAAGTCAGTAGTTACTACTGATTTGGAAAGTTGGCTAGGATTTAGATACCAGACCATAGCTGTCCGCACGTTGTACATTAGAAATTTGGATTCCTTATCTGTTGTTGTTTCGTCATGAAGACTTGTCTAACTCTTTTGCAACTCAATAGACTGTAACCTGCCAGACTCCTCTGTTCACTGGATTTCCCAGTCAAGAATACTGGAGTGGGTTTTTAATTCCATCACTAGGGGATCTTCTGACCTAGGCATCAAACCTGCATCCCTTGCATTGGCAGATGGATTCTTACCACTAAGCCATTGGGGAAGCCATGCTTTTCCTTACTCCTTCAGAAATGAAAACAAATTTTAAAAGCTTTTTTCACAGATTATATTGCTTATTTACATACATCTTTTCTTCCTCCCCAAAACATTTTCTAAGGGAGGAAAGCAAATATAAAACAATAACTATCTAAATATGCTATTGCAGTTTATATGTATATGTACATATATAATAAAATTAAAAAAATAAGACAAGTAGAAGAAGCTTTTTCAAAGAGCTGTCAATGTATATAGCTCTTCATTTTCTCTGTAATTTTGTTATCAGTACTGAGGAAATGACTATGAAATAATATTTCTTACAGTACTTGTGTTATATATTTGGTTATTAATTAATAATAGCATTATACAAAATGCATGTCACATGTTTTTAAATTTACTTTTTTGGCTGTGCTGTCTTAGTTACATTGTGTGGAACCCCTTAGTTGCAGCATGTGGGGTCTAGTTCCCTGACCAGAGATTGAATCCAAGACCCCTTACTTTGGAGCATGGAGTTTTAGCCACTGGACCACCAAAGAAGTCCCACACATGTTTTGATATTATAAATAATATATATGTGTATTTATACATGCACACATATACAGAAAACTTACCTAGATCCCAATCTGCAACACTAAAATTAATATTTTTGGTTATTCAGTAAGTCATATCCAATTCTTTTGCAATCCCATGGAGTAGCCTATCTAGTTTAGACTTGCTGGCTCACTTTGATCTATGCAACATTATGCACCCTTATTCCTGAGTGCTTACTTGAATCTTGTTTCCAACTCTTTCTTGATATAACTGGGTTTCATGGCATCGCTTTGTGATTAGAGAAAGTCAGTAGTTACTACTGATTTGGAAAGTTGGCTAGGATTTAGATACCAGACCATAGCTGTCCGCACGTTGTACATTAGAAATTTGGATTCCTTATCTGTTGTTGTTTCGTCATGAAGACTTGTCTAACTCTTTTGCAACTCAATAGACTGTAACCTGCCAGACTCCTCTGTTCACTGGATTTCCCAGTCAAGAATACTGGAGTGGGTTTTTAATTCCATCACTAGGGGATCTTCTGACCTAGGCATCAAACCTGCATCCCTTGCATTGGCAGATGGATTCTTACCACTAAGCCATTGGGGAAGCCATGCTTTTCCTTACTCCTTCAGAAATGAAAACAAATTTTAAAAGCTTTTTTCACAGATTATATTGCTTATTTACATACATCTTTTCTTCCTCCCCAAAACATTTTCTAAGGGAGGAAAGCAAATATAAAACAATAACTATCTAAATATGCTATTGCAGTTTATATGTATATGTACATATATAATAAAATTAAAAAAATAAAACAAGTAAAAGAAGCTTTTTCAAAGAGCTGTCAATGTATATAGCTCTTCATTTTCTCTGTAATTTTGTTATCAGTACTGAGGAAATGACTATGAAATAATATTTCTTACAGTACTTGTGTTATATATTTGGTTATTAATTAATAATAGCATTATACAAAATGCATGTCACATGTTTTTAAATTTACTTTTTTGGCTGTGCTGTCTTAGTTACATTGTGTGGAACCCCTTAGTTGCAGCATGTGGGGTCTAGTTCCCTGACCAGAGATTGAATCCAAAACCCCTTACTTTGGAGCATGGAGTTTTAGCCACTGGACCACCAAAGAAGTCCCACACATGTTTTGATATTATAAATAATATATATGTGTATTTATACATGCACACATATACAGAAAACTTACCTAGATCCCAATCTGCAACACTAAAATTAATATTTTTGGTTATTCAGTAAGTCATATCCAATTCTTTTGCAATCCCATGGAGTAGCCTGCCACGCTCTTCTGTCCATGTGATTTCCCAGGCAAGAATACTGGTTTGCAATTTCCTTCTGCAGGGGATCTTTCCTACCCTGGGTTCAAGCTCGTATCTCCTGCATTACTGGCAGATTCTTTACCACTGAGCAATCTGGAAAACCCACTAAAATGAAAATTTTCTAGTTTTCTTACTTAATTCTTTATCACCCACCAAGTGTGTCTACTTTGTTGAAAGAATTTTTTCCTAAAACATTTGAGTATCAAATTTCATAAGAAGCATTTGATACCTTCAAACTGTATTCAGCATAAAAAATGACCTTTGATAGTAATCTTTGGAGATTATCATATGGGAGAAAATAAAATTTTGTTGTCATGAATCCCTTAAGAAATATATGTCAATGGATGGAAGTGTTATCTGAAACAATGGTGCTAAAGAGATAGGATGCATTAAAAATTGCTGTAGAAATATGAATGATTTTTTAGTAAAAGGATTGAAAAGAGAAAAAAATCCCATCAAATCTAATACTTCGTTGTCATGATTTCCTCAGCAAAGATGATTAATTATTCTGAGATATCTTCTCTACACTTTGAAAATGGGTTCTATAACAACACCTACCCTATGAAACTTTGGTGATTTACTTTCAAGAACAAGTGAGATTAGGAAAAAAACCTATCCGTACATTGTGAAAAGTATATAGCTCTTCATTTTCTCTGTAATTTTGTTATCAGTACTGAGGAAATGACTATGAAATAATATTTCTTACAGTACTTGTGTTATATATTTGGTTATTAATTAATAATAGCATTATACAAAATGCATGTCACATGTTTTTAAATTTACTTTTTTGGCTGTGCTGTCTTAGTTACATTGTGTGGAACCCCTTAGTTGCAGCATGTGGGGTCTAGTTCCCTGACCAGAGATTGAATCCAAAACCCCTTACTTTGGAGCATGGAGTTTTAGCCACTGGACCACCAAAGAAGTCCCACACATGTTTTGATATTATAAATAATATATATGTGTATTTATACATGCACACATATACAGAAAACTTACCTAGATCCCAATCTGCAACACTAAAATTAATATTTTTGGTTATTCAGTAAGTCATATCCAATTCTTTTGCAATCCCATGGAGTAGCCTGCCACGCTCTTCTGTCCATGTGATTTCCCAGGCAAGAATACTGGTTTGCAATTTCCTTCTGCAGGGGATCTTTCCTACCCTGGGTTCAAGCTCGTATCTCCTGCATTACTGGCAGATTCTTTACCACTGAGCAATCTGGAAAACCCACTAAAATGAAAATTTTCTAGTTTTCTTACTTAATTCTTTATCACCCACCAAGTGTGTCTACTTTGTTGAAAGAATTTTTCCTAAAACATTTGAGTATCAAATTTCATAAGAAGCATTTGATACCTTCAAACTGTATTCAGCATAAAAAATGACCTTTGATAGTAATCTTTGGAGATTATCATATGGGAGAAAATAAAATTTTGTTGTCATGAATCCCTTAAGAAATATATGTCAATGGATGGAAGTGTTATCTGAAACAATGCTGCTAAATAGATAAGATGCATTAAAAATTGCTATAGAAATATGAATGATTTTTTTAGTAAAAAGGATTGAAAAAGAGAAAAAAATCCCATCAAATCTAATACTTCGTTGTCATGATTTCCTCAGCAAAGATGATTAATTATTCTGAGATATCTTCTCTACACTTTGAAAATGGGTTCTATAACAACACCTACCCTATGAAACTTTGGTGATTTACTTTCAAGAACAAGTGAGATTAGGGGGAAAAAATCCTATGCCGTACATTGCTGTGAAAAGTATGTGCAAAATTATTTTGGGATGATTCTTGAAATTCTTATAATAATTTTGTCTGATTCTGGAGACATACTATTCAAGATTTTTAGCATGTGATACATATTATCTACTAATATAAGGTAAAGGCAAAAGTAGAAATCATTTATAAACTTTCCCACCAAGAAAGAGCTTCTCAGGTGGTACTAGGGGTAAAGAATCTGGCTGCCAATGCAGGATACATAAGAGAAGCAGGTTCCATTCCTGGGTCAGGAAGATTCCCTGGAGGAGGGCATGGCGACCCACACCAGTAATCTTGCCTGAAGAAACACATGGACAGAGGAGTCTGGCAGACTACAGTCCAGAGGGTTGCAAAGAGTTGAACACGATGGAGCATCTGAGAACACCATCATGGAAAACAAATCCAGTTAGCTAAACATGTACACTACCAATTTTGGGAGGGTGGGGGAGTGGGTGGATATTTAACATGAATATGACTATTGTCAAACATGTAATTGCTTTGTAAACTGTGTAACACTATATGTACAACAATGTAGTAGTATTGCCTTTTAAAATTATTAACATTAGACACAATTACTCCTTATTAGAGCCAAAATCTGTCTTTTTTCCCTTCTTTCGTAAATTGCTCAGCATCAATATTTGCCAGGTTTATTTTAGGTATCTTATAGAAATGTGGAGAATGTCAGCAGGTGGAAAAGTTAGGAGGATAGTGAAAATCTCCGTACAGCTTAATGAAAGCTGTATGTTTGTGTCAGGCCATGGGAGAAATAGTATTATCGGCAATTAAATCATGAGACTTAATATTGCATACTTATCTGTTCAAAGGTGTTTCTTTCCATTACAGTGAAGCATTCAGGCCAAATGATCACATGAATGTTTTCTTAAAAAGTTACAATGTTTGATGAAAGTATAAAAATAATAATCATCTACAGCTTTGTAGGAAAAATAAATTTTTAGTGCAATATAATATTTTTGTCTTCCCTCTTATGACATCCTGCAGCAAGCTGACGTTTGGAATCTACTTTGATACTTTGATATGTAAGAATGGATATAATATCAGGTAGCACTCAGTCTATATTAGAGAAAATGGAAAGTTTATCCCTTGTCTTAACAGAAAACATTTTTTTAGAACCAAAAGAATTATTTTGTATAGATTTACATAGTCTTTTGTTATTAGGATTGTAAACATAATTGATTTATCAGGAAAGTCTGTTATACACCTATTCTAAAATACTCAAAAGGGAAAAATTTAGAAAAGAAAGCAGTCAGATAGTTTCTTTTTTGTTTATATAGGATTGTAAACCCTAATGAAAGAGCTTCTCAGGTGGTACTAGGGTAAAGAATCTGGCTGCCAATGCGATACATAAGAGAAGCAGGTTCCATTCCTGGGTCAGGAAGATTCCCTGGAGGAGGGCATGGCGACCCACACCAGTAATCTTGCCTGAAGAAACACATGGACAGAGGAGTCTGGCAGACTACAGTCCAGAGGGTTGCAAAGAGTTGAACACGATGGAGCATCTGAGAACACCATCATGGAAAACAAATCCAGTTAGCTAAACATGTACACTACCAATTTTGGGAGGGTGGGGGAGTGGGTGGATATTTAACATGAATATGACTATTGTCAAACATGTAATTGCTTTGTAAACTGTGTAACACTATATGTACAACAATGTAGTAGTATTGCCTTTTAAAATTATTAACATTAGACACAATTACTCCTTATTAGAGCCAAAATCTGTCTTTTTTCCCTTCTTTCGTAAATTGCTCAGCATCAATATTTGCCAGGTTTATTTTAGGTATCTTATAGAAATGTGGAGAATGTCAGCAGGTGGAAAAGTTAGGAGGATAGTGAAAATCTCCGTACAGCTTAATGAAAGCTGTATGTTTGTGTCAGGCCATGGGAGAAATAGTATTATCGGCAATTAAATCATGAGACTTAATATTGCATACTTATCTGTTCAAAGGTGTTTCTTTCCATTACAGTGAAGCATTCAGGCCAAATGATCACATGAATGTTTTCTTAAAAAGTTACAATGTTTGATGAAAGTATAAAAATAATAATCATCTACAGCTTTGTAGGAAAAATAAATTTTTAGTGCAATATAATATTTTTGTCTTCCCTCTTATGACATCCTGCAGCAAGCTGACTTTTGGAATCTACTTTGATACTTTGATATGTAAGAATGGATATAATATCAGGTAGCACTCAGTCTATATTAGAGAAAATGGAAAGTTTATCCCTTGTCTTAACAGAAAACATTTTTTTAGAACCAAAAAGAATTATTTTGTATAGATTTACATAGTCTTTTGTTATTAGGATTGTAAACATAATTGATTTATCAGGAAAGTCTGTTATACACCTATTCTAAAATACTCAAACAACTGGGGTAAAAATTACCTGTAGAAAAGAAAGCAGTCAGTATGGATTTTGTTTACATAATCACATTATTTTGTAGTAAAATCGGCATTAGCTTTCTCCATCAAAGAGTAAATGACAATTTTGCGATCTTAACGTCTAAATGCTCTCTATAGAAACAAGTGGAATTTTAATTGTAATCCTGCATTCATTTATGTCTTAATAAAAGGATTTAGACAATTTCCATTCTGAGGTGGATTCATTTACAATGTTAAAAAATCAAGCACAGCATTTTTTCTTACATTACCATATTTAAAAAAAATTTTCAGTGGGGGACATAATCGTCCAAATTTTCCAAAAATCAAGTAAAATTCAAAGCAAGATATAAAAATTCCTCCCAAGAAAACAACAAAGTGGAAATTAATGAAAGAGTATGCATTACTTTATGTAAAATAATTGAAATAATAAGAAATAATTATCTTAATAATTATACAAATATGTAACAAATATCTTTTGAGTTTGCAATATAATAATTAAGTAAATGTCATTAATTTATGCATCAGCAAATAAACTAAAATAACTAATATAATGTATACATTGCAACATACATTGTTACATGCAATGCATTAAATATACAAGTTGGTGCCAACTTGTATAACATAACATTGTCATATTTTATATATGAGATGCAGTAAAATATGAAACAAGAACTACTGTGAAAAAATAGTTCACACCTTACATAGGCTACAAGGACTGTCATCTCAGAGTTTACATATGAAAATGACTATACTTTATTTCTAAAAATACTGTAAATAAGCAGTATTCTGCTTATTACTCTAAATAACTGCAGTAAGCAGTTAGGGTGTCTGTGGTGACTCAATGGTAAAGAAAACTTCTGTCAATGTGAGAGATACTGACTCAATCCCTGTCCTGGAAGATGCCCACATGAAGTGAAATCAGTAAGCCTGTGTGCTACCGATACTGAGCACATGTGTTGCAATGACTGAAGCCCAGGCAGTCTAGAGCCTCTGCTCTGTAACAAAAGAAGCCATAGCAATGAGAAAGAAGCCTGTGCATCATATTTAGGCAGTAGCCGCTGTTCTACACAACTAGAGTAAAGCCCATGTAAGAATGAAGACCCAACACAGCCAAAAATAAGTAAATATGTATATATATATGCATATATATATATATTTTTTTTAAATTTCAAGCAGACTGCTTCCAAAATCCTGTTCTTAATTCCATGCCACACTAACTCCTGTCCAAAATAACCCCTGAAAAATGGCTGTAAGTAAAACAATGGAATAAGTAAGTCCAAATTTTACAAATTTATACTGTCACAGTGCCCCAGGAAATTTTTTTAACAAGATTGCCACACTAATCAAGTGATGCCCCCAGATTAACCCAGTGTATCAAAATCTCCCAGGAACTAAAATAACTGGCATAAGAACATTGATTAGCAAAGTGGCTTCACATAGTGAATCTTTAGCAGGTAAATAAATACATGATGTGTTTTCCTTTCCTTGTATAAATTTAACATGGAAATTAATGAAAGAGTATGCATTACTTTATGTAAAATAATTGAAATAATAAGAAATAATTATCTTAATAATTATACAAATATGTAACAAATATCTTTTGAGTTTGCAATATAATAATTAAGTAAATGTCATTAATTTATGCATCAGCAAATAAACTAAAATAACTAATATAATGTATACATTGCAACATACATTGTTACATGCAATGCATTAAATATACAAGTTGGTGCCAACTTGTATAACATAACATTGTCATATTTTATATATGAGATGTAGTAAAATATGAAACAAGAACTACTGTGAAAAAAAGTTCACACCTTACATAGGCTACAAGGACTGTCATCTCAGAGTTTACATATGAAAATGACTATACTTTATTTCTAAAAATACTGTAAATAAGCAGTATTCTGCTTATTACTCTAAATAACTGCAGTAAGCAGTTAGGGTGTCTGTGGTGACTCAATGGTAAAGAAAACTTCTGTCAATGTGAGAGATACTGACTCAATCCCTGTCCTGGAAGATGCCCACATGAAGTGAAATCAGTAAGCCTGTGTGCTACCGATACTGAGCACATGTGTTGCAATGACTGAAGCCCAGGCAGTCTAGAGCCTCTGCTCTGTAACAAAAGAAGCCATAGCAATGAGAAAGAAGCCTGTGCATCATATTTAGGCAGTAGCCGCTGTTCTACACAACTAGAGTAAAGCCCATGTAAGAATGAAGACCCAACACAGCCAAAAATAAGTAAATATGTATATATATATGCATATATATATATATTTTTTTTAAATTTCAAGCAGACTGCTTCCAAAATCCTGTTCTTAATTCCATGCCACACTAACTCCTGTCCAAAATAACCCCTGAAAAATGGCTGTAAGTAAAACAATGGAATAAGTAAGTCCAAATTTTACAAATTTATACTGTCACAGTGCCCCAGGAAATTTTTTTAACAAGATTGCCACACTAATCAAGTGATGCCCCCAGATTAACCCAGTGTATCAAAATCTCCCAGGAACTAAAATAACTGGCATAAGAACATTGATTAGCAAAGTGGCTTCACATAGTGAATCTTTAGCAGGTAAATAAATACATGATGTGTTTTCCTTTCCTTGTTAACATCCCAAGAGAACTGCCACTTATTAAACACTCACTTATGTTCTGCAGGATTTAGTTAATAAGTATTTGACAAGACTGGACATTTTAATTACAGAAATGAGGCTGTTTCTGAGACTCAAGATTTCTCGGAGAACTTTCATTAGCTAAAAATCATCAGAAGAATCATGGAGCCTGTCTTTGATTTTATTCAGTGAGGCAATGAAAGGGGGACTCACAAAGTAGGTTTATAGGGGTATTTGTGAGAAAATGCTTTTATTGTCCCTTCAACGTCCACATGATCAATATATGGGCTGTATTTGAAAATCAATATGTAGAAGAAGAGGACTGAAACAAAGCACTTTAATATTAAAGTTGTCTTACACTGGTGATATTTTTAGTATTTTTTGCAGATATTTTCTTGGTCTTGGGCTTTCCAAATTTTCCTTAAATTAGTGTTTTTATAATGAGAAAAGTTGTGATCTCTAAATGATATCTTATAATCTTATATCTTGGGTAAAAAGCCTTCATAAAGGTGGTTTAGTTTTCATTTATTCATTTACTCTAGTACTAGAATAGAATGGTAACAAATGAGCCAAAATTTCAATCCTGGTTTTCATACATGATACTTCTTCATTTGTAATGAAAATTTATTTGACTGCAATTATTACACATACTATTACCATTCTTCTTATCAAGTCTGCTTAATCTAACTTTGAAGAAACTAGAAAAAATATATTTCATTTGAATTTCAGGTTATATTAGCAAACTATCTCAATTGTTAAGCATATTATTATCATCATACTTTGATAACATCTTACTATTCTGCAATAGATTGATTTTTATTGTTCTTATTTAAATATTTCTTTTCCTATTCAAAATAATATCATTTTCAAACTTTCCCTGAAATCTCAAAAGGAAAATTATTTTTTCAATATTCCTCATCTATTCCTTCACAAAGTTCTGCCATAATCTTTACCTCATGAAAATTAACAAATAATGAACAAAGACCAGCAAAGTACAAAAGAAAACAGATAACAACAACCAAAAAAAGAGAAAAGAATGATTGATAGGTTTTCAGTGGTCTATTGGTGACGGACATTTGCAGGCAAAGTTCTAGAACACAATTTTGAATATTTGTCAGATAATATTTTATTTTAAAAAAATATTTGACCAGGGGCTTCCCTGGTGGTCCAGTGGTTAAGGAGTCCACCTTGCAGTGCAAGGGGCACCAGTTCCATCCCTGACCCAGGAAGATCGCACGTGCGGCAGAGGGGCTGGGCCAGTGTGTCCAATAAGGAGCCAGAGCTCTGGAGCGCATGTGCCAAGAGCCAGTGCTCTGCAACGAGAGAGGTCACTGTAATGGAATCCCATACATGCCAAAGAATAAAGATGGATGAAAACAAATGATGACTTAGAGGCCAAAAAAATAAATAAATAAATAAAAACGGTTTTTACCATTTGAACATGTAAGTAAGCATATATTACACATAGATAAATCATGGCTACTAAAGCTATATTGTGCTATATTGATGACTAAAGTATAATACCATGAGCAACCTTGAGATCATCACTGCATGATTCTGGTGTGATAAATATCTATAGTTATGTGCTGTGCAGGAGACATTTACAGTCTTCTATTTACACAGTGGTTGCTTTCTTTGAAAAATTCCTGGAAACATTCAATATCTATAAAATATTAATACTATTTTGTGTTTACATGTAAATTTTCTTTTAGTTTCAGATAATTCTGAATATCTGTTTCACTTACTTAAATTCTTGCCTGGATATTTGAAAGTCATTAATGTAGAAATGGTCAATTCTTAACTGTGCTATGCAGGATTAGCAATGTAGCAAGAAAGTTAGCTGCAATTTAGGTAGAATGTTCTGTGGGAAAAACTGGAGAGGATAGAGGAAATAGATATAACCAGAAATATGAAATTAAATGAAATAGAACATTGTTAAAGAGTGCTTTGGGGGTCTTGTAAGGACTTGGGTCTTTATATTGTAAGGAATGGAAATCAATTCAGACTATTTGAGGTTTCTATAAAAGAAGATTCTATTAGTAGTATGCAAGATAGATTAGAATAAAGCAACATGGACATGGAGAAACTTTTAAGACATTGAAAAATAAGGATTTTCATATATGGAAGTTATTTAAACAGAAGTGAAGAGGAGGGTGGCATCAATGTTTAGTAAGAGGTTATTATCTTCTGTTACCTTGAAGATGGTGAACCCATTATATGAAATGCTATGAGTTGGAGCGAATTTATTAGAGAACATAATTAGTTTAATTAGAACATACTAACTATCCGTGGGCTTCCATGGTGAGTCAAATGGTAAAAAATCCGCCACCAGGGTTCGATCCCTGGGTCAGGAAGATCCCCTGAAGAAGGGAATAGCTACCCACTCCAGAATTCTTGGAGAATTCCATGGACAGAGGAGCTCGGCAGGCTACAGTCCATGGAGCTGCAAAAAGTCAGACACAGCTGAGCAACTAACACAAACAGCTCTCAGGAGTTATACACAGAGATAGAAATCCAAGAAAATTAGCAACTGCAGAGGAAGGTGTAAGGATAAGTGTTTAGTGTTGCAATTTAAGTGTGAATATGGTAAGGAAATGGTGTAAGAGAAGAGTTGACATAAGAATTTTTCCTTGGTTTTTATTATTTCTTCCTATGACTTGATTCAACATTTCAATCTGTATATAAACTGGGAAGTATAACAATTACACAGTGTGTTTGTTCCTTACATTTACAGTGTAAAGAATTTGAGAAGGAAGTTGTGAAAATTTTTCACTAAAATAAATAAATTCCTTTAACAAAATAAGATACCTAATATACAAAACTTATGAGTTACTTGTTTTATAGTAGTGTAAATTGTACAATTACGTGTGAAGAAAAAATGACATCTATTCATTATACCAGTTTAGGCACTCGTTTCTAATGATACAGATGATGCTAATTTGTATTGTTTTTGTTTCTTTTGGTATATTCAGAAATTGCAGTCATTATTGTTTTCCTGATAGAGATAATCAAAAATAAAATAGTATGTAATGTCCAGATGTTTCCTCATTATCTCCAAAATACTTTCTCAATAGATTATCAGATAACAATTATATACATAGAATATATATATATGTATATATAAATAAAATTTTGTTGATCTTTATATGAACGACTTTCTGGGTCATGGAAATAATCTTTAGGATTTTTTTTTACAATTTATTTTATTTTACTTTTTTTAACTTTTATTTTATTTTTAACTTTTACAGAGTTTTGTTGTTTACAGATATGTATGTTCCCAGATTAGTCATATGTATATCCCCTCCTTCCCACCCCTCCTTACCATCACACAGCACCCCTGAAGGATCCCCTTTTCTCACAGAGCAATGACTAGAGCTATTTTCTTCACTTATGATAGTACAGACCTTCATGCTACTTCCTTTACACTTCCCACCCTCTGTTCCTTCCCCACAATGTCCATATGTCCACTGTCTATGTCTGTCTTTCCATCGCTTCACTGCATGTGCCATCATCACCATCCTACTAGATTCCATATATATATGTTAATATACTGTATTTGTCCTTCTCTTTCTGACTGACTTCACTTTTGATGATACGTTCTAGATCCAGCCACCTCATTAGGGCTGATTCTTCTGCATTTCTCTTTATAGCTGTGTAGAATTCCATTGTATATATCTACCAGAGTTTTGCATCCATCTGTTCGTCGATGAGCATCTAGGTTGCTTCCAGGTTCTAGCTATTGTATAGACAGCTGCAATGAACATTGGGTTACAGGTTCTTCTTTCAGATTTGATTTCATCAGGGTATAAGCCTAAGAGTGGGATTGCTGGGAGGATTCTTTTTTTCAATGAAAGATAAGATAAATCTTTGTAGTTTAGGATATAGCTATTTGATGGGGATAACTCACAAAACTGTATTTTTTTTTTTTTTTTTTACATTTTAAGCAGTGCAATAAAAGGACTCCTTTTCATCAGTGGAATTCTCTTGTAGCTTGTATGGTAAAGAAATGGCCGGTTCAATCTCTGGGTTAGAAGTTCCCCTGGAAAAGGGTTGTCTGTTCACTCCAGTATTCTTGCCAGGAGAATTCAATGGCTCCTTCACGGGTATCAAAGAGTCATATATTACTGAGCAACTTCTTTCACTTTCATTTATCAATATTTCTTCTGAATGCATCAAGTAATGTAGAGTTGATCACATCATTTTTCCTATCATTTAAAGTATTAGAATAGAGTATTTTTCTTTTACACTATGGTATTAATTTCAAAGTTAATTTTTTTTTTACAATTTATTTTATTTTACTTTTTTTAACTTTTATTTTATTTTTAACTTTTACAGAGTTTTGTTGTTTACAGATATGTATGTTCCCAGATTAGTCATATGTATATCCCCTCCTTCCCACCCCTCCTTACCATCACACAGCACCCCTGAAGGATCCCCTTTTCTCACAGAGCAATGACTAGAGCTATTTTCTTCACTTATGATAGTACAGACCTTCATGCTACTTCCTTTACACTTCCCACCCTCTGTTCCTTCCCCACAATGTCCATATGTCCACTGTCTATGTCTGTCTTTCCATCGCTTCACTGCATGTGCCATCATCACCATCCTACTAGATTCCATATATATATGTTAATATACTGTATTTGTCCTTCTCTTTCTGACTGACTTCACTTTTGATGATACGTTCTAGATCCAGCCACCTCATTAGGGCTGATTCTTCTGCATTTCTCTTTATAGCTGTGTAGAATTCCATTGTATATATCTACCAGAGTTTTGCATCCATCTGTTCGTCGATGAGCATCTAGGTTGCTTCCAGGTTCTAGCTATTGTATAGACAGCTGCAATGAACATTGGGTTACAGGTTCTTCTTTCAGATTTGATTTCATCAGGGTATAAGCCTAAGAGTGGGATTGCTGGGAGGATTCTTTTTTTCAATGAAAGATAAGATAAATCTTTGTAGTTTAGGATATAGCTATTTGATGGGGATAACTCACAAAACTGTATTTTTTTTTTTTTTTTTTTTTTTTTACATTTTAAGCAGTGCAATAAAAGGACTCCTTTTCATCAGTGGAATTCTCTTGTAGCTTGTATGGTAAAGAAATGGCCGGTTCAATCTCTGGGTTAGAAGTTCCCCTGGAAAAGGGTTGTCTGTTCACTCCAGTATTCTTGCCAGGAGAATTCAATGGCTCCTTCACGGGTATCAAAGAGTCATATATTACTGAGCAACTTCTTTCACTTTCATTTATCAATATTTCTTCTGAATGCATCAAGTAATGTAGAGTTGATCACATCATTTTTCCTATCATTTAAAGTATTAGAATAGAGTATTTTTCTTTTTTTACACTATGGTATTTTTCATATATATTAAAAATAATTTCAAAGTTAATGTTCAGTTTTATTGTTCACTTGCTCAGTTGTGTCTGACTCTGCAATCCGATGGACTGCAGCATGCCAAGTTTTCCTGTCTTTTACTATTTTCCAGAGTGTGCTCAAACTTATGTCCATTAAGTCAGTGATGCCATCCAACTATCTCACTCCCTTCTCATTCAGCCTTCAATCTTTCCCAGCATAAGGTCATTCCAATGAGTCCTCTCTTCACATCAGGTAGCCTAAGTATTGGAGTTTTAACTTTGTATCTGTCCTTCCAATGAATTAGGGGTTGATTTGCTTAAAGACTGACTGGTTTGATCTCCTTACTATACAAGGATCTCTCAAGAGTTTTCTCCAGCAGCAGAGTTACAAAACATCAATTTTTCAGCACTCAGCCTTCTTTAAGGTCCAACTCTCTCATCTGTACATGACTCCTGGAAAAACCACAGATTGACTATATGGACCTTTGTTAGCAAAGTGATGGCTCTGCTTTTTAATAGGTTGTCTAGGTTTGTCATAGCTTTTCTTCCAAGGAGCAAATATTTTTTAATTTGATGGCTGCAGTTACCATCAGCAGTGATTTTGTACCCCAAGAAAAAAAATCTGTCACTGTTTCTCTATTTGCCGTGAAGTGATGGGAACGGATGCCATGATATATATATATATATATATATATATATATATATATATATATATATATATATACTGAATGTTGAGTTTTAAGCCAGTTTTTCCACTGTCTTCTTTCACCTTCTTCAAGAGTCTCTTTAGTTCCTCTTCACTTTCTTCTATAAGGGCGCTGTCATTTGCATATCTGAGGTTATTGATATTTCTCCCTGCAATCTTTATTCCATCTTGAGCTTCATCCAGCCTAGCATTTTGCATGATGTGCTTTGCACAGAAGTTAAATAAGCAGGGTGAGAATTTACAGCTTTAAATTTGCTCTTTGCCAATTTTGAACCAGTCCATTGTTTCATCTCCTTTTCTAGCTGCTGCTTCTTGATGTGCATGTAGGTTTCTCAGGAGGCAAGTAATGATAGTCTGATATTTCCATCTCTTTCAGTATTTTCCAGTTTTTTGTGATGCACACAGTCAAAGGCTTTAGTGTATTAAACGAAGCAGAACTAGATGTCTATTCTCTGGAATTCCCTTGGTTTCTGCAAGATCCAGAGGATGTTTGAAATTTAATATCTGGTCCTCTGTTTTTTCTAAATCCAGCTTCTTCATCTAGAAGTTCTCAGTTCACATGCTCTTCGAGTCTAACTTAAAAGATTTTGAGCATTATCTTGCTGACATGTGAAATGAGTTCAGTCATTTAAACATTTTTTGGTATTTTATACATATTCCTAATTTAAAAGTATTTATTTTATGTAAATATTTACTCTAAATTCAGTTCCTAAATACAGATTCATACAAATTATGACAATTTCTAATCATTTACTTATGTTAAATAATAACATTATATGCATATGCATGTACAAGCACACACACACACACATATATAGAGAGAGATAGGTCACTGCATGAGTGACTTCTTAGGCTTTGGAAATAATGTATAGTTATTTTATTTTATTTTTTTTTTTACTTTGAAGATAAAGCTTTATGGTTTAGCTATAGGTAGGTAAGTAATGAGGGTAACTCACAAAGATGTTTTTTTAAACACTGAACTTAGAAACCTAGAAATAATCAGTAATTTGTATCTTACTCTAATGTTTATCTGTTGCTATTGTTCTACTTTTCTTCTTCCCTTCCTTTCTATTGTGGGTTTTCACTGCTCCCACAGGCTCTTCTCTAGTTTCAGGGAGTGGGGCCTCTTCCCTAATTGAGGTGAGCAGTCTTCTTGTTGCTAAGACTTCTCTTGTTGTGGAACTAGGGCTCTAGGGCACACAGGCTTCAGTAGTTGTGACCCATGGACTCAATAGTTGCAGCTCTGAGGCTCCAGAGCACAGGCTTACTAGTTGTGGCTCACAGACTTAGTTGCTCCACAGCATGTGGGATCTTCCTCAATCAGCAATCAAACCCATGTCTCCTGCATTGGCATGCTCTTTAGCACCGAGCTACCAGGGAAGCCCTCAAGTTTTCTTTAAAACAATTTTTCTTTTAAGATAAAAGTTTCCTGACTGATTTTTTTGCCATGTTCTTAATTTATTGACTTAGCTATAAAAATAAATTGTAGATTTGGCTTATAAATTAAGAGTAATCTTGTTTTATTGGCTAAAATTTTAAAATGTTTTCTCCCTAAATGTTGATTTCATTTTATCTCATATAGCATGTTCTCTTAGATATGCATTTTTTTATCTTTGCATGATCATGAAAATTGAATATTATATGAGGAAGAAATAAAATGGAAGATTTTCCTCCTTTGTTTACCACCCTTCCATTGCTGGAATATCATGAAAAGATATCTCATACAGTCAGTCTATGTAAGCCAATTGCAGATGTTTTTGGTGACTGGACATGTTTCATCAAACCACAAATATAATATAGTTTAGAGTCAACCACAACAGTACAGCAGTATAACTTAAAGGTCAGGCTCAGTGGGGTTTAGTTTCCAGTCTTCATCAGGTGTGTTTTGCCTTTCCAACATTTCCCAAAGCCTTCCCCTTGTTAAACACCTAGAAGTAGCTGTCTCATTAAAGAGAGTATTACAATGGTCCACAGTGCTTCTCTTGGTTTCTAGTGTGCTCTTCCTTTAATCAATCAAATATATTCTCCTCTTCATTATTTTTCTAAAACACAGTTGTGTAATTCTCTTGCCTAAACACTTCAATATTACCATTTAATTCAGGAAGAATATCCAACGTATTCATTATGATAATAGAGTTCCTTCACAGTTGATCATATTCCTGATTTTCAAGTTACTCATTCAGACATCACTTCTCACATTCCTTGTAATCAAACATATAAGCTATTCACAATTTTTAATAATATTCTATAACATGTGCCTGAAATATGAATCTGGAGATATGAGTAAGTTTGTCTTTCACCATTATGAACTAATTTGGCATTTGATTCATGAGGAACAACCATTTGAGAGCTGACTATTTTACCTTAAATGTTTTACTCAATGAAAAATGCTCTGGAAATTATATTCTCTTTTTTATACTAAATAGGATATTCTTTCAAAGAATCTATACTCAATATATATTTCCTCAATTTATCAGTAGAACATGTGCTTCTTTTAAAAATGATGATGATAATGATGAGTTGATGGCTACTATTAAATGAAAACATTTGTATTTAAGACTCGTAGATGTACAGGATGGATGCTGCTAATTTTCCTAAACTTCATCCTCTTTTTCACCCAGCATAGTTTGAATTTTATACAGAGTTTAAACTGGAGGCTTAGATTGTTATGTGTTTTTTTTTTTCTTTTTTTTTTCAGTTGTGAAATTTCTTGAGTGGAAAAGAAAAAACAAAACAGAAAGCAGGTGGTTAAAAAAAAAAAAAAAAAGGTATACTGAGTACGTTAATGCCACAGATTTTCTCTACAAAGAGATGGAATCCCCTATCACATAGGCAGGATCACGCCTGCAGGGAGGTCTAGCAATAAGTTAAGCAGAAACTCCTTACACTTATTGCCCAGTGTCTAGGTGAGGAAGTCAGGATAGCCTAAGGCAACCATCGCAGAGCAGCACAGAAGACAATCTACTCAGTTTATTTGACTTTCTGTCCTCTATTTGACCCTGTTTCAGTCCTACATTTAGGTTATAATTGGCCAAAAAATTTTGGTTATGTTTCTTTCAGCTCCACTTCTTCCATTATTCCAATTTGGTTGATAGAGGATAAGTTGAGTACCTCATTTCTCTTATGATTCAGCCATGTCCTTTCATGTCTTCAAAGTATAACCCATGTTCTGACATAAATCCCCTGCTTATATTAAGATACACATGAAAAAAGATGTATGTCAAATTAGTGCTTCCCTTTTATTTTTGTTCTGGTGGTGGTTTAGTCACCCAGTGGTGTCTGACTCTTGCGACCCCATGGACTATAGCCCACCAGGCTTCTCTGTGAATAGGATTTTCTAGGCAAGAATACTGGGTTGCCATTTCCTTCTCCAGGGGATCTTCTCAACTCAGGAATTGAACTTTTTGCGACCCCAGAGATAGCAGGGACTCATTTTGCGACATTTTCCTGCAATTTGATCAGGTTAGAACTTTTTTGTTTTACTCAATGAAATGCTCTGGAAATTATATTCTCTTTTTTATACTAAATAGGATATTCTTTCAAAGAATCTATACTCAATATATATTTCCTCAATTTATCAGTAGAACATGTGCTTCTTTTAAAAATGATGATGATAATGATGAGTTGATGGCTACTATTAAATGAAAACATTTGTATTTAAGACTCGTAGATGTACAGGATGGATGCTGCTAATTTTCCTAAACTTCATCCTCTTTTTCACCCAGCATAGTTTGAATTTTATACAGAGTTTAAACTGGAGGCTTAGATTGTTATGTGTTTTTTTTTTCTTTTTTTTTTCAGTTGTGAAATTTCTTGAGTGGAAAAGAAAAAACAAAACAGAAAGCAGGTGGTTAAAAAAAAAAAAAAAAAAGGTATACTGAGTACGTTAATGCCACAGATTTTCTCTACAAAGAGATGGAATCCCCTATCACATAGGCAGGATCACGCCTGCAGGGAGGTCTAGCAATAAGTTAAGCAGAAACTCCTTACACTTATTGCCCAGTGTCTAGGTGAGGAAGTCAGGATAGCCTAAGGCAACCATCGCAGAGCAGCACAGAAGACAATCTACTCAGTTTATTTGACTTTCTGTCCTCTATTTGACCCTGTTTCAGTCCTACATTTAGGTTATAATTGGCCAAAAAATTTTGGTTATGTTTCTTTCAGCTCCACTTCTTCCATTATTCCAATTTGGTTGATAGAGGATAAGTTGAGTACCTCATTTCTCTTATGATTCAGCCATGTCCTTTCATGTCTTCAAAGTATAACCCATGTTCTGACATAAATCCCCTGCTTATATTAAGATACACATGAAAAAAGATGTATGTCAAATTAGTGCTTCCCTTTTATTTTTGTTCTGGTGGTGGTTTAGTCACCCAGTGGTGTCTGACTCTTGCGACCCCATGGACTATAGCCCACCAGGCTTCTCTGTGAATAGGATTTTCTAGGCAAGAATACTGGGTTGCCATTTCCTTCTCCAGGGGATCTTCTCAACTCAGGAATTGAACTCAGGTTTCTTGCACTGCAGGCAGATTCTTTACTGACAGAGATAGCAGGGAAGCTCACTTTTGGCCTAAGTTTACTTATTTGGAAGGTTTCATTCTACACAGTTTATATTATTTTGCTACAATTCTCTATTTCAAATATGGATATATTTTCTTCTATAATTATGTTTTTCATTCACTCATTTCGAAGAGTTCTATAAAAGGAACTGTGAGAACAGTGCTTACCATCTTTATCAGAATTCCTATTCACCTAAAATATATGTGAGATTGTCAACTACACAACATGTGATTCCTAAGCTAACATCATTTTAAAAGAAAATTAGGAAAGTTATACAAATGTTAAAAGATATAAAACATTAGTTCATTTATAGTTGACAGTGTTATTTTAACAAATAATAAAGCAGTGTGCATAAAATGGTTATAATAAAGGTGATATATCTTAATCAATGTTACCACGTGGAGTCCTACATGCAAAGTTACTTCACACATATCCGAAAGAAAAAGAGGTTAAAAATTAAAGTAAAATTAACATTGGATTCATAAAAATTAAAAAAGGCTAAATTGGTGAGTAATAATTAAGACATAAATGGGCTTTCTTGAGCTTTTGTTTTTGTCTTAATATGTCCTTAAAAATATTAGATTTTACATAAATTTTTGAAATCTTTGAGCTCTTTATCTTATAGAGATGTTTATGAATATACCTTATCATACTATGGGGCTTCCCTGGTGGTCCATAAAGACCATAAAGAACCTGCCTGCAATGTAGGTGACCTTGGTTTGATGCCTGGGTTGGGAGGAGTCTCTGGAGAAGTAAATGGCAACCTAGTCCAGTATTTTTGCCCGGAATTGTATGGACAGAGGAGTATGGCAGGCTACAGTCCATGGGGTTGCAGACAGTTGGACACAACTAACATTTTCATTTTCTTTGTTCATGCTAAATACAGTCACAGAATAAAGTGTAGCAATGAACGTAAAATATTCTCTTTCATTTGACTTTTTCATTCTCACATGTTCTTAAGAGAAAAAGAGGAAGATCAGCAAACACTTGTTTGTTCATGTATTCTCTGACGAAAAACACCTCACAAACATTTATTCCCCTCTGTCTGCACTCATAAATTAAAGGTTGCACAGCAAATGAACAGAAACATTAAAAGTACAAATACATAAACAGTCATAAATGTTAACCCCTATCCCATTTTAACATATTCATAAAGTCTATTTCTGCATAACAATTACCAACTCATGCTGTTTCAGCACCAACTTGGCAGATAATTAGGAGGCTTCTGTATTTTAAAATGTAAATGATCTTACTGATGAAATAGCAGGGGAGATATATTTCTCTTCCATAAGAAAATTTAGTCAGTAAAGGCTTCCAATTGCGATAACATTTTCTTTGGAAAAAAATAGAAAATTATTCCTTCAATAAAAAGAAACATTGTCAAACACCTTACTAGAACTCTGGTAATATAAGGTACACAGCAAGATGTCAATTGTATTGTATGCAAAATGATTTGTGATATGTACATCTATTAATACAGGTGTAATCCCTGTCCTTCAATGGGAGGGTGATAATGGGCTTCTTGTCCATTATCAGTGGTGCACAATGATGTCTTAGATTTGCTCTAGAAATTGATACAGACTGATATTCGGCATAGTTCAATTTATCCAGGTTCATAATTATTTCTGAAACTATTTCATAATATTCTAAGTCCGTGCAATATATCGCTCTGAAGTTTCTGTTTTACCTTTATGTTGAAATTTGGTCATTTCAAACTCAATTTGAGGACAAGCTTTCAAATCTTAACCTTATCCCTCTTTCCCTTTGCTCAATATTGGGTGCAGTTTTATCCCCCCTTTCCCTCATTCATGTTCTCACTCCATTATTCACTTATTTGTTCAATCATTTGATCAGAATAATATCAACTTTTAGGTGAGATAGACCACTATTCTCTAGTTGCTACAGATCAATGTGTCATGAAAATTAGAAATAAAACATATAGGACCAAATGTAGTAGGTTCTGCAACCAATGTAAGAACAAAGTTAAATGAAAAAATAATAAAAGGTTTTGGGGATGCCTAGTTAGGCACCAGACTATTAAAACAGTGTATGTTAATAGTTTATACTTCATATAGTTTGTGGGAAACCACTAAAAAATGTAGCTGGAAGTATATTTAATCAGATTTGGATTTAAAAAATTAACCACATAACTTAAGAAAAGTAAATAACAAATGGCTATTAATTACCACTGAAAACTATGATTTAATACAATTCTTATAGAGCTCAAGAATAAATAAATTAAATAATATAAGTTTTAGAGATACATAGATATGTGGGAAATATGTTTAAGAAAAACGTGTATTAAAAACACAAAATTCTTGCTGTTCTCAAAGGATAACGTTTATTACTGAGGGAAGAACAGGTAGAAAGGATTTCAAAGAAGGCATACTGCAATGGGTGGGGTGGGGAGGGGGTCAGGAATTTACACATTTTTTCTGAGTAGGGCTGATCATCTGATTTGGAGGGAGGTGCTAGTTTTCTTGTACAGTTGTAGTGATGATAAAGACATTTTAAGTGTCTATTTAGGCTCAATCAAAAATTACATTCTTGAGATGCCCTTATTTATGCTTATAATATTTTCTTAAGTGCCAGTCAGAGTAATAATAATAATAATTATACTAGTCTTTGTCTTTCCTGGATGCTCTGACAATAAAGAACCTGCCTGCAATGTTAAGGAAGTCCAGGTTACATCTCAAGGTTGGAAGATCCTCTGGAGAAGGGAATGGCTACATACTCCAGTATTCTTACCTGGAGAATTACATAAAGAGAAGAGCCTGGTGGGCTACTGTCCAGGAGATGGCAAAAAAGCAGACACGACTGAGCAACTAACAGTTTCACTTTTTTTGAGGTTATTTTAGGAGTTGCTAATGTAAAGGATGACACTGCCATAGCACTAGAATGGTTGGGGAAAAATCAGGATATCAGGAAGACAGTTAGGGAGAGACAGTACAGTGCAATAGTTAAAATTACAGATTTTGAAACTAATCCACCTAATTTGAATTCTGGTTCTATCACTCCCTGAGTGAAGTTCAGTGAGTTAATGAACTTTTCTTTGTCTCAGTTTTTTCTTTTTGTAAAACATACTACTTAACTTACAGCAATATCAGAATGCCTAGTTAGGCACCAGACCCTATTAAAACAGTGTATGTTAATAGTTTATACTTCATATAGTTTGTGGAAACCACTAAAAAATGTAGCTGGAAGTATATTTAATCAGATTTGGATTTAAAAAATTAACCACATAACTTAAGAAAAGTAAATAACAAATGGCTATTAATTACCACTGAAAACTATGATTTAATACAATTCTTATAGAGCTCAAGAATAAATAAATTAAATAATATAAGTTTTAGAGATACATAGATATGTGGGAAATATGTTTAAGAAAAACGTGTATTAAAAACACAAAATTCTTGCTGTTCTCAAAGGATAACGTTTATTACTGAGGGAAGAACAGGTAGAAAGGATTTCAAAGAAGGCATACTGCAATGGGTGGGGTGGGGAGGGGGTCAGGAATTTAAAATTTTTCTGAGTAGGGCTGATCATCTGATTTGGAGGGAGGTGCTAGTTTTCTTGTACAGTTGTAGTGATGATAAAGACATTTTAAGTGTCTATTTAGGCTCAATCAAAAATTACATTCTTGAGATGCCCTTATTTATGCTTATAATATTTTCTTAAGTGCCAGTCAGAGTAATAATAATAATAATTATACTAGTCTTTGTCTTTCCTGGATGCTCTGACAATAAAGAACCTGCCTGCAATGTTAAGGAAGTCCAGGTTACATCTCAAGGTTGGAAGATCCTCTGGAGAAGGGAATGGCTACATACTCCAGTATTCTTACCTGGAGAATTACATAAAGAGAAGAGCCTGGTGGGCTACTGTCCAGGAGATGGCAAAAAATCAGACACGACTGAGCAACTAACAGTTTCACTTTTTTTGAGGTTATTTTAGGAGTTGCTAATGTAAAGGATGACACTGCCATAGCACTAGAATGGTTGGGGAAAAATCAGGATATCAGGAAGACAGTTAGGGAGAGACAGTACAATGCAATAGTTAAAATTACAGATTTTGAAACTAATCCACCTAATTTGAATTCTGGTTCTATCACTCCCTGAGTGAAGTTCAGTGAGTTAATGAACTTTTCTTTGTCTCAGTTTTTTCTTTTTGTAAACATACTACTTAACTTACAGCAATATCAGGATTAAAATAGTTAATATATGTTATCTACTTACAGCATTGTGTAGTTTATAATCATCCATTATAATGGCTAACATTATTTTGGTGAAATTGTGGAGAAATTGTAATTCCTTGCCCTTTTTTTCTGTTTTTTATATTGTGAAGAAATATTACGATTGATTTGTAAGTAACTTGCCTGTATGCCTATACATCATTTTAGTGTCATATCTTAACTTTGTATAATAATCACCATTAAAAATTATTTAATTTTGCTAGGAGAATATATCTTTGTTTGACCTAAAGTTTCTGGGATGGTTAGGGTTTAAATTCTGTGAAAGTGCATATTAACTTGAAGAGTTATGAGTCCAAATTATTTCTGTCCAATAGGAAATGTAAACCCTGATACTTTAAGTATTATTGTCTTGTATTGCATTTACCAGTTCTTTCATTACCATTGAAAATCTTTTCCAGCATTCTTTTTTGTAGTGACTATTTTCTCCTTAAACTAGTTTAACCACCCTGCTGATGTCCTCATTCATGAGATACATATATTTTTTGGTGTGTGCTCAGTACCTAACGGACTTCCCATGTGATGTTAATGGTAAAGGACCCACTTGACAGTGCAGCAGATGCAAGAGATGTGGGTTTAATCATTGGGTTGATAAGATCCCCTAGAGTAGAAAATGGCAATCCTCTCTAGTATTGCCTGAACAATTCCATGGACAGAGAAGCTTATAGAGATCACGGGGACAAAAAAGAGATAGACATGACTGAGTGGCTAAGCACAGTATAAAATATTGGTGAGTGTTTTATATATACATATATATATATATTTAATTTTGTTTCTATTAAAGTCATGGTTTAACTTTTTGAAAATCTATACCTAATTGTTTATGCCACTTTTGACACTTTCCCATCTTGTAGAGTAATAATAAGCAATTATAAAGCTACTTTCTGTAAGAAATTGAATGGAGCTTGAAATTAACCAAATTTATTTGGTTATGGAAATAATATTATAATGCTTGAGAAGTTTATTTCATAATTCCCAGAAATAGTCAGACTGCCCATGTGCCCTCATGGAATCATTGCATCTATATTTTATTTTAAAATATAAAAATATTTACTGTGGCCTAAATCTCAACATCAGTATTCAGTCTACTCCCCTCCTTATTCCTATGGAAAAATTTTTAGGAACATTTTTTTAAATTTCAATTTAGACCTAAAGTAGTTCTGTGGCTATCAATTTGTTTTATTTGGTAACATGAAACTGCAAATATTTTTGTTTTGGACTTGTAATGGGCTTGGCTTTCTGCCTACAGGTAGGATGTTATTATTATTTGTTTTAAATTCTTTTCTTTTTAAATTTTTTTCTCCACCATCACTCCTCTTTTATTTATATTCACTTCTCATCCATCTTTTAATTCTTTGGCCTGTGTGGGCCTCCCATTGCAGTGACCTTCCTCACTGCAGATCGCTGGCTCCTGGCCCATGTACTTTAGAGCGCTGGTTTGCAATTGAACCCTCCAGTTCAGCTGCTCTGTGGCATTGGGATCTTCCTGGGGAAGGATGAAAATCAATAATAATAATAAAAAAAACAAACAATAAAAAAGGTCAAAATTAAAAAAACAAAAAAATATGTGTCTTAAGTTGTGAGTGCTTAGCGAGGAAAAGGAATGAAGACCAAGTGGGTAGAAAATAAAGAAATACTACTTAATTTCTGACTACTCCCAAATCTATTGAAAGTTAACCTTCAGGCAGGATGATCTTCATGTCACTGCTGAAAGGCTTCACAGACAACTAAATTGAACCATCAATCTTTCAATCCTTTCTCACTCTTAATCATTATAGTAACCTGAAATCTGTTCTGTAGAGTGGAAATGAAAATGTAAAGAGAATAACATGTTGATTACATTAACATAACATGGTTAGAACAACATGATGATATGAAGAAAGACTTTGCAGTGTAGAGAAGGAGACATTTCATAGAAAAAAAAAAGCCATAATACCAGAGTAGGACTGAGTGGGAGAGTTTTTAGGAGACATTTCAAAAAAGTTATAAAAATTATAAAGCTACTTTCTGTAAGAAATTGAATGGAGCTTGAAATTAACCAAATTTATTTGGTTATGGAAATAATATTATAATGCTTGAGAAGTTTATTTCATAATTCCCAGAAATAGTCAGACTGCCCATGTGCCCTCATGGAATCATTGCATCTATATTTTATTTTAAAATATAAAAATATTTACTGTGGCCTAAATCTCAACATCAGTATTCAGTCTACTCCCCTCCTTATTCCTATGGAAAAATTTTTAGGAACATTTTTTTAAATTTCAATTTAGACCTAAAGTAGTTCTGTGGCTATCAATTTGTTTTATTTGGTAACATGAAACTGCAAATATTTTTGTTTTGGACTTGTAATGGGCTTGGCTTTCTGCCTACAGGTAGGATGTTATTATTATTTGTTTTAAATTCTTTTCTTTTTAAATTTTTTTCTCCACCATCACTCCTCTTTTATTTATATTCACTTCTCATCCATCTTTTAATTCTTTGGCCTGTGTGGGCCTCCCATTGCAGTGACCTTCCTCACTGCAGATCGCTGGCTCCTGGCCCATGTACTTTAGACCCTGGTTTGCAATTGAACCCTCCAGTTCAGCTGCTCTGTGGCATTGGGATCTTCCTGGGGAAGGATGAAAATCAATAATAATAATAAAAAAAACAAACAATAAAAAAGGTCAAAATTAAAAAAACAAAAAAATATGTGTCTTAAGTTGTGAGTGCTTAGCGAGGAAAAGGAATGAAGACCAAGTGGGTAGAAAATAAAGAAATACTACTTAATTTCTGACTACTCCCAAATCTATTGAAAGTTAACCTTCAGGCAGGATGATCTTCATGTCACTGCTGAAAGGCTTCACAGACAACTAAATTGAACCATCAATCTTTCAATCCTTTCTCACTCTTAATCATTATAGTAACCTGAAATCTGTTCTGTAGAGTAGAAATGAAAATGTAAAGAGAATAACATGTTGATTACATTAACATAACATGGTTAGAACAACATGATGATATGAAGAAAGACTTTGCAGTGTAGAGAAGGAGACATTTCATAGAAAAAAAAAAAGCCATAATACCAGAGTAGGACTGAGATTAAGAAGACAAGTGAAGTACTAGTCTTTAATAGTAGAAAGGACATCCATTCTTCTAAGTTGAGAATTAAACCTAGATGTGGTTATAAAAATCTTAATGTGTTTTTCATTAGCCTTGAACTTTATACTTCTGATGCACTTTACACATTTGGTTCATGCTTGACATTTGTAGCATGTCCCTTGTGGCTCAGTGGTAAAGAATCCACCTGCCAGTGCAGGCGACTCAGGAGACTTTGGTTCAATACCTGTGTTGGGAGCACTCCTTGGTGAAGGGAATGGCAACCCACTTCAGTATTCCTGCCTAGGAAATCCCATGGACAGAAGAGCCAAGTGGGTTATAGTTCATGGGGCCAGAGAAGAGTCAGCTTCGATCCCTGGGTTGGGAAGATCCTCTGCAGAAGAGATGGCTACTCACTCCAGTATTCTTGCCTGAGGAACTCCTTGGACAGAGAAGCCTGGCTTCCGCTGTAATCCACCAGGTTGTAAAGTGTCAGATACAATTGTGCGATAAATAGTTTCACTTTTCTTTTCCACATGGTTTAACCTTAAAATAAGGTCCATGTGTCTGCTTTCTTTGTTGTTTTTTGAAAAAAAAAAATCACTTTTGAAAAGTTAACTTCGATTTTAGATGCTATATTTTTCCAGTAAAGTAGTATTTATAAGTATAACCTAGGGCAATGGTGCAAAGAGGTTCATGCTTGTGTTCTAAAATTCAAAATTCCAGATGTAACATTAATTAGCTGGGTGGCTTTGTGCAAGACATTTAACCCAATTATGGTTTGGTTTTCTTATCTGTAAAATAAGTACGATGATTTTACCTGTTTCACAGGAATTCTGGACTAATATGTATAAAACCACCTAAGTCAAACCCAGGGAAATTCCTGAAGAACTGTTAACTAGCATTATTCTGTGTTTGATCCTTGGCATTTCATACATCATGCTAATCCTTCCTTTCTCTATGATAGATTGATAGCTGAAGTATCAAATACTAAAAATATAAATAATGCATATAACTAAAGAAAATATCTAGTTTTATTAAATAGATCATGTCAAAAATCTTGTATACAAATATGCATTAAAATAATGCATATTTAAAATATACTGCATATTTAAAATATACTGCATACTTAAAATAGCAAGAGAATATTATATTTTATTTGGCTAAAAAGATGATAAACATTTTACTTTTCTGTCTAACCTGTTTTGGTGGTTTTGTTATAGGAAACAATTCTTTCTCTTCCTCTAAATGTTTTAATAATAAACAATAGCTTCCAAATATTGTACATTTTGTGTTACTTTTACAATGAAGTAAATTTCAGTGCTCTAGTCCTTCTAAAGATTTACATTGTAAGAAAAAAAGCAAACAAATACAAAACACACAAGAGTTGATGGGTAGGGATAGAAACTAATCATAAAAAAGTATTGATTGGTATGGCAGGACAGTCAAACACAATTATGTGCTCATTCTCTAAAAACAGGTGAAATCTTTCAAGTTGGTATCTTTATGACAAGTTTGTTACTTTAAGTTTATATAATATTTCCTAAGTTGTAAATAAAAAGTCAATATATATTTTAACTTTTTAGTAATTAAAGAAACCATTAACCTAATAGTGGTAGATATTTAGTTTAATTTGGGGGGATGCCTTCCATCATTTTGGACCACCTCTTTTCCATAGCGTTATTGAACTCCAGATTCTAGGGGTGGCATATTTCTCATGCCTAACCAATTAGAACTGCATTTGAATGGACATTAAGGGTTGAGTATTTTGTTTATTATGAATTTGTCTATCATATCATACAGGAAAGAAATAAAATGCATGACTTATAATTATTGAAAAATATGTGAAAATAGTTACAATAGTTTAATAATTTAAATTAGAATCAATCATCATATTACTATTAAAAATAATCTAAGTTTTTATAATCAAGAATCTATATCCCTTAAAATTTAAGAAAAACTCTTCTTTGGGGATAAAAATGTTGAGATAGGACTATTGAGAAGGCATTTCTGGCAGAAATAGCTGCAATACAAAGAAATGAGATAGCAGAAGTTTTATTTGGTATAATGAAAAAATGAAAAATACAACTAAGTTTACCATTCTATGACTGATAGCATCAAAAGAATACAGCATTTAGGAATAAATTCAACAAAAGTGTAAAGCATATACTCTGAAAACTAACAAAGAGAATACTGTTGAAAGAAATTACAGAAAATAGAAATAAATAGAAAGATGTTCATGTGAATGAATCAGGAGATTTGACATACTTAAGATAGCAATCGTCTCCACATTGATCTATAAATATATTGCAATTCCTGTCAAAATTTCAGCTGGTTTAACTACACAGTTTGACAAGTTGATCCTCAATTTCATGTGACACCTGGATGTTCATACACAAATGAGCAAAATCAGAGCCTAACCCATCATCATATAAAAAATTAACTCAAATGACTAAAAGTGAAAGCTAAATATTTAAAACTCACTGAAGACATAATTTCTGAAATTCACTGTGATCTTGGAATGATCAGTGGTTTTGTAGATGTGACATCAAAAGCACAAGCAACAAAAGGAAAGAATTAGGTAAATGAGACATTATATATATATATATATGTGTATATATATATATATATATATATATATACACATATATATATAAAAACTTTTGTCCTCAAATATACCATTAAGAAACTGAAAAGACAAATCACAGAATGGTAGACAATATTTGTAAATTCTTAGTTGATAAGGAGCTGTGTCTAGAATATATATACATATATATATATGTATATATATATATAACTTTTACCCCTCAAAAAGAAAAGTGAAAAGAATCCAATTAAAAATGGGTGAATAAACTAAATAGATATTTCTCTAAAGAAGACATACAATTATTAATAGATACATGAAAAGAGGTTTAATTAGGTATTATGGAAACCATAAGATGTTACTTCTCACTGGGATGGCTGTAGTCAAGAAAGTTAATAAAAATTCCTTGGCAAGGATAGAGGAAAATTGAACTCCTAAACACTTCTGTAGGGAATGTGAAATGGTGTAACTAAACTGAAAAGCAATCCAGTAGGACCTCAAAATCTCTAAAATGGAATTGCCATATAACAGTTTCATTCCTTGTTACAAAGATAAAGATACTCTTGTGTGTGTGGTTTTTTTGGTCACTTCTAATGGTCTTTCATTTATCTTTATTCTTTTGGCCTGTGTGGGCCTCCCATCGGCAGTGGCCTCTCTCGTTGCAGAACACCAGCTCTGGGTGTATGTGCTCCAGAACCCCATCAGCAGTTGTACACATTGGTCCAGTCGCTCCATGACACATGAGTTCTTCCCAGGCCAGAGATTGAACTGGCACCCTGTCCAGTTCGATATTCTGACCATATTTAAATATATTGCAATTCCTCAAATTCAGCTGGTTTAACTACACAGTTTGACAAGTTGATCCTCAATTTCATGTGACACCTGGATGTTCATACACAAATGAGCAAAATCAGAGCCTAACCCATCATCATATAAAAAATTAACTCAAATGACTAAAAGTGAAAGCTAAATATTTAAAACTCACTGAAGACATAATTTCTGAAATTCACTGTGATCTTGGAATGATCAGTGGTTTTGTAGATGTGACATCAAAAGCACAAGCAACAAAAGGAAAGAATTAGGTAAATGAGACATTATATATATATATATATGTGTATATATATATATATATATATATACACATATATATATAAAAACTTTTGTCCTCAAATATACCATTAAGAAACTGAAAAGACAAATCACAGAATGGTAGACAATATTTGTAAATTCTTAGTTGATAAGGAGCTGTGTCTAGAATATATATACATATATATATATGTATATATATATATAACTTTTACCCCTCAAAAAGAAAAGTGAAAAGAATCCAATTAAAAATGGGTGAATAAACTAAATAGATATTTCTCTAAAGAAGACATACAATTATTAATAGATACATGAAAAGAGGTTTAATTAGGTATTATGGAAACCATAAGATGTTACTTCTCACTGGGATGGCTGTAGTCAAGAAAGTTAATAAAAATTCCTTGGCAAGGATAGAGGAAAATTGAACTCCTAAACACTTCTGTAGGGAATGTGAAATGGTGTAACTAAACTGAAAAGCAATCCAGTAGGACCTCAAAATCTCTAAAATGGAATTGCCATATAACAGTTTCATTCCTTGTTACAAAGATAAAGATACTCTTGTGTGTGTGGTTTTTTTTTTGGCCACTTCTAATGGTCTTTCATTTATCTTTATTCTTTTGGCCTGTGTGGGCCTCCCATCGGCAGTGGCCTCTCTCGTTGCAGAACACCAGCTCTGGGTGTATGTGCTCCAGAACCCCATCAGCAGTTGTACACATTGGTCCAGTCGCTCCATGACACATGAGTTCTTCCCAGGCCAGAGATTGAACTGGCACCCTTTGCACTGCAAGGCGATGTCCTTACCCACTGGGCCACCAGGGAAGCCCACAAAGATAAAGATATTCTGACCATATTTAAACTTGTATTTGAATGTTCATAGCAGTATTATTTATAATGGTCTTAAAGTGAAAAAATCTAAATGGCCATGAATTGATGAATGGATAAATAAAATGAGGTATATCCCTACGATGTAGTACTGGCATACATATAAAAATAAATGAAATATTCACACATGTTATAGAAGAAACAAGACTTCAAAACATTATACTACATGAAGAAATCCAGTTATAAAAAAATGTTATTTAATGTCTATTAATTGTTTGTAACTGGAAAATCTATATAGACAGAACACAGATTACTAGTTACTTAAGACTGAGGAGCTTGACATGGGAGATTGGGAAATGAGTGTTAATAGACAGATTTTTTTTTATAGGAATGAAGATGCTATGAAATAGATTCTGGTGATGGATGCACAATTCTGTGAGTATACACAAGAAGTATTTAATTGTATACTCTAATTATTTTATTCCATACAAATTTTATTTATTATTATTTATTTTTTTAACAGAATTTTGTTGTTTACTGCCACACATTGACCCAAATCTGCCATAGGTATACATATGTCCCCACGCCTCCTGAAACTGCCCCCATCCCACTCCCAGTCCCACCCCTCCAGGTTGCCACAGAACCCCTGTTTAAGATCACTTAGACCCACAGCATATTCCCCTCCCTCACCCAAATGTCTGCAAGACTGTTCTCCATGTCTGCCTCTCCATTGTCATTCTGCATATTCACTTATCACTACCATCTTTCTAGATTCCATACAGATGTGTCAGTATACAAACTTTATCTTTCTCTCTCTGACATACCTCACTCTGTATAATAGATTCTACATTCATCTACCTCATTAGAACTGATTCAAATGTATTTCTTTTTTTGGCTGAGTAATATTCCATTGTATATATGTACCACAGCTTCTTTACCCATTCATCTGTCGATGGACCTCTAAGTTGTTTCCATGTTTTAGCTATTGTAAATAGTGCTGCAATGAACAATGGGGGTACATGTGCTTCTTTCAGTTTTGATTTCCTCAGGATATGTGCCTAGTAGTGGGATTGCTGACTTATGTGGTGACTCTATTTGTAGTGTTTTGAGGAATCTCCGCACTATTTCCATAGTGACTGTATCAGTTCACGTTCCCACCAACAGTGCAATTGGTGAATTATTTTGTAGGTGAACTACAAATCAAAAATTTCAGAACAAGGATATAAAATATGTATGCATTCTTTCACAATAATTTACAAATCCCCTACTAACTATCAAATAATGTTCTACTTGTGAATACATTGTTTTAATTACTTAATGATACAAATGGCACTTAGCTTATCTAGAAATGTACTGCATTTCATGAAATTTCAGGTTTACCAAGGTAATGAGAAAGCACTACGGCTGAGAAACACAATGAGGGATCATTATGATCTCAAACAAACTTTTATCATTTTGCAGTTGGGAGAGACCTCCAGTGAATTACTCAAAGACAACCAGTTTCATTAAACATACTTTAAAAACATGTCATAATTTACAATGCAATTTTGTCTTGTAATTTGCCTTCATCTTTTGCTCTTAGAGGTACTGAAAATGTCAAATGCCTTCAGCAATAAGGAGATCCAACGTGAGTATACACAAGTAGTATTTAATTGTATCCTCTAATTATTTTATTCCATACAAATTTTATTTATTATTATTTATTTTTAACAGAATTTTGTTGTTTACTGCCACACATTGACCCAAATCTGCCATAGGTATACATATGTCCCCACGCCTCCTGAAACTGCCCCCATCCCACTCCCAGTCCCACCCCTCCAGGTTGCCACAGAACCCCTGTTTAAGATCACTTAGACCCACAGCATATTCCCCTCCCTCACCCAAATGTCTGCAAGACTGTTCTCCATGTCTGCCTCTCCATTGTCATTCTGCATATTCACTTATCACTACCATCTTTCTAGATTCCATACAGATGTGTCAGTATACAAACTTTATCTTTCTCTCTCTGACATACCTCACTCTGTATAATAGATTCTACATTCATCTACCTCATTAGAACTGATTCAAATGTATTTCTTTTTATGGCTGAGTAATATTCCATTGTATATATGTACCACAGCTTCTTTACCCATTCATCTGTCGATGGACCTCTAAGTTGTTTCCATGTTTTAGCTATTGTAAATAGTGCTGCAATGAACAATGGGGGTACATGTGCTTCTTTCAGTTTTGATTTCCTCAGGATATGTGCCTAGTAGTGGGATTGCTGACTTATGTGGTGACTCTATTTGTAGTGTTTTGAGGAATCTCCGCACTATTTCCATAGTGACTGTATCAGTTCACGTTCCCACCAACAGTGCAATTGGTGAATTATTTTGTAGGTGAACTACAAATCAAAAATTTCAGAACAAGGATATAAAATATGTATGCATTCTTTCACAATAATTTACAAATCCCCTACTAACTATCAAATAATGTTCTACTTGTGAATACATTGTTTTAATTACTTAATGATACAAATGGCACTTAGCTTATCTAGAAATGTACTGCATTTCATGAAATTTCAGGTTTACCAAGGTAATGAGAAAGCACTACGGCTGAGAAACACAATGAGGGATCATTATGATCTCAAACAAACTTTTATCATTTTGCAGTTGGGAGAGACCTCCAGTGAATTACTCAAAGACAACCAGTTTCATTAAACATACTTTAAAAAACATGTCATAATTTACAATGCAATTTTTGTCTTGTAATTTGCCTTCATCTTTTGCTCTTAGAGGTACTGAAAATGTCAAATGCCTTCAGCAATAAGGAGATCACAGAGAATTATGAAAGTAGTTAAAAGTATGGGGCTGTTGACCAAAATTAAAGCAGTCTAGATTTTCAGGGCACATTTTAAAGAAGGGCTTGAGAAAATATCTACTTTATCTATCTGATTGGAATGACTTGCACAGTGTCCATGCCAAAAATCTGACCACTCTTTTCATAACATTGCAGTTTATCCTTCCACAAATAGATTAAAACATAAACTTCAAAGAATGTCACACAATCTAAGACACTATTAAATACAACTTTACTTCACTATATTTAATGATAAAAATATAATGTACTTGTATCCAATTGTACAAAATCTTATTTGTTATAGTTTTTGGTTAAAACAACAAAAACTAATATTTGCATGCACTCCAGAGTGCTGGCTCATAGTTGGAAACAGCAGTCCAGCCACTCCATGGCACATAGGATCTTCATAGGCCAGGGAACAAACCCGTGCCCCTTGCACTGCAAGGCAGACTCTTTACCCACTGGACCACTAGAGAAGCCCACATTTTGCCTTCTTGAAAAAAATAAAAATAAGGCAATGATTCTCAGAGCTATTATGATTCTAAAAGTTAAAAAAGAGAATGTCAATTTACTGAGATGGATTTCAAGTGAGTTCATCAAACTGTTCACTTTTTATTCTAAATACTCTAGTAAAACAGGATTCTTTCCTATGCCAAGTGATATTTCAATCTAAACAACCAAACCATCACAAATCACTAAGGCTTTTAGGCTATTGAGGCAGGTTGTTAAATTTATGCCACGTGGTTGGCCACCTACAAACCTAATTTCAGAGTCTGACAATATTTAATATTAATGACATATTTTCCTATAATTTTTCTGAATAATTAAGAAAATACATTTTGACGCACTATTATTTCAAAGAAAAAATAGTATATTATTGCATCTTCAAATGATATCAGTTAGCACATATTGCAAGGAAAGCCTAACTTATGATGATGTCCTAATTATTTTTGTTTCTTTTAGTTCTGTGTCAAATATATAATTTTTTTAAATACAAAAGCTGATAACAATAACAGTGATCATGATGTGTACATACATGGAAATGTCAATTTTTTGAATCCATATAAAATAAAGTATTACAGAGGTTGCTGCTTAAAATACAGCCTTTCTTATGACTACCATATGCAATCAGTGCTGTTAAAGAAAATGTATGCATATATGACTACATATAATAAACTTATTTTAACTTCATCAGTTTTCTTGTGGTTCAATGGCAATTCGATTTTTGGAAAAGTATGCACTTTTTCTACATTTCCTGTTATCCTGTCTCTTCATCTCTTAGCTATTCTTTTTCTTATGCCAGAAGCAAAAAATAGAAACACTACTTCGTAATTGGTAATCAGGTCATTTTTCTTTCAAATAGAACTGAAGAAGAAACTGAATTCCATTTCTAGCCATATATTTACAATTCTCTTCATGTTCACCTAACTGTACTCCAATTAAAATGCAAATTTTCTTTAGTCAATGTTTAGAGCGATGCATCTGGCTTAAATAATCTGAGTTTAAATAAATTCATTTAGATTTAGTGTTGATGAGTCCATTTTGTTTAAAAATGTTAAACCATTACTTTTCAGAAAACCTTTAACTAATTACAAATTATATAACTAATAAAACTAAAACGTATTTTCTGTGTTGTTCAAGTAAAAATTGTCTTATATAAAAAAATACAATAGGAGCTTCCCTGGTGATCCAGTGGGTAAAGAGTCTGCCTTGCAGTGCAAGGGGCTACAGTTCGATATCTGGCCTGGGAAGATCCCATGTGCCACAGAGCGGCTGGACCGGTGTGGGTAATTATGAGCCAGTGATCCGGAGCACATGCGCTCAGAGCTGGTGCTCTGCAGCAGGAGAGGCCACTGAAACGTCAGGCCCACACAGGCTGAAGAATAAAGATGGATGAAAATAAATTAAAAAACAGCACAAAAGAGGTGAAAATTTAAAAAAATATATATAATAGGACACTTTAAGTATACTATTTCTTTATTTAGATCAGTATCTGAATCTCATTTATTAAATCTTTACCAATTTCTGCTTACCATTATCCAGTATATTTTTTTTTAAATTTTTCTCTTCTGTTGTTTTTGGCCACTTCTACTGATCTTTCATTTATTTATTTTTGTTCTTTGGCCTGTGTGAGCCTCCCATCACAGTGGCCTCTGTCTCTGTAGAGCACTGGCTCTGGGCACATTCACTCCAGAGCTAAGGCTCAGTAGTTGGACACATCAGTCCAGATGCTCCACTGCACGTGGGATCTTCCCACGCCAGGGATTGAACTGGCACCCCTTGCACTGCAAGGCTGTGTCATTACCCACTGGACCACCAGGGAAGCCCTCCAGTAACTTTTAATATGTGATTTTATATAATCTACAATCACATATGACAATGGGCTACATTTAGTGTACTATTAATTTTTTTTAGTACATGCTGTTTCTATTAAGTCATCAGGTTTTATATGTATTCCTAGGTAGTAAAATGACCTTCAATGAAAGTTAAATGTAAATCAAATAGCTTTTTATTAGAAATAGTCAAAAAATATTAAATATAGACCCTGAATATGAAATAGATTCACTGAAAGCTTACCTTAATTTAAAAATATGCATACACAGAAGGTTGAATTATGTCACCTATAAACAATTTTTAAATAGCTGATAAAAAGGGCAATAAACTGGGGCTTCTCTGGTGGTCCAGTGTGTAAGGACACCGCCTTGCAGTGCAAGGGGTGCCAGTTCGATCCCTGGCCTGGGAAGATCCCACGTAGAGTGGAGCAGCTGGACTGATGTGTCCAATTACCCAGCCGGAACTCTGGAACACATGTGCCCAGAGTCGGTGCTCTGCGACAACAGAGGCCACTGTGATGGGAGTCCCACACAGGCCAAAGAACAAAAAAGATGGATGAAAATAGATAAATGAAAGACCAACAGAAGTGGCCCGTCCGCCTCCTCCCTCCCCAACTGACCCCCTACCCAAAAAAATAAAATAAAATAAAGTTAAAAAAAAAAGGTAATGAACTCTAAGATCATGATACATCCTTTGAATATTTATTTATTTATACATGTATTTTAATAAAGACCTAAGATAAGTAAATATAGGCATCATATGTGTTCTTAATTATCACAGAGATGTTGTTAGGTTGCAAAGTTGTGTCTGACTCTTTGTGACCCCATGGGCTATAGCCCACTAGGCTTCTCTGTCCATAGGATTTCCCAGGCAGGCATGCTAGAGTGGGTAACCATTTCCTTCTCCAAGGAGTCTTTCCTGCCCAGGAACTTAACACTCATATGCTTGGCAAACAGATTCTTTACCACTGAGTCACATGGGAAGCTCAGAGTTAATATACATCAATTCAAATGACTATTATATGTATTTCATTTGAATTGGTAAATTTTTAATAGTGTTTTCAAATTATTAACGTATTTAAGAATTCATTATTATTTCTTTCAAACATCATTTGTCACGTGTCCACAATAAGTAGGGGCTCCCCTGGCAGCTCACTGATAAAGAATCTGCCTGCAATGAAGGAGATCCTGGTTTAGTCCCCGGATTGGGAAAATCCCCTGGAGGCGGGCATGATAACTGACTTCAGTACTCTTGCCAGGAGAATTCAATGGAACAGAGTCTACCGGGCTATAGTCCATAGCATCTCAAAGAGCTGGACATGATTGAAGCAACTAAGCAGCACCAGGTACAGTGAATAAGGTGCTATCCTAAGAATTAAGAGTATAGCCATGAACAAGTCAGATGAAAATTGTGCCCGGTGGAAATTTAAGTCCAGCTCTGTGCAGAAAATTTAATACATTTAGAGTAACTTGGGGTCTGGGAGGAACATCTGATATGCTATTAGAAGTTATTTTTTCACTTGCATTGTGTCTAGCTGTATGTTTCTGAAAGCATTTTTTAAGGAAATGATCTGCCCCATCTTTACGTTGCCCTGTTTACAAAGGGCAGACTGAGATTCCCCTCAGGCAAGGATTGATTTAGCATGTTTCTTATGAACTATAATCGATCCCTCTTTCTTTTATTTCTTTTTTCAAAAAATACTGTTTATGGTCTTTAAGCACAAGTGGAGTGTGTAACAGAAATGACACTGAATGAAAAATATAAAAGGAAGCATAAAAAGAAATTAGTTCCATGACCTGTGATTCATTACCTCATCAGAAAATATAAATATTTTATAACATTAGTTCATAATGTGTAAATTTTTGTAATAAAGTGAGACTTTCATATGCATACAACATCAGACTTTTCATAGGCATTAAAAAAATCAGAACAAAAGAAAATTATAGATGTCATTGTTGAACAACTATGCATTACACAATTAAAGTACATTGTAGCCAAAAAGTTTCTATCTTTTTCTTCTTCTTACATTACCTAGGAGGTCCTTTTTGAACTAAAAAAGCTTAAATATTATTTAGTCACATGGGAAGCTCAGAGTTAATATACATCAATTCAAATGACTATTATATGTATTTCATTTGAATTGGTAAATTTAATAGTGTTTTCAAATTATTAACGTATTTAAGAATTCATTTATTATTTCTTTCAAACATCATTTGTCACGTGTCCACAATAAGTAGGGGCTCCCCTGGCAGCTCACTGATAAAGAATCTGCCTGCAATGAAGGAGATCCTGGTTTAGTCCCCGGATTGGGAAAATCCCCTGGAGGCGGGCATGATAACTGACTTCAGTACTCTTGCCAGGAGAATTCAATGGAACAGAGTCTACCGGGCTATAGTCCATAGCATCTCAAAGAGCTGGACATGATTGAAGCAACTAAGCAGCACCAGGTACAGTGAATAAGGTGCTATCCTAAGAATTAAGAGTATAGCCATGAACAAGTCAGATGAAAATTGTGCCCGGTGGAAATTTAAGTCCAGCTCTGTGCAGAAAATTTAATACATTTAGAGTAACTTGGGGTCTGGGAGGAACATCTGATATGCTATTAGAAGTTATTTTTTCACTTGCATTGTGTCTAGCTGTATGTTTCTGAAAGCATTTTTTAAGGAAATGATCTGCCCCATCTTTACGTTGCCCTGTTTACAAAGGGCAGACTGAGATTCCCCTCAGGCAAGGATTGATTTAGCATGTTTCTTATGAACTATAATCGATCCCTCTTTCTTTTATTTCTTTTTTCAAAAAATACTGTTTATGGTCTTTAAGCACAAGTGGAGTGTGTAACAGAAATGACACTGAATGAAAAATATAAAAGGAAGCATAAAAAGAAATTAGTTCCATGACCTGTGATTCATTACCTCATCAGAAAATATAAATATTTTATAACATTAGTTCATAATGTGTAAATTTTTGTAATAAAGTGAGACTTTCATATGCATACAACATCAGACTTTTCATAGGCATTAAAAAAATCAGAACAAAAGAAAATTATAGATGTCATTGTTAAACAACTGTGCATTACACAATTAAAGTACATTGTAGCCAAAAAGTTTCTATCTTTTTCTTCTTCTTACATTACCTAGGAGGTCCTTTTTGAACTAAAAAAGCTTAAATATTATTTATCATAAAAGAAATTCTATAGATTAAGTAATTCAAATAATTAAACACCAAGAGACTACTTACAAGTGACTGAAAATCCTTGAGATGAGGGTTTACAGGTTATTTTTTGACATTAATGTTCCTTCTTGGAATTCCACTAATTATATTTTCATAACAGAATCAATTCATGACACGTAGAACAACTCTACCAAATTCTAAATCTGGTAGACAGTAAAAAAACTAATACATTTAAATAATTTTAATAGTAGATTTTGCTTGTGTGTGTGTATGTCATGTGACTTTATAGAGCTGGGTGCTGAATCTTTTTGTTTTAGAAATAGCTCAGTGGAAGAAGTGAACATAAAATGAGTATGTAAATAAAAGAATTCTTACAATGAATGGAGTGTTTTTCAAGTAGATGAATATCATCATCTTTATCATTATTAGCAATGAGAAAACAGAAGGATGAATTTCTTAATATAGACTATCTTCAGTTTCAATATGCAAACCTAAAATGGAAACATATTCAAAGAGTATCTGAATAAAAGAAATGGTCTGGGTCTAAAATGAACTCTTTAGAAGCTTATAATTTTCATTGGATCCTCTGTGATTATGTTTCATTAGTCTTTGAAACTGTCATAAATGCACATTTCATTGTGTCTATTTTCTAGAATCCTAACAATTACAAAGTTCTATATAGTCAAACTGTAATTATATGAGTGAATAATTCTTTGTTATAATATTGCTATTTATTATATAACCCTATCTATTTATGCAGTATAATCTGTATCTCCCGTTTGCATACAACACTAAGCAATTTAAAGACAATTCACAAAAAGAGAAAGACAAGTACAGTATACTAACATATATATAGAATCTATTAAGATTGTAATGATAAAACATGCAGAGAAGTGATGGAAAAACAGAACGAGAACAGATTTGTGGACATCGTGGGAAATGAACAGTAGCTGGGAGGCATGGAAAGAGTAACCTGGAAACCTATACTATCATATTTGAAAGAGATAGCTATTGTCATTGTGCTGTGGGAATAAGGGACCCTGCAGGGGGGCTGTGTGAGGGCCTGGAGGGGTGGGATGAGGGATACTGGGAAGGGGTTGGAGGAGGGAGGGGTCAGGGACATACATATGACTAATCTGGGATTACACATATCTGTAAACAAGAATACTCTGTACAAGCAAAAAGTAAAATAAAAAAAATAATTAATTTTTAAAAAAAAGAATTAGCCATGAATAAAAAAGAAAAGAAAAACTCTTCCACTCAAATCATCTTCCAGTCACAGTTAATAAACTAGAATTTTACCAATGCCTGTTAGTAACAACACAAATGAAAGCTACCTGTGAAGAGCTGTCAGTCTAATTTAGGGACAAAGCAAGTAAAGGAAAATATAAAAACAGGATAAGAGGAGGTTCCTTTTTTACAGAGGGCTCCACATGCTTACTACAGCTTGTGAGGATTAAACATAAGTGTTGGTTGTCATCCAAGCCACTTATACTTATTCAACACCTGCACTTCTAATCAATTTACAAAGAGATTCTGAAAGTAAAATTTGGCTAAATTTCAAGTTGACATTCATATACTGATTTAAACTCATTAGTCACACCATGTATGTGTACGAGCTACTCAAAAGTACTAACACCAAGTAGTGAATGAAGGGAAAAAAAAGGGCATTCAAAGAAAATTTAAGTAAGTCCTGAGGAAAATATGAATAAAGTAAACTTTATTTTGACAGTGTAGAAAATCAAAGACATTTAAATTCCATTTGTTCTCTCAAAGCAAACTCTAACTTATGGTTTATTAGAAGGGTTTTTGTTAAAAAAAATTATGCTATAGACCAGAAGCCATGAGGAATGGCAGGTCTTTCAAAACCATAAACAGAAACCACATAAATAAGTTTGTTCATTTTCTCTGGCATTGCTTTAACAGTTCTGAAGGACAAATGAACCATGTACAGGAGTTTTTAGGGGCCCAGACTCTTGAAAAGGCCGCTACTTTCTTATACTAAGTCTGGAAGGATTTATGCTCTAGCCTAAAGGCACGCATGTGAAACACCTGCCTTTCAAAGTTACTGATTAAACATAGCAACCTCCAATTAGTTAAATTACCATTGGTTTTGCCTGTAGCATAAAAATTGTGGAATCTTCCAAGCCATGCTGGTAGCACTGAGCAGAAAGTGAGGGTGAAGTGAACTGGAGAACGGAAAAATTGAGGAGCAAAACCTTCGTAGTATGTTTTGATCTCATCTATGTTTCAAGCTTATAGTGCCCATTTGTCTCAAGTAATCCATATCTTGAATTATTCTGGATATCAGAAATCCAAGTTGATATTCTGGGCAAAATGTATATTTATCAGCATCTTAGACAGATCCTGAAATTTGTAGTAAGGCAATATCAGGCTTAAATCCCAATTCTAGCATGTTCTATCTATAGTTCCTGAATAGGTTATTTGACCTCTCTACACCTTAGCTTTGCCAATTTTTTGAAAGGTTTTTTTAACTTTTTTTTTTGCAGAGTTTTGTTGTTTACTGCCACATATCAACCTGAATTCTAAAAATAGCTTTGCCATTTTTAGAATGGACATATCTGATACCTTGCAGGAGTTGTGAAAGGATTAAATTTTAAGTTTAACAAATAGAGCAATGTTTGATGTAGAGCACATACTTAACTTGTGTACCACCAGCACCAATAGTGATGAACATTAGCAACAAACAAAATATTCACAGCTAAAGTTACCTCAGTTTTTCTTTTTCTTTCTCAATCATCCATCTACATGTGTACAAATGTACATATATACCTCTAATGAAGTAGTAACCTTGTTGTTGGTCTTTTTGCCTTCCCCTCATGCCAGTCTGAAAATTAGACTTTAAGTTTTTGCTCTTACTTGCTCAGAAATGGTCAATGTTATATTCTAATATAAACCCCCAAGTCTTTAACAAAGTCTCCTGAAAAGTAAATAATGATTACTAATGTGTGTCTGACTCTGTGACCTACAGACTATAGCCCACCATAATCCTCTTTTACCTTTAAGCATTTTGATAGGCCAGAGTCTCCAAACCAGTCTGGAACAGTTCTGAAGGACAAATGAACCATGTACATTTTAGGGCCCAGACTCTTGAAAAGACCGCTACTTTCTTATACTAAGTCTGGAAGGATTTATGCTCTAGCCTAAAGGCACGCATGTGAAACACCTGCCTTTCAAAGTTACTGATTAAACATAGCAACCTCCAATTAGTTAAATTACCATTGGTTTTGCCTGTAGCATAAAAATTGTGGAATCTTCCAAGCCATGCTGGTAGCACTGAGCAGAAAGTGAGGGTGAAGTGAACTGGAGAACGGAAAAATTGAGGAGCAAAACCTTCGTAGTATGTTTTGATCTCATCTATGTTTCAAGCTTATAGTGCCCATTTGTCTCAAGTAATCCATATCTTGAATTATTCTGGATATCAGAAATCCAAGTTGATATTCTGGGCAAAATGTATATTTATTAGCATCTTAGACAGATCCTGAAATTTGTAGTAAGGCAATATCAGGCTTAAATCCCAATTCTAGCATGTTCTATCTATAGTTCCTGAATAGGTTATTTGACCTCTCTACACCTTAGTTTTGCCAATTTTTTGAAAGGTTTTTTTAACTTTTTTTTTTGCAGAGTTTTGTTGTTTACTGCCACATATCAACCTGAATTCTAAAAATAGCTTTGCCATTTTTAGAATGGACATATCTGATACCTTGCAGGAGTTGTGAAAGGATTAAATTTTAAGTTTAACAAATAGAGCAATGTTTGATGTAGAGCACATACTTAACTTGTGTACCACCAGCACCAATAGTGATGAACATTAGCAACAAACAAAATATTCACAGCTAAAGTTACCTCAGTTTTTCTTTTTCTTTCTCAATCATCCATCTACATGTGTACAAATGTACATATATACCTCTAATGAAGTAGTAACCTTGTTGTTGGTCTTTTTGCCTTCCCCTCATGCCAGTCTGAAAATTAGACTTTAAGTTTTTGCTCTTACTTGCTCAGAAATGGTCAATGTTATATTCTAATATAAACCCCCAAGTCTTTAACAAAGTCTCCTGAAAAGTAAATAATGATTACTAATGTGTGTCTGACTCTGTGACCTACAGACTATAGCCCACCATAATCCTCTTTTACCTTTAAGCATTTTGATAGGCCAGAGTCTCCAAGCTCATTGTCTATACCTCTTTTTTGCCTTTCCCACTATCCCATCAGACTTGCATTTTCTTAAACAGAAAAAAAGTGCTTTCTCATCTTAGACCACTGGCCTACATGCCAGGAGTATTCTTTAACCGTTCTTCACCTGACAAATTCTGCTTCATCCTTTGTAATCCACTTTCTGTATCACATATTTAAAGAGGCTTTTCCTGCTTTTCTCTCTTATATCATCCTATAATTTCATTGGAAAATACTCTGATGCTGGGAAAGATTGAAAGCTAAAGAAGAGGGCAACAGCAGATCAGATGGTGAGATAGCATCACTGACTCAATGGATATAAATTTGAGCAAACTCCATAAGATAGTGAAGGATAAGGGAGCATGGCATTGTGCAGTTCATGGGGTCACCAAGAGCTGGACATGACTTAGCAACTGAACATCAGCAGCAAGGGCCACATATGCCTATTTTGATTGTCATTGTATACTTTTACAGCTCCTTGTACTTAGCAATCCGCAATCACTGCCTCTTTCAAAAATGAAGACCATGTAGACACATATATCTAGCTTTCCAGGCTACTGTAAGCTAAACAGATGCTATTAAGGAGGTACCACACTAATGGTAGAAGTGGACAACAGCAACACTTAACACCATGAAGCTGGGAATGAAAATAAAATATATAAAACTGTAAGGAAAAAAACAAGTTTTGAAAGCAACATTACTTTCAATAGAATATTAAAAAGACTTCTGTGGAAGCACTGTTAGCAACAAACAAAATATTCACAGCTAAAGTTACCTCAGTTTTCTTTCTTTCTCAATCATCCATCTACATGTGTACAAATGTACATATATACCTCTAATGAAGTAGTAACCTTGTTGTTGGTCTTTTTGCCTTCCCTCATGCCAGTCTGAAAATTAGACTTTAAGTTTTGCTCTTACTTGCTCAGAAATGGTCAATGTTATATTCTAATATAAACCCCCCAAGTCTTTAACAAAGTCTCCTGAAAAGTAAATAATGATTACTAATGTGTGTCTGACTCTGTGACCTACAGACTATAGCCCACCATAATCCTCTTTTACCTTTAAGCATTTTGATAGGCCAGAGTCTCCAAGCTCATTGTCTATACCTCTTTTTTGCCTTTCCCACTATCCCATCAGACTTGCATTTTCTTAAACAGAAAAAAAGTGCTTTCTCATCTTAGACCACTGGCCTACATGCCAGGAGTATTCTTTAACCATTCTTCACCTGACAAATTCTGCTTCATCCTTTGTAATCCACTTTCTGTATCACATATTTAAAGAGGCTTTTCCTGCTTTTCTCTCTTATATCATCCTATAATTTCATTGGAAAATACTCTGATGCTGGGAAAGATTGAAAGCTAAAGAAGAGGGCAACAGCAGATCAGATGGTGAGATAGCATCACTGACTCAATGGATATAAATTTGAGCAAACTCCATAAGATAGTGAAGGATAAGGGAGCATGGCATTGTGCAGTTCATGGGGTCACCAAGAGCTGGACATGACTTAGCAACTGAACATCAGCAGCAAGGGCCACATATGCCTATTTTGATTGTCATTGTATACTTTTACAGCTCCTTGTACTTAGCAATCCGCAATCACTGCCTCTTTCAAAAATGAAGACCATGTAGACACATATATCTAGCTTTCCAGGCTACTGTAAGCTAAACAGATGCTATTAAGGAGGTACCACACTAATGGTAGAAGTGGACAACAGCAACACTTAACACCATGAAGCTGGGAATGAAAATAAAATATATAAAACTGTAAGGAAAAAAACAAGTTTTGAAAGCAACATTACTTTCAATAGAATATTAGGAGAAGAGACTTCTGTGGAAGTGACATTTGAGCAGAAAGCTGAACGAGGCAGAGAAAGGATATAAATATTTGGTAGAAGAGTATTTCCAGCAGAAAGAAGGAAGGACACCGATCACCTGGTGATAGTATGCTTGTTGTAGTCAAAAAACAGCAAGATCAGTGTGGCCGTAATTGTATGAATAAGAAAATAATGATAGAAAATGTGATTGGAAAGTTAGGAAAAAAAAAAAAACATGAATAATCTTGTTGAATGACTGAATTCAGGAGTTCTGAGAATCACAATTCTAAACATCCATGGAAACGGTAGAAATTAATTAATATATTACAGGTGCTGGTAAATTGTTGGGGCATACAAATCTCTTGTAATTGAAAAAACCAATCACAAAGACATAAAGGATAACTAATTACACAGTAAAATGTATGGTGATACTATATAGTCCTAAGCATAAGAATACTAAGAGTTTAAATGAGTAAGAGAATGCCATGAAAAGTTTTAAAATATTTCTTCAGTTCAGTTCAGTTTAGTTTTTCAGTCTTGTCTGACTCCTTGAAACCCTGTGAACTGCAGCATGCCACGCTTCCCTGTCCTTCACCATCTCCCGGAGCCTGATCAAACTCATGTCCATTGACTCAGTGATGCCATCCAACCATCTTGTCCTCTGTCATCCCCTTCTCCTCTTGCCTTCTATTTTTCCCAACATCTGGGTCATTTCCGATGAGTTGTCTTTTCACATAAGGTAGCCAAAGTATTGGCACCTCAGCTTCAGCATCATTCCGCAATGAATTTTCAGTGCTGATTTCCTTTAAAATGATTTGATCTCCTTGCCAAATCCAATTGGCAACTGAACATCAGCAGCAAGGGCCACATATGCCTATTTTGATTGTCATTGTATACTTTTACAGCTCCTTGTACTTAGCAATCCGCAATCACTGCCTCTTTCAAAAATGAAGACCATGTAGACACATATATCTAGCTTTCCAGGCTACTGTAAGCTAAACAGATGCTATTAAGGAGGTACCACACTAATGGTAGAAGTGGACAACAGCAACACTTAACACCATGAAGCTGGGAATGAAAATAAAATATATAAAACTGTAAGGAAAAAAACAAGTTTTGAAAGCAACATTACTTTCAATAGAATATTAGGAGAAGAGACTTCTGTGGAAGTGACATTTGAGCAGAAAGCTGAACGAGGCAGAGAAAGGATATAAATATTTGGTAGAAGAGTATTTCCAGCAGAAAGAAGGAAGGACACCGATCACCTGGTGATAGTATGCTTGTTGTAGTCAAAAAACAGCAAGATCAGTGTGGCCGTAATTGTATGAATAAGAAAATAATGATAGAAAATGTGATTGGAAAGTTAGGAAAAAAAAAAAACATGAATAATCTTGTTGAATGACTGAATTCAGGAGTTCTGAGAATCACAATTCTAAACATCCATGGAAACGGTAGAAATTAATTAATATATTACAGGTGCTGGTAAATTGTTGGGGCATACAAATCTCTTGTAATTGAAAAAACCAATCACAAAGACATAAAGGATAACTAATTACACAGTAAAATGTATGGTGATACTATATAGTCCTAAGCATAAGAATACTAAGAGTTTAAATGAGTAAGAGAATGCCATGAAAAGTTTTAAAATATTTCTTCAGTTCAGTTCAGTTTAGTTTTTCAGTCTTGTCTGACTCCTTGAAACCCTGTGAACTGCAGCATGCCACGCTTCCCTGTCCTTCACCATCTCCCGGAGCCTGATCAAACTCATGTCCATTGACTCAGTGATGCCATCCAACCATCTTGTCCTCTGTCATCCCCTTCTCCTCTTGCCTTCTATTTTTCCCAACATCTGGGTCATTTCCGATGAGTTGTCTTTTCACATAAGGTAGCCAAAGTATTGGCACCTCAGCTTCAGCATCATTCCGTGCAATGAATTTTCAGTGCTGATTTCCTTTAATATTGACTGATTTGATCTCCTTGAAGTCCAAAAGACTCTCAAAAGCAGGCATGGATGAACTTAAACTGGAAAGTGAGAGTGGCTATTTAGAATTCCACAGCTTCCAGATAACAGAACTATCATGTGTAAAGTACAAGTGAAAGGAATTCAAGGACATAATTGGAAGAGGTAAAACTAATTCAATTGATTTTTTGGAAAAAAATATCCAGGCAGTTGTTCAGAAGTTTGGTGGGGAGAATCACATTTAGCAAAATATGGAGCTCAAATATGCTGTTTTGGGGTATGTGTTTAAGGCATTGTTGAATTAGGAAAAGAAGCATGTGTTCTATGTGAAATAGATTTTGGATATGGAATTGGGGACATAAATGGTCATTGAAGCGACTGTGGAAGTGAAGGCCAGGGAATTTTCTGCTAATGATCTCAACCTCTGTTCAATATGAATTCTTTTGAAATGTCCTATGCAAAGGCACTGGGTTCCACAAGAAACTCCAGAAGTCTCCCATCAACTGTCTCATTTTACAGCAATGAACTCAATTGCTTTTAAGTGTTACTTAAAAGTCATTTCTAGTTTCCATTTATTCACATATCTGCCTGCATCTACTATTGAAGAAATAATGTATTCTCCTTCATTTCCACCTTCTATACCTCACATGAATGTGTTTTATTGGCAAACTAATCTAGAACCATATGGAGGAATGATTGCTCACAAATGAAAATACAAAAGTTTTTTCTAAAGGCAAAGTTGACCTTAGCAGGAAGTGGTGTTTATGATCAGTAAAAATAGACAAGCCAGCAAAGAAAGAAAAATCAGAAGATATAAATATATTCCAGACCTTTCATCCATCCTCAAACAAGGCAGTTCAACTCCAATATTAATCTTTCATATAATATTTAATTTGAAAAGAGTATATATTACTAAATTTTAAAATAGGGGATGAGAAAATATAAACACTGCTGCTTCAAAGGCAAACTCATTTTATCAAAAGAAGAAAGATACCTATGTCCATGCCACAGGAAGCAAATTTTTTCAACTTTTCTTCATATTGCATGCTTAAAAAAATGTTTACTATTCTTATTGTTCTCATCTGTTCCTGTTTGTTGCTCTCTGATGATTTTAAAATGCAATGTCCAGAATTAACAACAGGTCTTATAGTAAACTCTGACTAATAGAGTGAAGAGAACTATTTCCTTCAATTATTTTGTTGCTATCTGTATATTCACGCAGCCAAAATATAAATTAATGTTTCAGAAATTATTTCACACTTCTGTCTAATATTGGGCTTGCAATCAAAATTTTCCACTGTTTTGTACATGAACCACTGCCAAGAAGGGTCCCTTTCCCTGAATGGATTTTAGAAGCATAGGTATAAAATCAATAACTGAAGCAAAATAAGTGAAATTACCAAAGGAAATACAGTAAAATACACAAAAAGAAAAGGCATACAGACACCAAGTTCAGATCTGGATGTTGAAGATTGAATTCATATCTAAAATATTTAGGCAAGGAAATGGAAAGTGAGAAAAGAATGTTACTTATAAAATAAGCAAAGAACACATATTTAGAGCCAATAAATCAATATCCAGAAGTCTCCCTTTTTTCTTTGAAATGTCCTATGCAAAGGCACTGGGTTCCACAAGAAACTCCAGAAGTCTCCCATCAACTGTCTCATTTTACAGCAATGAACTCAATTGCTTTTAAGTGTTACTTAAAAGTCATTTCTAGTTTCCATTTATTCACATATCTGCCTGCATCTACTATTGAAGAAATAATGTATTCTCCTTCATTTCCACCTTCTATACCTCACATGAATGTGTTTTATTGGCAAACTAATCTAGAACCATATGGAGGAATGATTGCTCACAAATGAAAATACAAAAGTTTTTTCTAAAGGCAAAGTTGACCTTAGCAGGAAGTGGTGTTTATGATCAGTAAAAATAGACAAGCCAGCAAAGAAAGAAAAATCAGAAGATATAAATATATCCCAGACCTTTCATCCATCCTCAAACAAGGCAGTTCAACTCCAATATTAATCTTTCATATAATATTTAATTTGAAAAGAGTATATATTACTAAATTTTAAAATAGGGGATGAGAAAATATAAACACTGCTGCTTCAAAGGCAAACTCATTTTATCAAAAGAAGAAAGATACCTATGTCCATGCCACAGGAAGCAAATTTTTTCAACTTTTCTTCATATTGCATGCTTAAAAAAATGTTTACTATTCTTATTGTTCTCATCTGTTCCTGTTTGTTGCTCTCTGATGATTTTAAAATGCAATGTCCAGAATTAACAACAGGTCTTATAGTAAACTCTGACTAATAGAGTGAAGAGAACTATTTCCTTCAATTATTTTGTTGCTATCTGTATATTCACGCAGCCAAAATATAAATTAATGTTTCAGAAATTATTTCACACTTCTGTCTAATATTGGGCTTGCAATCAAAATTTTCCACTGTTTTGTACATGAACCACTGCCAAGAAGGGTCCCTTTCCCTGAATGGATTTTAGAAGCATAGGTATAAAATCAATAACTGAAGCAAAATAAGTGAAATTACCAAAGGAAATACAGTAAAATACACAAAAAGAAAAGGCATACAGACACCAAGTTCAGATCTGGATGTTGAAGATTGAATTCATATCTAAAATATTTAGGCAAGGAAATGGAAAGTGAGAAAAGAATGTTACTTATAAAATAAGCAAAGAACACATATTTAGAGCCAATAAATAAGCTAATTCAATATCAGAGGTAGGAGAATACCTGAGATGTTTTGTCATTGAAGCAATTAAGAAGAAGAAAAAATAGTTAAATAAGTTTGTTCTCAAAGCACAGATTTAATATATTAGATATGGACATATGCAGGATTAAACATGGATCAGAAGCAAATATATGGTAAGCAATTATAATATCAGATGCACTCATTTTGAATTGTCAGAACAGATAAAATTATGCTCTAGGAAGATAACTGATTAGTAAATTTTCTCCACCGATAGAGTAACCTATAAGAATTTGGAGAACACTGGAGATTCATGTTTTCAAAAAAATTTGAAGTAATTTTAATTTTGACAAGCACAACACATCATCAATTGATAGTCTCAAAAATAAAGTAAAATACAGTTATTTAAAATGTTCAGCATCTTAGCCAGAACTTTCCTATATTTCTGTTTCACATGCATATTTTATGATAGAGTATACATTTAATGTATTTAAAAACTATATTGTTTTATTATGTGATAAATTGGAAATCAATCCAAGCAGCTGCAAGGAAAACATTTTTTATTACTAAATTAATAATTTCAAACCAGACCAGAAGGGATTATTATCCTTCTGGATATGGAGGCATATTGTCCTTTGGCTTAACTAAGCCAGGAACTCCTAAGTGTGATGAAATGTGCATAATTAAATCACTGTAGTTGGATTTTGCTATTTTGGTTGATGAAGGATTTGTTTATGCTAATTGTATATGGTTCATATAATATGGATAGTAGTACTGTGCCATGCCATGGGAAATTTCAGGAAAATAAGTTGACAATAGAATTGCAAAATATGTATCTCTTTCCTTTTATTTCTAAATCTTATTTAATTTGCTAATCTACTTAAAGGATTAAAGAAGAAAATTGAAATAATATTGATATTCTGTCTTAGAATAACAATGAGGAGACTTAAGTGACTGATTGCCATTAATCATTTCAAAAGGTGTTAAATCTCAAAATAGGAGCTTTGAAATAAATAGCAATTATAAAGCATAATGAGATTTATTTTATATACATTTTTGAGTTGAAAACAGAAAGTTTTAAAACTTTCTCCTGGTTGTTTCAATAATAAAAATCAAATCATTAATAATATTAATAATGAGAATAGCTAAAATGGGTAACATTTTATATAGAGCTTGCTATATTCTAGGCACTGTATTAAGCACTCTTAGAATGATTATTTCTAGGACACTAAATCATGGATATAAAACTGTTGCAACTGAGTATTGAATTCTATAATGAAAATAACATCTTAAAAACATACTACAGGGCTTTCCTGGTGGTCCAGTGAGTAAAGACACCGCCTTGCAGTGCAAGGGGCGCCAGTTCGATCCCCGGGCTGGGAAGATTCCACGTGCTGTGGAGGGGCTGGACCAATGTGTCCAAATACTGAGCTAGGGCTCTGGAGCACATGAGCCCAGAGCCAGTGCTTTGCAACGAGAGAGGCCACTGCAATGGGAGGCCCACACAGGCCAAAGAACAAAGATGGAAATAAGTGAAAGACCAATGCAAGTGGCAAAAATAAAAAACAAAAAAAACAAAAAAAAAACACCACACTACAAAGCCCATCCATTTAAAGTGTACACTTCAAATTATTTTTAATCTATCTTATAAATCTGTTAAAATACCTACATATACAGATATTTGTAGACATATAGGAAGAAATCAAAGAGGAAAATATAAAATAAGCTTATAGTATTATAAGTATTTAATAACTGATATTCAATCAGTTTAAACCTTTTATGAAAAATGGTACAGAAAGTGAAATTTGCCAAAAGAAAAAGACCATTTGATTTACATATCTAAATATTTTCCCTTTTAGTATAAATATTCCCAGGAGTTCTGAAATGCAATATTCTCTATGACAATAAATACTTTAAAATATGCTATCATGGGCTTCACTGGTGGTCCAGTGAGTAAAGACACCGCCTTGCAGTGCAAGGGGCGCCAGTTCGATCCCCGGGCTGGGAAGATTCCACGTGCTGTGGAGGGGCTGGACCAATGTGTCCAAATACTGAGCTAGGGCTCTGGAGCACATGAGCCCAGAGCCAGTGCTTTGCAACGAGAGAGGCCACTGCAATGGGAGGCCCACACAGGCCAAAGAACAAAGATGGAAATAAGTGAAAGACCAATGCAAGTGGCAAAAATAAAAAACAAAAAAAACCAATAAAAACACCACACTACAAAGCCCATCCATTTAAAGTGTACACTTCAAATTATTTTTAATCTATCTTATAAATCTGTTAAAATACCTACATATACAGATATTTGTAGACATATAGGAAGAAATCAAAGAGGAAAATATAAAATAAGCTTATAGTATTATAAGTATTTAATAACTGATATTCAATCAGTTTAAACCTTTTATGAAAAATGGTACAGAAAGTGAAATTTGCCAAAAGAAAAAGACCATTTGATTTACATATCTAAATATTTTCCCTTTTAGTATAAATATTCCCAGGAGTTCTGAAATGCAATATTCTCTATGACAATAAATACTTTAAAATATGCTATCATGGGCTTCCCTGATGGTCCAGTGGGTAGAGAGTCCACCTTGTAGTGTAAGGGGCACTGGTTCGATCCCTGGCCCAAGAAGATCTTATGTGCTACAGAGTAGCTGGACTGGTGTGTCTAATTACGAGCCAGAGCTCTGGAGTGCATGCACCCAGAGCTAGTGCTCTGCAGCGAGAGAGGCCATGGCAATGGGAGGCCCACACAGGCCAATGAACAAGGATGGATGAAAATAAATATAAAAAATAAAAGATGTATGATTGGGGAAAAAAAAATGCTATCACTATCTCTTTTTTCCTCCACAAATTATACTGACAAATGCATACCTAAATTATCATGCTATGGGAACAAAGGTACTAAGTAACTCAGGCTGTCATAACAAAATACAACAGACTGGCTTGCTTAGATAACAAGAATTGTTTTTTTCATACCTTAATTTTCTTATTTATTTTTGGCTATTCTGGGTTTTCACTCCTGCTGCAGACTTTTCTGTAGTTGTAGGGAGTGGGGGCTACTCTCTAGTAAAGGTGAACAGGTTTCTTACTGCAGTGACTTCTCTTGTTGTAGAACTTGGGCTCTAGGGCACAAGGGCTTCAACAGTTGCAGCTCCAAGATTCAATAGTTGTGACTTACAGCCTTAGCTGCTTGGCAACATGTGGGATCTTCCCGGATCAGGGATTGAACCCATGTCTCCTGCATTGGCAGGTGAATTCTTTACCATTGAACTACCAGGAAAGCCCTAGATAATAGTAGTTTATTTCTGGTAGTTTTGAAGGCTGAGAAGTCCAATATTTAGAATATAGGCTTATTGGGTTCCCTAAGAGACCCTAGGTGTTAGATGGCTATCTTCTCACTGTGTCCTCGTGTGGAAGAGAGAGAGAGGAAGCAAGTTCTCCAGTATCTCTTCCTATAAGGGCATCCTGAGGGGCCTGCTATGACCACCTCACCTAAACCTAAGTGCCCTGAAGCCCCCCCATCTCCAAACACCATTATCTTTGGTGTAAGAATTCAACATTGAATTTTGGTTGATAACCTCTGTCCATGGTAGAGAAGTTGTTCAACAAATACAAAAGAAAAACTTCTGTGTCATAAACTGCCAGCTCTTAACTAGAAAGGAAAGTGGGGGAGAAGGAGCTGTGGAAGTGGATGTAAAAGAGAGATATGCCAGCAGCAATTAAGAAAAATCTTCTGGGAATCATTTACAATCTCAAGTAGTCAATATCTATATCTTTATTGTCTATAAAATAAAAATGGAACCATAATAAAAACCACTGTGTGACATCCTTTTACTTTGAGATTATTAAATGCTATATGGTACATTGTATTCCATGATAAAAATACATGCCACATATGCAAAACTAATTTTAAACATTAAAAGTTATTCAATGCAATGGCAGTAATTATCATGCTATGGGAACAAAGGTACTAAGTAACTCAGGCTGTCATAACAAAATACAACAGACTGGCTTGCTTAGATAACAAGAATTGTTTTTTTCATACCTTAATTTTCTTATTTATTTTTGGCTATTCTGGGTTTTCACTCCTGCTGCAGACTTTTCTGTAGTTGTAGGGAGTGGGGGCTACTCTCTAGTAAAGGTGAACAGGTTTCTTACTGCAGTGACTTCTCTTGTTGTAGAACTTGGGCTCTAGGGCACAAGGGCTTCAACAGTTGCAGCTCCAAGATTCAATAGTTGTGACTTACAGCCTTAGCTGCTTGGCAACATGTGGGATCTTCCCGGATCAGGGATTGAACCCATGTCTCCTGCATTGGCAGGTGAATTCTTTACCATTGAACTACCAGGAAAGCCCTAGATAATAGTAGTTTATTTCTGGTAGTTTTGAAGGCTGAGAAGTCCAATATTTAGAATATAGGCTTATTGGGTTCCCTAAGAGACCCTAGGTGTTAGATGGCTATCTTCTCACTGTGTCCTCGTGTGGAAGAGAGAGAGAGGAAGCAAGTTCTCCAGTATCTCTTCCTATAAGGGCATCCTGAGGGGCCTGCTATGACCACCTCACCTAAACCTAAGTGCCCTGAAGCCCCCCCATCTCCAAACACCATTATCTTTGGTGTAAGAATTCAACATTGAATTTTGGTTGATAACCTCTGTCCATGGTAGAGAAGTTGTTCAACAAATACAAAAGAAAAACTTCTGTGTCATAAACTGCCAGCTCTTAACTAGAAAGGAAAGTGGGGGAGAAGGAGCTGTGGAAGTGGATGTAAAAAGAGAGATATGCCAGCAGCAATTAAGAAAAAATCTTCTGGAAATCATTTACAATCTCAAGTAGTCAATATCTATATCTTTATTGTCTATAAAATAAAAATGGAACCATAATAAAAACCACTGTGTGACATCCTTTTTTACTTTGAGATTATTAAATGCTATATGGTACATTGTATTCCATGATAAAAATACATGCCACATATGCAAAACTAATTTTAAACATTAAAAAGTTATTCAATGCAATGGCAGTAATTATTATAGCTATGTCTATTATTAAAAAAATTGCAAGGCCTTACCATTGTGTAGCTGTGGGCCACCTTCATTAATTCAATGCATCCTTGAGCATCTGCAAATGCTCGGATTCCTAAACAGTTAGATGGATGCAAGAGCTTCATGAGGAAATGGCAGCAGACTTCTACTACTTGAGGAAGCTGAAGAAGGCAAGCTGCTGCAAGGAGATTTTCAATGGTTTCTTCCTTTAATTCCAAGCAACCTAAATATTAAGTGGAAAGAATGATGAAACTATTTAAAACATGAAATAATATGTACCATTGTATTACTCAAAACAGGCCATTAGTCTAGAAATGACCTGAAGTTAAATTGATAATCCAAGTAACTGTAACTCATGAAAGGCCAGCAATTGTTTTCAGCATCTTGGATAACATTCAAGTATCATGTACTACATGAAAATGCAGCTAAAATATCTATACCCTACTGAACAGGAATTAACGTTTGTTCTTTTGGTTGTGAATTAAGAAATAAATACAAAAGAGAAATGTTTTACAACACACATCTAGGAGAGCAAAGATGTACTAAGTTTCTGACAATATAAAACTGTATATATGAATATGAAATAGTTATGTGTGTTTAATTAACATGTATATATCTATAAACACACATGCTGTATGTTGCTCAATTTGCATTGCCTCACTGTGCCTATGATTATAATTTCCTGTAACTTTCTTTCTGGTCAGTTAACATCAACAATTGAGCTCTTCAGTGGTTCCTTTTTTATTTTCTAATTATTGGTATAACTTATGAAATAATGAAGCTATTTCTGTAATGTTTACAAGTCTCTTCCGTGATAACTTCTAGACTGATCTATTTAGTTTTTATTTCATGTAGCAATACAACACATCTTTAGTAGCTTAGCTCCATTCAGATTTTCTATCACTATTGGGTGAGGTTTTCCAGGTCATACATTCTCAGAAATGGTTTATCCCAACTTAGTTTTTGTGACACACATGATTACTCATCACTAGAAATACCTCTACTCATTTTTCCTGAACATAGGGTCAGGTCACACACTAACGACATAACACACGTTAGTGGATGTGTGTGGCTACCACACTAATATTTATAATATAAGTGTGCTTCACCCCTACTCTTTCTTTTCTACCAACTAACCGTGCTGTGTGCTCAGTTGTTCAGTTGTGTCTAACTTATTGCAACTCTATGTACTATAGACAGCCAGGCTTCTCTGTCCATGAAATTTTCCAGGCTATAATACTGGAGTGAGGTGTCATTTCCTTCTTCAAGGTATCTTTCCAACCGAGGAATTAAATCCAAGTCTCTTGCATCTCCTGCATTGTCAGGTGGAGTGTTTACCACTATGCCACCTGGGAAGTCCACCAGAAAACTAAGGAGTCCATATAAACCCCTGAGGATGAAAGCTCCATTGGAAGCAAGAAGTCTGGCTCTGAATCCATACCAAGAATTATTAGCTTCAAACAACAGTATGCAATATATTGGTCTAAAGATATTCCAAAAATGAATTCCAGCTTATACTTGAGTATATAATTGAAAATAGTTTCCAGTGTTTAAATTCAAACTCAAGTGTAAAACCATAGGGGAAAACAGTTGATTAACTTTTATTATTACTATGTTGTCATCTAATTAAAATTCAGTATTCTTGCCAGTTGGAATATATTTTGTAACTTTTATGATGCTACTGTAATTTTTAACAGATTTCTTCTTTTTTCCATCATTAATATTTATTTTTGTTACATACTAAGCAAAGTTGTCATTTCAAAAATTAAAATTTTAAGGATAATATAAAATAAGAAAATTCTTCATAAACAGAATGTCTTTATTTTCCCACACAAAAATTTTTATTCAGAATTTTTTTAAACTTGAAATAATGAAGCTATTTCTGGAATGTTTACAAGTCTCTTCCGTGATAACTTCTAGACTGATCTATTTAGTTTTTATTTCATGTAGCAATACAACACATCTTTAGTAGCTTAGCTCCATTCAGATTTTCTATCACTATTGGGTGAGGTTTTCCAGGTCATACATTCTCAGAAATGGTTTATCCCAACTTAGTTTTTGTGACACACATGATTACTCATCACTAGAAATACCTCTACTCATTTTTCCTGAACATAGGGTCAGGTCACACACTAACGACATAACACACGTTAGTGGATGTGTGTGGCTACCACACTAATATTTATAATATAAGTGTGCTTCACCCCTACTCTTTCTTTTCTACCAACTAACCGTGCTGTGTGCTCAGTTGTTCAGTTGTGTCTAACTTATTGCAACTCTATGTACTATAGACAGCCAGGCTTCTCTGTCCATGAAATTTTCCAGGCTATAATACTGGAGTGAGGTGTCATTTCCTTCTTCAAGGTATCTTTCCAACCGAGGAATTAAATCCAAGTCTCTTGCATCTCCTGCATTGTCAGGTGGAGTGTTTACCACTATGCCACCTGGGAAGTCCACCAGAAAACTAAGGAGTCCATATAAACCCCTGAGGATGAAAGCTCCATTGGAAGCAAGAAGTCTGGCTCTGAATCCATACCAAGAATTATTAGCTTCAAACAACAGTATGCAATATATTGGTCTAAAGATATTCCAAAAATGAATTCCAGCTTATACTTGAGTATATAATTGAAAATAGTTTCCAGTGTTTAAATTCAAACTCAAGTGTAAAACCATAGGGGAAAACAGTTGATTAACTTTTATTATTACTATGTTGTCATCTAATTAAAATTCAGTATTCTTGCCAGTTGGAATATATTTTGTAACTTTTATGATGCTACTGTAATTTTTAACAGATTTCTTCTTTTTTCCATCATTAATATTTATTTTTGTTACATACTAAGCAAAGTTGTCATTTCAAAAATTAAAATTTTAAGGATAATATAAAATAAGAAAATTCTTCATAAACAGAATGTCTTTATTTTCCCACACAAAAATTTTTATTCAGAATTTTTTTAAACTTGCAATAATTTGCAAGAATAGTACAAATCACTTAAATACTTTTTTCCTTAGCTTCACTAAGTGTTAATATTTTGCTATATTTATGTGTATGTATGTATGTGTGTTTATGCAGTAGTTGCTGAATCATTTGATAGTACTGCTAATCAACATGCATTTCACTTCTGAATACTTTAGTGTGTGTCTCCTAAGAACAATAGCATTTTCCTAGATAGCCACTCATGAATTTAATTATTTTACATTCAAGAAATTGATACAATAGTATTTGCTATAGTGTACATTTCCCCTAATGTTCAAAATAAGATGTTTCACAGATTTTATTTTTAAATTCAGAATCTAATCAAGTCTCACACATTACTTACTTGTTACATCTCTTTAGTCTTTTTTAATGTGGAACAGTTTCCCAACCATTTTGTCATTCATAACATATTTACATTAAGGAGGAGTTCAGATCAGATGTTTTGTAGAATTCCTTCATTTGGATTAGTTATATTTTCCCCCATGATTATATTTATCTGATATCTTTTTGTTAGGGAAGCCATACAAGCTATGCTTCACCCTTTTCATTTCTTGTTAGAGATTGAGTGATAATGGTAGTATATCCCACAATTGATGGTGCTAAATTTGGTGCCTTGTTTAAAGTAGTTTCTTTCAGATATCTTTATTATAAAGAAATTTAAGTTTATAAAGCAATGCTTCCCTTTATAATCAATAAGTAATCTTTGGGCTGAGGGATAATTCCTCTTTCAAACATTGCATTTCACCCATAACATAACATGTTTAATAGATGAAGAGCATAATGTTTTATTTATGAGTTTCATTGAAAGAATGAGAGCAAAGAAATATAAAGCCTGCTTCCAAGTACAGCAAGGGATTTGAGAAAAAAAGAGAGGTAAATTCAATTTACCTTTGGATAAAAATTCAAAGGAAATTGAAACTATTTTATTATATATGAATTTCTAATGATATAGCTGCCTAGAATTTAGCTTGGTATAAAAGAGGGACAGCATCAATAATAAAAGTTATAAATAGTCAGACTTTCAAGATTTTAATAAATGCACAAGGACACTGTTCAGATATTATCATCTAGCAAAACACTGAGTATCATGATCAATTTGACAGAAAAGAAATTTTCCAATGAAGTTGTTTGAGGCACTTATATTTCATGTTATCAATAATGTTGTCATTCGGTAATAATGTCAAACAACCAGTTTAAATGATTTCAAGACTAATTATATAAATGCAATTATAGATAAATATTCTAAACTTTATGGAATATTAGGAAACCTCAAAATAGAGGACTCTACAAATTATTTAAATCTATATTTTATGTACATTTTAGATGATTTATGAAATATGTACCAAAACATTTACATTAATAAAATATAAAACATAAAGGAGATAACATGAGTGCAATACAATGTTATTGTTTATGGTTGATTATAAACATAAAAATTATATATACATATATGCACCTTTAAAATATCATAATTTAAGATATTTGGAGGAATTCTATATAACATTTTTTGGTAAGATTATCAAGATGATGCTTTTTTTTTTAAAGCATAGATCATGTGAAAATCAGTTAAAACGGATACATTCAGATGGTATGCTTTTTATAGATTCCATTTTTACTGTGACTTCATAACATTGTTGTGGCTCTGATGGTAAACAATCTATAGGATTACAGGGTTTTATCCCTGGATTGGGAAGATCCCCTGGAGAAGAAAATGGCTATTCACGCCAGTAATCTCGCCTGGAGAATTCCATGGACAGAGGAGCCTACGGGCTATAGTCCATGTGATCATGAAGAGTTGGACACGACTGAGTGAATAATGCTTTCAGAAAATTAGGAGAGTGACTTTCTTTAATTTTGATTGATTAATCATTCTCAGTAGCATCTGTGCAGAAAGAATTAACACAGCAGGTATGAATTGCTCTCCTTGGAAAGGCCTGCTTGCACCCGTTTTGCTCGTTGGTGTCTGAAAACTTAGATTTTAAGTTGGCTCTCACTATTCAGTATTATATATGAGTCACTGTGCCTAATCTGTTAATGTAAACATTATAGATCATTCTTTTTTAAAAAAACCCATTTTTTAAAAAAATATTTTGGCCACTTTTATTGGTCTTTCATTTATTTAAGGTTTTTTTTTGTTTGTTTCTTCTTATTATTTTTCTTCTTTTTTGATGGGTTGGGGAGGTACTTCTATTGGTCTTTCATTTATCTGTTTTCTATTGGTCTTTCATTTATCTGTTTTCATCCATATTTGTTCTTTGGCCTGTGTGGGCTTCCCATTGCAGTGGCCTCTCTTGTTGCAGAGCACCAACTCTGGGCGCATGCACTCCAGAGCTCCGGCTCAGTAGCTGGACACATTGGTCCAGCCGCTCCATGGCACATGGGATCTTTCCAGGCCAGGAATCGAACTGGGACCCCTTGCACTGCAAGGCAGTGTTCTTACCCACTAGACCATCAGGGAAGCCCAGTCGTTCATTTATTTAGTTTCATCCATCTTTTTCTTTGGCCTGTGTGGGCCTCCCATCACAGTGGCATCTCTCGTCACAGAACACTGGCTCTGGGTGCATGCGCTCCAGAGCTCCAGCTCAGTTGGACACATCGTTCCAGCCACTCCGCAGCACAAGGAATCTTACGAGGCCAGGGATCGAACTGGTGACCCTTGCACTGCCAGGCAGAGTCCTTACCCATTGGACCACCAGGAAGCCCCCATGGGTTATTCTTAACAGCTGCTTTCTTTCTAAGAGTCTTGAATTTTTGCATTTACTAAACAGAGGCTGCTTGTGTGATCAGCCCCCAATAAAAATCCTTCCTTGTTGACAACTCACAAGTTTTGTCACACCTCATTGCAGAGGACTAAGTGTGCTCTGTTCTATTCCCTTTGGAATGTGGACCTGGAAAGTGTGCTCCTGGTTCCCAAAGACTATGCCCTTTGTACCATTTCCCTTTCCTCATTAGTCTTTGAATCTTTTTCATATAACAGATTAGAGCCAGAATCTGTATCCTGAATCCTATGGGCCATCCTATCATGAGTCATCAAACCTGGAGGGTTAGTCTTGAGGATGTCCCAACTCAACATTCTATTTAGAATAGTCAGTGTCAAGATGAAGTTTGAGACATACTGAGGTGACAGCCTGGAAGATACACTAAGGTCAGGATTGCAGTGACCTAAAGTTACTCTATAGATCTATTATAATCATTTTTAAAACCCTACCAGACTTTTTATAGAAACTGCAAGACTGTTTCTAAAGTTCAAGTGGAAATGTGATTACAAAGAATGACCGAAACAGTTATGGAAAAAAAAACAAAAGTGAGAATATTGACACAACAGATCTTAAGAAATTTTATAAAGCCACATTAACTAAAACTGATGGCTATGAGTCTGAGTATAGAGAAATTGGTCAGTAGAAAAGGATGGCTCCTAGGAATGCAACCAACCACACATAAAATTCTGAAAAGGCACAAAAAGTTCAATTGAGAATGGACAGTCTTGAAATAGCCAGTACAAGCCAATGTCCATGTACTAAAACTTGTATTTTAATCTATGCCCCACATAATATATGAATTTTACTCAAAATGTACCATAACCCATTTTAAAATGCAAAACTATAAATCTTTACTAAGAAAAACAGGAGAAATCTTTATGAATTTAAGATAATTAATGTTTTTTTTAGATAAAACATCAAAGCACATAATCCACAGGGAAAAAAATGTTGAAAATCATTACAAATTACAGCAGTAAAGGAACAAAAGACGAACCATGAACTAAGCAAAAATATTTGCAAAATCACATGTCAGACAAAGTACCTGTGCCTAGAATATATAACCGAAGGTCAATAATAATGATGATGATGATAATAATAATAATCTTAATGGGTAAATGATCTAAGCAGATATTCCACAAAAGAAACTGCATGAATATACAATGCTCAACATAATTAGTGTTAGGAAAATGCAAGGTGAAAAGTATAAGTGTACACAACCACACATGCATTCACCTACAGCTAAGCATCCTAGAGTGTGAATTAAAGTGTGACTAGGAAGTATTACTAAGAACAAAACTAGTGGAGGTGATGATATTCCAGTTGAGCTATTTCAAATTCTAAAAGAGATGCTGTTAAAGTGTTGCACTCAATATGACAGCAAATCGGTAAAACTCAGGAGTGGTCACAGGACAAGGAAAGGTCGGTTTTAATTCTAATACTAAAGAAGAGCAAATTCCTAAATTGCCCTTTAAAGTCTTTGAATCTTTTTCATATAACAGATTAGAGCCAGAATCTGTATCCTGAATCCTATGGGCCATCCTATCATGAGTCATCAAACCTGGAGGGTTAGTCTTGAGGATGTCCCAACTCAACATTCTATTTAGAATAGTCAGTGTCAAGATGAAGTTTGAGACATACTGAGGTGACAGCCTGGAAGATACACTAAGGTCAGGATTGCAGTGACCTAAAGTTACTCTATAGATCTATTATAATCATTTTTAAAACCCTACCAGACTTTTTATAGAAACTGCAAGACTGTTTCTAAAGTTCAAGTGGAAATGTGATTACAAAGAATGACCGAAACAGTTATGGAAAAAAAACAAAAGTGAGAATATTGACACAACAGATCTTAAGAAATTTTATAAAGCCACAGTAACTAAAACTGATGGCTATGAGTCTGAGTATAGAGAAATTGGTCAGTAGAAAAGGATGGCTCCTAGGAATGCAACCAACCACACATAAAATTCTGAAAAGGCACAAAAAGTTCAATTGAGAATGGACAGTCTTGAAATAGCCAGTACAAGCCAATGTCCATGTACTAAAACTTGTATTTTAATCTATGCCCCACATAATATATGAATTTTACTCAAAATGTACCATAACCCATTTTAAAATGCAAAACTATAAATCTTTACTAAGAAAAACAGGAGAAATCTTTATGAATTTAAGATAATTAATGTTTTTTTTAGATAAAACATCAAAGCACATAATCCACAGGGAAAAAAATGTTGAAAATCATTACAAATTACAGCAGTAAAGGAACAAAAGACGAACCATGAACTAAGCAAAAATATTTGCAAAATCACATGTCAGACAAAGTACCTGTGCCTAGAATATATAACCGAAGGTCAATAATAATGATGATGATGATAATAATAATAATCTTAATGGGTAAATGATCTAAGCAGATATTCCACAAAAGAAACTGCATGAATATACAATGCTCAACATAATTAGTGTTAGGAAAATGCAAGGTGAAAAGTATAAGTGTACACAACCACACATGCATTCACCTACAGCTAAGCATCCTAGAGTGTGAATTAAAGTGTGACTAGGAAGTATTACTAAGAACAAAACTAGTGGAGGTGATGATATTCCAGTTGAGCTATTTCAAATTCTAAAAGAGATGCTGTTAAAGTGTTGCACTCAATATGACAGCAAATCGGTAAAACTCAGGAGTGGTCACAGGACAAGGAAAGGTCGGTTTTAATTCTAATACTAAAGAAGAGCAATGCCAAAGAACGTTTAAACTACCACACAAGTGCACTCATTTTTCCTGCTAACAAGATAATGCTCAAAATCCTTCTAGCTGGGTTTTAGCAGTATGTGAACCAGATGCACAAGCTGGATTTTGAAAAGGCAGAGGAACCAGAGATCAAATTATCAACATCTGTTGGATAATAGAAAACCCAAAGGAATTCCAAACAAACATCTACTGCTGCTTCATTGACTACTGTAAAGCCTCTGAGTGTATAACAACAAACTCTTGAAAATCCTTAAAGAGATGGGAGTACCAGACACCCTTACTTGCATCCTGAGAAAATTATATGCAGGTCATGAAGCAGCAGTTAGAACTGGACAAGGAAAAATGGACTGGTTCCAAATTGGGAAAGGAGTATGTCAAGGATGTATATTGTCACCCAGATTATTTAAATTATATGCACAGTACATCATGCGAAATGCCAGGCTGGATGAAGCTCAAGTTGAAATCAGGATTGCAGGGAGAAATATCAATAACCTCAGATATGCAGATGATACCACCCTTATGACAGAAAGCAAAGAAGAACTCAAGAGCCCCTTGATAAATGTAAGAGAGAGAAGTGAAAAACCTGGTCTAGAATTCAGCATTCAAAAAAGGAAGATCATGATATCTGGTTCTCCCATGGCAAATAGATAGGCAAACAAGGGAAACAGTAACAGACTTTACTTTCTTGGGCTCCAAAATCACTGTAGATGGTAACTGCAGCCATGAAATGAAAAGACACTTGTTCCTTGGAAGAAAAGCTGTGACAAGCCTAGATAGATAGTGCATTATAAAGCAGAGACATTACTTCACTGACAAAGGTTCATACAGTCAAAGCTATCGTTTTATCAGTAATCACGTATGCATGTGAGATTTGGACCATAAAGAAGACTGAATCTCGAAAAACTGATACTTTTTAAGTGTGGTTTGGAGAAGACTCTTGAGAGATCTTTGACAGCAAGGAGATCAAACCAGTCAATCCTAAAGGAAATCAACCCTGAATATTCATTGGAAGCACTGATGCTGAAGCTAAAGCTCCAATACTTTGATCACATGATGCAAAGACCCAATACATTGGAAAAGATCCTAATTCTGGGAAAGATTGAAAGCAGGAGAGGGGGATGACAGAGGATGAGACAATTGGATGGCATCACTGATTCAATGGACACGAGTTTGAGCAAACTCAGATAGATAGTAAAGGACAGGGAAGCCGGAATGCTGCAGTCCACGAGGTCACAAAGAATTGGACTGGACTGAGCAACTAAACAACAGCAGCACATACATTAGAACTTCTGGTAGCAATATGAAATGGTATAACCATTTTGCAAAAGCCTTTTATACAATTTTGCCTTTCAAATTACTCAGTCATTTCACTCCTATTTACCCAAGAGAAATAAAATGTTTTGATATAAATCCTTATACATATATGCTTATGGTATATTTATTTTGTAATGATCAAACCCTGAAAACAACCTAGATGTTAAAAAAGTGAATGGATGAACAAATTGTAGTCAATTCATTTGTTGAAATACTGTTCAGTAACAAATTAGAAAGAACTATTCATATATGCAGCATCATGGTTAATTATGCTGAGTACAAAATTATGCTAAGTGTATAAAATTAGGCAAATATAATTCTATGATCCAATTTAATTACAATTCTTAAACATTCAAATTATTTGAGTGACATAAATCAGATCATTAGTAACTGAGTATGGATTAGGGGTGAGAAGAGGCAACAGGATGGATCATAAAAATAGGTGACATATATTCATAATCCTTACTGTAGTAATGATTTATATATGTCAAAACATCAAATTATATACTTTATATTTTACAGTTCATTGAATGTTAATTATTCATCAATAAAACTTTTAAAAATTCTAATATTAACTAAGATGATTTGAGTTGAGTAGTACCTGTAAATATTTTCTGAGGGCTTTAATTCAAAGTTTACTAACAAAATCACAAGGAGAAAATATCATAATTTAACGTAATTGTTGTTATCAGTGATGCTGAGATTTGGACCATAAAGAAGACTGAATCTCGAAAAACTGATACTTTTTAAGTGTGGTTTGGAGAAGACTCTTGAGAGATCTTTGACAGCAAGGAGATCAAACCAGTCAATCCTAAAGGAAATCAACCCTGAATATTCATTGGAAGCACTGATGCTGAAGCTAAAGCTCCAATACTTTGATCACATGATGCAAAGACCCAATACATTGGAAAAGATCCTAATTCTGGGAAAGATTGAAAGCAGGAGAGGGGGATGACAGAGGATGAGACAATTGGATGGCATCACTGATTCAATGGACACGAGTTTGAGCAAACTCAGATAGATAGTAAAGGACAGGGAAGCCGGAATGCTGCAGTCCACGAGGTCACAAAGAATTGGACTGGACTGAGCAACTAAACAACAGCAGCACATACATTAGAACTTCTGGTAGCAATATGAAATGGTATAACCATTTTGCAAAAGCCTTTTATACAATTTTGCCTTTCAAATTACTCAGTCATTTCACTCCTATTTACCCAAGAGAAATAAAATGTTTTGATATAAATCCTTATACATATATGCTTATGGTATATTTATTTTGTAATGATCAAACCCTGAAAACAACCTAGATGTTAAAAAAGTGAATGGATGAACAAATTGTAGTCAATTCATTTGTTGAAATACTGTTCAGTAACAAATTAGAAAGAACTATTCATATATGCAGCATCATGGTTAATTATGCTGAGTACAAAATTATGCTAAGTGTATAAAATTAGGCAAATATAATTCTATGATCCAATTTAATTACAATTCTTAAACATTCAAATTATTTGAGTGACATAAATCAGATCATTAGTAACTGAGTATGGATTAGGGGTGAGAAGAGGCAACAGGATGGATCATAAAAATAGGTGACATATATTCATAATCCTTACTGTAGTAATGATTTATATATGTCAAAACATCAAATTATATACTTTATATTTTACAGTTCATTGAATGTTAATTATTCATCAATAAAACTTTTAAAAATTCTAATATTAACTAAGATGATTTGAGTTGAGTAGTACCTGTAAATATTTTCTGAGGGCTTTAATTCAAAGTTTACTAACAAAATCACAAGGAGAAAATATCATAATTTAACGTAATTGTTGTTATGTATTCATTTTTTTTCTTAAGGTTACAATATATAGAACATAATATTATAGTCATGGAAACTTCATATTGCCAATTTAAAATACTTAAAATACTGTATAAAATATTATAACTGTAAAACTAACATGTAAAATGGTATGGGATATGTGTTTGTGGGCAGATTAGCATATTTACCTTTCCAAATCAAAATGTTTCATAGCTACCATACAGTGGCATGAGCTATAGGGTATATAAGAACAAGTAATTATTTAATCCAAATTTAAATACTGGATCTTACTTTGTCCTTTATAATAATTTAGGTAAAATATTAGCCAGGAATTTCACCATTCTTTCTTGTTAATAAAAAGAGAAAGAAAGAGAAACTAAATTTTCACAGGTTATCTGTAGACTAATTTTTAAAAGTTACTTAGTGATAACTTTGGATGTGCATTTGAAGGATGTAAACATTGTCTGTTTCAAAGTGTTAAAAAATATTCAATTTTTTTTCAACTTGGAATATATCCAATGAAAGGATCCATTTTTTAAAAGCCAGAAGGTATAAATGGAATATTAGTGTTGAGCTTGAATGCACACAAGTTCAGCTACATCATGCATGATCTACTTCTTTGTATCTATAACCTTGCCATTTCTCAGCAGATTTATATGGTAAAAAGGCAAAAATCTGCTAAGTATTTGACTTAAAAGTGCACCTAAAAAATGACATGACTAATGTTAATGGGGGAAACAAGCAATTCTATACATCCACTCAAAGTAAACAATCAAGACATTAATACTCGCAAAGGGTTTTAGACTTGACTGAGAGTAAAGCCAATATCACCAAAAATTATCTTAAAAATACCTCATATGTAGACGGAATTCTATATAATTAAGGAGCACATGACTATGGGAAATCTTGAAAATTTTTACTTAATAAGGAAACCTTCATAATCTTTATTGATAAGTCCAGGGGGGTGAGAAGTGATTAATTGAAAATCTCAACACGTCATCAGGAAACTGCCATCTTCTCAAGTGCCTTGCTGTTTCTCTCATGGTTGCCATAGTTTCAAGCTTCGAATTTATACAGGAAAACACTCATCAGAAAAGAAAGTATGCCTTCAGGTATAATTCTTTTGTACCAGTGAAGACATCTTTACTAAATGTTCCCCCCACTTATTTACATTGCCATGGTAAAAATTTTATGACATGACCATAAAATAATTTTAAGTATTTAACCAATAATTAGCAATAAGGTAAAATCCCAGTGACTGATTTTGACCCTACAAAAATTATACTGATTGAATGAGAACCACTCTCTGTTGAGTCAACCTGGGAATAAGAAGGTACTAACTTTTGAATAGAGTACCTCCAGTGTGTGCTACCTTTATCTGTAGACTCACATTAAATAAATGCTTAAACTACTGACTACTCCAAACACATACAAATAGACTCAAATGATCATTTCCTAGAAGAGAATATAGTTAAATTTATGCTGTATTGGAATGAAAATATGCAAAATGTAGTGGAAAGAAAATTGTGCAGATTATGGAAGAGTATGAGTCTATCTGATTACATTTTTTTAAATTTTATTTTGCTTTTTACTTTTACAGTGTTTTTTGTTTATAGATATATATAATCCTACATTAGTCATATGTATATCCTTGGCTTTCATCCTTCTTCCACTCCCCTCCCAATTCCCCCCGTCCCACCCCTCCAGGCCATCTCATAGTGCCCCTGAAAAGCTGCATTCTAACAAAAGTTCTATACCACCATATTTAATCTATTAAGTCAGTTATATTGAAAAAATAATACATTTTATTGTGCAAGTCCAAGAACTGTCTATAAAATCCATAAAGTAAATTAAAATAGTCTGTCATCTGTCTCTACCTATCTTTAATGAAAAGAAAGAAAAATAATACCATTACAACAATAGAATTAAAACAAAGTAAAAAACTGATAGTTTAGAGATTTGTCAAATATTAAAGAATATTTTTTCTTAAAATAATTTGGATTTACATAAAACTTGAAAAAATAGCATTGAAATTTTTCATATAGTGCATAATACTTTTTCCTAGGGAATACTACATGATCCATATATTAATGAATCATTATTATTATATTATTATTAAAGTTCATACTTATGTATCCTTAGTTTTTTACATATTATCCTTTTTTCTGTTCCAAGATCTCATGTAGAATATTATATTTCATTTAATCACTATATCTCCTGAGGAAACACTTGTCTGTGACAGCTTCTTAGATTTTCCTTATTTTTAATGACTTTGACAGTTTTGAAGTACTCATTAAGTATTTTGTAGATGGTCGCTCAACTGGGATTTGTTTAATTATGGTTACAATGGAATTATGGGCTTTGGGGCTAATCACATATATTGAGGGTGAAAAAATTATCAACATTTTACTTTTATTTTACAAAATTGAGGTCAATTTTGATTACTTGATGAAAACCTCACACTTAAGAGTAAAAACCTCCAGTGTGTGCTACCTTTATCTGTAGACTCACATTAAATAAATGCTTAAACTACTGACTACTCCAAACACATACAAATAGACTCAAATGATCATTTCCTAGAAGAGAATATAGTTAAATTTATGCTGTATTGGAATGAAAATATGCAAAATGTAGTGGAAAGAAAATTGTGCAGATTATGGAAGAGTATGAGTCTATCTGATTACATTTTTTTTAATTTTATTTTGCTTTTTACTTTTACAGTGTTTTTTGTTTATAGATATATATAATCCTACATTAGTCATATGTATATCCTTGGCTTTCATCCTTCTTCCACTCCCCTCCCAATTCCCCCCGTCCCACCCCTCCAGGCCATCTCATAGTGCCCCTGAAAAGCTGCATTCTAACAAAAGTTCTATACCACCATATTTAATCTATTAAGTCAGCTATATTGAAAAAATAATACATTTTATTGTGCAAGTCCAAGAACTGTCTATAAAATCCATAAAGTAAATTAAAATAGTCTGTCATCTGTCTCTACCTATCTTTAATGAAAAGAAAGAAAAATAATACCATTACAACAATAGAATTAAAACAAAGTAAAAAACTGATAGTTTAGAGATTTGTCAAATATTAAAGAATATTTTTTCTTAAAATAATTTGGATTTACATAAAACTTGAAAAAATAGCATTGAAATTTTTCATATAGTGCATAATACTTTTTCCTAGGGAATACTACATGATCCATATATTAATGAATCATTATTATTATATTATTATTAAAGTTCATACTTATGTATCCTTAGTTTTTTACATATTATCCTTTTTTCTGTTCCAAGATCTCATGTAGAATATTATATTTCATTTAATCACTATATCTCCTGAGGAAACACTTGTCTGTGACAGCTTCTTAGATTTTCCTTATTTTTAATGACTTTGACAGTTTTGAAGTACTCATTAAGTATTTTGTAGATGGTCGCTCAACTGGGATTTGTTTAATTATGGTTACAATGGAATTATGGGCTTTGGGGCTAATCACATATATTGAGGGTGAAAATTATCAACATGACTTATCACAGTTGAGGTCAATTTTGATTACTTGTTAGAAGTAGTCTTTCTGAGGTTTCTAAATGTTAAAGAACTCTTTCTCTCCAACTCTGAAAGACATGCCCAATGCATGGCCACACTTAAAGAACAGGGAGTTATGGTCTCTTTGAGAAAAGATTAGTTATGTAAATGATTTGGAATTTATTGACTTATGTCAATAAATTCCTAAGGTTGTTTAGGTTTTTTTTTTTAAGGCAGGACAGTTCAGGAAATTTTGGTTTATACAATTTTATTAAATTCAGTAAGTTTACTTATCTTTCTAACAATTATCAAAATAAATCAATTTTTACTGCAATTTAAACTTTGGCTACCATCAATTACTCCTTAACCTAATATGCACAACATTACTGACACTGTGGTCTCCTCACTCTCTCTCTCTCTCTCTTTCTCTCTCCATCTCATCTGGAGAAAAATCCTAGTTGTTATCTGAAAATTGCAGCAAGCCATTTTTATTTATTTATTTTTTTTTGCGGGGTGGGATGGGGTGAGGAGGGAGGGGAGCAGGCAGGCCACTTCTATTAGTCTTTCATTTGTCTATTTTCATCCATCTTTGTTCTTTGGCCCACGTGGGCCTCCCATCGCGGTGACCTCTGTTGTCACAGAGCACAGGCTCTGGCCGCATGCGGTCCAGAGCTCTGGCTTGGTAATTGGACACATCGGTCCAGCCGCTCCACAGCACGTGGGATCTTCCCAGGCCAGGGATTGAACCGGCGCCCCTTGCACTGCAAGGCTGTGTCCTTACCCACTGGACCACCAGGGAAGCCCCAAGCCATTTTTATATAGCAATGAAACATACTTGGGAAATTCAGTGATCTTAAAATTTATTAATTAACAAACAATGTCTTGCATGTGTTCTAGCCATAAGAATAGCACTGGTTTCATTTAATCACTATATCTCCTGAGGAAACACTTGTCTGTGACAGCTTCTTAGATTTTCCTTATTTTTAATGACTTTGACAGTTTTGAAGTACTCATTAAGTATTTTGTAGATGGTCGCTCAACTGGGATTTATTTAATTATGGTTACAATGGAATTATGGGCTTTGGGGCTAATCATATATATTGAGGGTGAAAATTATCAACATGACTTATCACAGTTGAGGTCAATTTTGATTACTTGTTAGAAGTAGTCTTTCTGAGGTTTCTAAATGTTAAAGAACTCTTTCTCTCCAACTCTGAAAGACATGCCCAATGCATGGCCACACTTAAAGAACAGGGAGTTATGGTCTCTTTGAGAACAGATTAGTTATGTAAATGATTTGGAATTTATTGACTTATGTCAATAAATTCCTAAGGTTGTTTAGGTTTTTTTTTTTAAGGCAGGACAGTTCAGGAAATTTTGGTTTATACAATTTTATTAAATTCAGTAAGTTTACTTATCTTTCTAACAATTATCAAAATAAATCAATTTTTACTGCAATTTAAACTTTGGCTACCATCAATTACTCCTTAACCTAATATGCACAACATTACTGACACTGTGGTCTCCTCACTCTCTCTCTCTCTCTCTTTCTCTCTCCATCTCATCTGGAGAAAAATCCTAGTTGTTATCTGAAAATTGCAGCAAGCCATTTTTATTTATTTATTTTTTTTTGCGGGGTGGGGTGGGGTGAGGAGGGAGGGGAGCAGGCAGGCCACTTCTATTAGTCTTTCATTTGTCTATTTTCATCCATCTTTGTTCTTTGGCCCACGTGGGCCTCCCATCGCGGTGACCTCTGTTGTCACAGAGCACAGGCTCTGGCCGCATGCGGTCCAGAGCTCTGGCTCGGTAATTGGACACATCGGTCCAGCCGCTCCGCAGCACGTGGGATCTTCCCAGGCCAGGGATTGAACCGGCGCCCCTTGCACTGCAAGGCTGTGTCCTTACCCACTGGACCACCAGGGAAGCCCCAAGCCATTTTTATATAGCAATGAAACATACTTGGGAAATTCAGTGATCTTAAAATTTATTAATTAACAAACAATGTCTTGCATGTGTTCTAGCCATAAGAATAGCACTGGTTTCACTTTTGAGTGCTAAACTTACCCCAGAGATCAAGGGCTCACTATTAGAAAAGTTAGGAAAAATATCTGCTCAAGGATCAGTAAGAAAACAGTGACAATAAAGACTACTTTTTCCATATTTTTCTTTAGAACAGTCCACTTAGTCAATAGTTCTCATTTACTTAAATTCTATTAAGTCTACTATTTTTACATATCCATCATTTGGAAAAACAAGGATCTGTTTACTGAGTGAAAAATCTATGTTATAGCTGTATATGTTTGTGTGTGTATATTCCAGTATGTTAGATGGTATTTGCATAATATTTTAATTGCCTTTTCTCAAAGGTACACCTTCTGTTTCTCATTTGTGTATATATGTTTTGATACCATTTAATGCCATAAAAAATGAGTCATGGAATCTCTATTCCCTAGCCAGACATCAAGCCCAGGGGCTTCTGAGAGGGAGCACTGACTTTAAGACCCTACACTACCAGAGAACGCCTAGCACTAGAGAGTATTAAACAGAGAGAACTCCCACGAAGGCAAGCACTTGTATGCAAGTCCTGGCATCACCCAACCTCCAGCATCACTCTGAATAAGATGCCTTATTCAAACAACAAACAAGACAAAAATACAAAATCACTCACTCACAGGCTTAACTCAAAGTCTGAGAAAAGGAAACCTAAAACATATTTAGCTAAAAAATTAATAATAATAATAATGAAAAGACAGAGAAATACTCCACAAATAAAGGAACAGTCTACAAACACACAAGTCCAAGTAAATGAAGAGGAGTTAGACAAACTTTCTGAAGAATAATTCAGAAGAATAATGCTAACAATGATCCCAAACCCTGAAAATAGAATATTAGAGAAAATGCAAGAATCAACTAACACACTGAACAAAGAAATACAAGAACTTAAAAAACAACAAAGACAAACAACTCAATTGGTAAACTTAAAAAACAACAAATAGAGACAAATAACTCAATTGCTGAACTTAAAAATACTCTAGAAGGAATCAAGAGAAAAATATCTGAGACAGAAGAACGGATAAGTGGGCTGGAAGATAGAATGGTATAAGTACCTTTTGAAGAACAGAATAAAGTTAGAAGAATGCAGAGCTGAGAATAGTCTCAAAGACTTCTGGGATAATATCAAATGCACCAACATTTAAATTATAGGTGTTCCAGAAGAAGAAGAAAAAATAGAAAGTTTATGAGAATATTTTTAAAGAGATTATAGTTGAAAACTTCATCAACATGGGAAAGGAAATAGTCAATCAAGTCCAAGAAGCACAAAGAGTCCTATACAGGATAAATTAAATGCTCTCTGAATCCAGATGAGTTTGATCCCTGGATTTTGATATCACATTGTTGTATAATTTTTAATAATTCATGTTTCTAGACATTATTGTTTGAACTTGAATCAGTCAACAGAAGAAACAGTGCATATGCACTGCATTATTATGTGTACTTCTGGCACGTTTGTGAGGATGTCCAAAGTGAGCATTGTGTTTTACTGATACTGAAATAACAAAAATTTTTTTCTCAGATACTAATATCAATAAAGTGAGCTTATGTTGAGTAAAATATTAGTTTTCATTTTATAGCATAACTGTTAGGATTTTTTTTGTCTTATTGAATGAGAAGCTAAAACAAAATATTTATATGTATTTTCTACAAATACAAACAGAATCTTAAAACACTTAGGATGCAAATCATACCATGGGTATTACAGATTTGAGTTTGAGTGCCTTTTATTAGGTCTTTGTTTATTTGAATTTCAAAATGCCGTATACCATAGATACTTAGGAACAGCACCATGACCAATATTATAATCCTGGGGTTTCTGTAATTTTTTAGATTTTTTTCTTTCTGTATTTCTCTACTTCAATCAAGAAAATAGAAGGGAGATTGAAAGTGATTAGAACAGAGAATATAACTTCTCATTAGATTTCTAGCAACAGCACCAACATGCTGCTACAATATGTTCTCAAAGAACAAGTTTGGATTGAAGTTAACGACAAAGTTGCTCTGTCCTGGGTGAGTAAATATTTTAGGTGCTAACATGGATGATTGTGTAGTGGAAGTTTTTTTAATTGGCAGTTTTTATATTTTATTCTTTGACCAACTGCTTAGACTGGGAGTTCTACCATCCTGTCTGTACATGAGTCCATCCTACATACGCTGTACTCTGGTCAGATAGAATGGTATAAGTACCTTTTGAAGAACAGAATAAAGTTAGAAGAATGCAGAGCTGAGAATAGTCTCAAAGACTTCTGGGATAATATCAAATGCACCAACATTTAAATTATAGGTGTTCCAGAAGAAGAAGAAAAAATAGAAAGTTTATGAGAATATTTTTAAAGAGATTATAGTTGAAAACTTCATCAACATGGGAAAGGAAATAGTCAATCAAGTCCAAGAAGCACAAAGAGTCCTATACAGGATAAATTAAATGCTCTCTGAATCCAGATGAGTTTGATCCCTGGATTTTGATATCACATTGTTGTATAATTTTTAATAATTCATGTTTCTAGACATTATTGTTTGAACTTGAATCAGTCAACAGAAGAAACAGTGCATATGCACTGCATTATTATGTGTACTTCTGGCACATTTGTGAGGATGTCCAAAGTGAGCATTGTGTTTTACTGATACTGAAATAACAAAAATTTTTTTCTCAGATACTAATATCAATAAAGTGAGCTTATGTTGAGTAAAATATTAGTTTTCATTTTATAGCATAACTGTTAGGATTTTTTGTCTTATTGAATGAGAAGCTAAAACAAAATATTTATATGTATTTTCTACAAATACAAACAGAATCTTAAAACACTTAGGATGCAAATCATACCATGGGTATTACAGATTTGAGTTTGAGTGCCTTTTATTAGGTCTTTGTTTATTTGAATTTCAAAATGCCGTATACCATAGATACTTAGGAACAGCACCATGACCAATATTATAATCCTGGGGTTTCTGTAATTTTTTAGATTTTTTTCTTTCTGTATTTCTCTACTTCAATCAAGAAAATAGAAGGGAGATTGAAAGTGATTAGAACAGAGAATATAACTTCTCATTAGATTTCTAGCAACAGCACCAACATGCTGCTACAATATGTTCTCAAAGAACAAGTTTGGATTGAAGTTAACGACAAAGTTGCTCTGTCCTGGGTGAGTAAATATTTTAGGTGCTAACATGGATGATTGTGTAGTGGAAGTTTTTTTAATTGGCAGTTTTTATATTTTATTCTTTGACCAACTGCTTAGACTGGGAGTTCTACCATCCTGTCTGTACATGAGTCCATCCTACATACGCTGTACTCTGGTCCTTCTGAATTGCCAGATTGTCTTTCTTTATTTAACAGATTAATTTTCCTTGGAGTCCTATCTTGGCTTATAAAATATGCTTAATATGTTATTACCTATTTTCCTTTTTGTCATCAGTATAAACCAGTTTTAGAGATTATTATTTTCATTTTCTGATTTTTATTGAAATCATATCTAAGAAGCTATATTCATAATCATTACTTTTTGGTCCCAAGGAATGAGAAGTGCAATAGCTATCAATACTACTCAGTAAGTACACAACTGATTCTCAAATAAGCACGAAATCCTTTCCCAGAACACTAACCTAGACTATCCACATACATATCACTAACTTGCCAGTTTCCCTCACTGATGTATTTTTTAAAATTTTATTGGAGTCGAGTTGATTTATAATATTCTGTTAATTTTAGGTCCAGAGCATAGGGAATAAGTTCACTTAACTGGACATGGTCTTTTTTAAAGATCCTTTTCCTATATGGGTCATTTACAGAGTATTGATTAGAGTTTCATGTGTTAGATAGTAGGTCCTTATTAAGTATTTATTTTATATGTATTAGTGAGTATATTTCAATCCCAATCTCCTGATTTATCTTGCTTTCATCCTTATTCCCAAGTAACCATAAATTCTCTTATATCTGTGACTTTATATATGTTTTATACATGCATTTGTACTGTTTATTAGATTCCATATAGAAGTGATATCATATGGCAGTTTTTATTCTCTGTCTGACTTACTATGCTCAATATGACAGTATCTAGATTCCTCCATGTTACTTAAAATTGAATTATTCCATTATTTTTATGGCTGAGTAATACTATATTGAATATAGATGCCATATCTTCTTTATCCATTCCTCTGTTAATGGACATTTAAATTGCTTCCACATGCCAACCATTGTCAATAGTACCGCAGTAAGTTGCATGTATCTTTTTAATTATTGTTTTCTCCAAGTACACGCTTCAGAGTGGGAATCACATATCACTATGTGATATGTTAGTTCTATTTTTAGTTTTTTATAGAATCTCCATAGTGTTCTAACTAGTGACTCAATCAATTTACATTTATACCAACACTAAGACTTACCTATTTCTGCACACATTCTCTGCCATTTATTGTTTATAGATTTTTTTGACGCTGATCATTTGGGTCAGTGTTAGGTGACACCTCATCATAGTTTGGGGTTTGCATTTCTCTAATTATTATTGATGTGAGCATCTTTTCATGTGCGTTTTGGCTTTCAGTATGTCTTCTTAACTTTAGATATGCAGACGTTACTAACATAATGACAGACAGTGAGGAGAAACTCAAGGGCCTTTTGATGAAGGTGAAGAGAAGAGAGTGAAAATAAACAAAACAAACAAACAAAGCAAAAAGGGGAACCCTCAGAGTGGGAGAAAGTATTTACAAACAAAGCAACAGACAAGGGGATAATCTCAAAAATATGCAAACAGCTCAGGCATCTCAATAACAAAAACTCAAACAATCCCAAACAAAAAATTCACAGAAGTTGTAGGCTGACAATTCTCCAAAGTAGACACACAGATGGTCTCATATATCTATTTTACTTTGAAACCATTTTGTAAGTAAGTATAAGAAATGATGTTTTTACTTCAGGTTTAAATATGCTTAATTTAAATTGATAAATAAAATAATCTGTCCAAAATGTCATGTTATATTTAAAAATGTCCATTTATCATAAAGTAGACTATATAAACCAGGAAAGCTCACAAAATCATTTATATTTTTTTTTTTTTCCCCCCAAGTAACCATAAATTCTCTTATATCTGTGACTTTATATATGTTTTATACATGCATTTGTACTGTTTATTAGATTCCATATAGAAGTGATATCATATGGCAGTTTTTATTCTCTGTCTGACTTACTATGCTCAATATGACAGTATCTAGATTCCTCCATGTTACTTAAAATTGAATTATTCCATTATTTTTATGGCTGAGTAATACTATATTGAATATAGATGCCATATCTTCTTTATCCATTCCTCTGTTAATGGACATTTAAATTGCTTCCACATGCCAACCATTGTCAATAGTACCGCAGTAAGTTGCATGTATCTTTTTAATTATTGTTTTCTCCAAGTACACACTTCAGAGTGGGAATCACATATCACTATGTGATATGTTAGTTCTATTTTTAGTTTTTTATAGAATCTCCATAGTGTTCTAACTAGTGACTCAATCAATTTACATTTATACCAACACTAAGACTTACCTATTTCTGCACACATTCTCTGCCATTTATTGTTTATAGATTTTTTTGACGCTGATCATTTGGGTCAGTGTTAGGTGACACCTCATCATAGTTTGGGGTTTGCATTTCTCTAATTATTATTGATGTGAGCATCTTTTCATGTGCGTTTTGGCTTTCAGTATGTCTTCTTAACTTTAGATATGCAGACGTTACTAACATAATGACAGACAGTGAGGAGAAACTCAAGGGCCTTTTGATGAAGGTGAAGAGAAGAGAGTGAAAATAAACAAAACAAACAAACAAAGCAAAAGGAGAACCCTCAGAGTGGGAGAAAGTATTTACAAACAAAGCAACAGACAAGGGGATAATCTCAAAAATATGCAAACAGCTCAGGCATCTCAATAACAAAAACTCAAACAATCCCAAACAAAAAATTCACAGAAGTTGTAGGCTGACAATTCTCCAAAGTAGACACACAGATGGTCTCATATATCTATTTTACTTTGAAACCATTTTGTAAGTAAGTATAAGAAATGATGTTTTTTTACTTCAGGTTTAAATATGCTTAATTTAAATTGATAAATAAAATAATCTGTCCAAAAATGTCATGTTATATTTAAAAAATGTCCATTTATCATAAAGTAGACTATATAAACCAGGAAAGCTCACAAAAATCATCAATGACGTATCTTCAAAAGTATTGTTAGGGCTTCCCCTGGTGGTCCAGTGGGTAAGGACACCTCCTTGAAGTGCAAGGAGCGCCAGTTCTAGCCCCGGCCTGGGAAGATCCCACGTGCCGCGGAGCGGCTGGACTGATGTGTCCAATCATCAAGCCGGAGCTCTGGAGCACATACGCCCAGAGCCAGAGCCGGTGCTCTGCGACAACAGAGGCCACCGCGATGGGAGGTCCACAGGAGCCAAAGAACGAAGACGAATGAAAATAGAGAAATGAAAGACCAATAGAAGTGGCCCGCCCACTCCCCTCCCTCCCCAACCCGACCCCTGCCCAAAGTAAATAAATAAATAAATCTTTAAAAAAAAAAAAGTATTGTTATATTCTGTTGATATGAATACATAAGGAATAAAAATGCTACATATTAAATAAATGTTAAGTGATTTTTGTAGAATCCCATGGACAGAAGAGGCTAGTGGGCTACAGTTCAGATGGTCTCAAAGAGTTGGACATGAATGAAATGACTTAGCAAACATATACAAAGTAGTTCTTACAATTCTTCTCACAGGACTAACCATCTATTACTAGTGTAGATTTTCTTTATGATTTTTTTTTTATTCCACATTAACATTTCTCCAGAGAAGAAAAGATGTAGCTGGAAGCATGCATCAGACATCAGATTTGCTCTAACACCATCTGGATAGGGTATTTTTGATGGTTAAGGAATATAAGGGGAGTTCAGAAGAAGCTAATATGTGCCTGAGAAAATGTTACAACACACGATCTACAAGATGCTCTTTTGGGATATCTTGAGCTGTCTTCAGACTACATTATGGCAGAAACTTGTCTCCCTTATTGGGTAGCACTTACCATCTTTTATCCGAAGGAGATACAGCATTTAAAATTAAATTGCTTAGGGTTTTCATTATAAATGTCTTTCCTCAAGAATGAAGAGGAAGTAACTTCTCACTAATGATGGTGAATCATACACAATGATAATTTACAGAAATCTTAAAAAGGGTTTAGTGACTGGAGCTGTTTTGTTTCCTTATTTTTGTTCATTTATTATTTTTAATTATGCTTTTATTTTTAATTAAAGTAACTTTTAGTATTATTATTTTTTTGGGGGGGTGTGTTGGAGAGGGAGGGGGGTGGGTGGGCCACTTCTAGAGGTCTTTCATTTATCTATTTTCATCTGTCTTTGTGTCGCAGAGCACCGGCTCTGGGCTCATGCACTCCAGAGCTCTGGCTCGGTAATTGGACACACCGGTCCAGTCATTCCGCTGCACGTGGGATCATCCCAGGTCAGGGATTGAACCGGCACCCCTTGCACTGCAAGGCTGTGTCCTTACCCACTGGACCACCAGGGAAGCCCTATGTTTGCTTGTAGATACAATCTACAAAGAGTATCAACTCTTTCAACTTTGAAATGCAAAGCATTGTGTAGTAGTCAAAATTCAACTAATAGTTTTAAAGATATTTATTATTTAAAAACATATGAAATTGGTGTTTTCCCAATTGCAAAATAAAACTGAGTATCATTAGACTTAACTTACTTAACTGAAATGTGTATAAAACAGCCTACAACAGCAAATATTAAACATGCATATCATTTTTTATAATTCTTCTCATTTAGATAAAATAATAAAGCAAAATTAGACTTAAAAATGTAGAGTTCTTACAGTGACTATCCAAGCTTTAGGATATTTTAAACAGAGCTAAATAGACAATCACAATTTTCCATTGGGATGGCATCTACATATTTTCCTCAGGCTTTTCATGATTTTATATAAAAGGAATTTAATTATAAGAAAAGATTATTATTATTTATTTCTATTTTCTATTGGTGTATAGTTGATTTAGAGATTCCCTTGTAGTTCAGCTGATAAACAATCTGCCTGCAATGCAGGAGACCTGGGTTCAAACCCTGAGTTGGAAAGATTCCCAGGATACAGAAAAGGCTACCCACTTCAGTATTATTGCCTGGAGAATTACATGAATTGTTCATGGGTTGAAAAGACTCAGACAAAATTGAGTGACTTGACTTAGCTTGATAGTTGATTAGAAATGTTGTGTTAGTTTCAAGTGTATAGTAGAGTCATTCAGTTATATATATATCTATTATTTTTCATATTATTTTCCCATTTAGGTTGCCATATAATACTGAGCAGAGTTCCATGTGGTATAAAGTAGGTCTTTGTTGGTTATCCATTTTAAATATGGCAATGTGTATATGTCAATTTTGCTTTCCCCAAAAAGAAACAAATTTGTATTTTACAAAAGTTGATATGAAGTAAATGAAAGTTCATAATTTTCCCACAAAGTGGCAGTTACGTAAGTACATATAAGCCATATTCCCTCTCATGTCAATCAGACAGTGTTCAGTAATTTTAGTTCTAGTTAGGAAAAAAGTATGAAACATTATTAGTAAAACTAGATTGGGTTTTATGACTATACTGTTTTGCTGACTTCTGGGTTATTGTGTTTCCATTTACAAATCTGACAGTAAGATTTGATTAATTAGCCATCTAAGAATGTTGCTCTGTGATCAGATGAGATAAGATAAAATAATACATGCAATACATGATATAAACAAACATACCTCAAATATATAAGATAGCAAAATTACAAGTCAGTGATTTAAATAAATCATTACCACTAAAAATGTGCACAGAATCATACATATTAAACATAAATCATATTGTAATGTAGTATCATATAATGAATTGGATTCATAAGTTATAAATGTTTGATGAATAAAATGATTATTCTCTCCCCAGTTCTCATTGTTTATATTCATTTTAATGACAGATTATGCAAAGGATTTGAAAAATTTATAAAATTATCATGAGCAGTCATTGCAATTGAGTACTTGCCATATGGTAAGTGTTATGCTAGACCCGTTTAATTTTATTAGTTCATTTACTTCTTGAAAGAATCTCCTCAGACATCATTTTCCTCTTCTTATACTTGAGTAATTTTAAGACTCTATAAAGTGGAGTAATTTGACTAATATCCTTATCTGTAAAATGGGGGAGACCAAAGGCTATAGTTTTTAAAAAAAATTCTTTAATGAGAAAGTTCCCAGGAAAAAATTATTTGCCTGGAGAATTACATGAATTGTTCATGGGTTGAAAAGACTCAGACAAAATTGAGTGACTTGACTTAGCTTGATAGTTGATTAGAAATGTTGTGTTAGTTTCAAGTGTATAGTAGAGTCATTCAGTTATATATATATCTATTATTTTTCATATTATTTTCCCATTTAGGTTGCCATATAATACTGAGCAGAGTTCCATGTGGTATAAAGTAGGTCTTTGTTGGTTATCCATTTTAAATATGGCAATGTGTATATGTCAATTTTGCTTCCCCCAAAAAGAAACAAATTTGTATTTTACAAAAGTTGATATGAAGTAAATGAAAGTTCATAATTTTCCCACAAAGTGGCAGTTACGTAAGTACATATAAGCCATATTCCCTCTCATGTCAATCAGACAGTGTTCAGTAATTTTAGTTCTAGTTAGGAAAAAAGTATGAAACATTATTAGTAAAACTAGATTGGGTTTTATGACTATACTGTTTTGCTGACTTCTGGGTTATTGTGTTTCCATTTACAAATCTGACAGTAAGATTTGATTAATTAGCCATCTAAGAATGTTGCTCTGTGATCAGATGAGATAAGATAAAATAATACATGCAATACATGATATAAACAAACATACCTCAAATATATAAGATAGCAAAATTACAAGTCAGTGATTTAAATAAATCATTACCACTAAAAATGTGCACAGAATCATACATATTAAACATAAATCATATTGTAATGTAGTATCATATAATGAATTGGATTCATAAGTTATAAATGTTTGATGAATAAAATGATTATTCTCTCCCCAGTTCTCATTGTTTATATTCATTTTTAATGACAGATTATGCAAAGGATTTGAAAAAATTTATAAAATTATCATGAGCAGTCATTGCAATTGAGTACTTGCCATATGCTAAGTGTTATGCTAGACCCGTTTAATTTTATTAGTTCATTTACTTCTTGAAAGAATCTCCTCAGACATCATTTTCCTCTTCTTATACTTGAGTAATTTTAAGACTCTATAAAGTGGAGTAATTTGACTAATATCCTTATCTGTAAAATGGGGGAGACCAAAGGCTATAGTCAAAATTCTTAATGAGAAGTAAGAAATAGGTAGTTCTAATTAGAATAAATGCCCAACAATCAGAATGAACATTAGGCTGCCCACATGATGAATTCTGGGTGAAGTAGTACTGGCTAAAGACAAACTCAATTATTTCTGATATTAAATTCAACATATTACACTATATAGAGGCACTGTTCTTTAAATATGACAAAATCAAGCATACTAATATTTGGGTATTATGTACAGAAATATTTGAGAGATGAAGTTAAAATGATTCTGAGAAAAATTTAATCAAATAAAAGGTCAGTGGCATAAGAATACATAGCATATACCCCAAACAATTGGTACAGTGCCCTATGATTCAGCTCATGCCTTCCTAATACACAAAGCAGAGGAAAAGTAAACAATTATAAGATTGAGAACAGCAGTAAAATTCAAAGCAGATTTTTTAGGGAAAAGCAAAGTTAATTACAAGACCTAAGAGATTTCCCCCACTTGGAAACTCAGAAATTAAATGTGAGTTACAGTGCAGAAAAGACAAAACCTTTCCTCTGGAGCTAGTAAATATTAAATTTCATATTGTTTTTTTCATTTTTAGTCTGTCTCTGGAACACCATAGCATAAAACAAAAGTGAAATTCAAAAACAACTAAAAATGTGCACAGAATCATACATATTAAACATAAATCATATTGTTATGTAGTATCATATAATGAATTGGATTCATAAGTTATAAATGTTTGATGAATAAAATGATTATTCTCTCCCCAGTTCTCATTGTTTATATTCATTTTTAATGACAGATTATGCAAAGGATTTGAAAAACTTTATCAAATTATCATGAGCAGTCATTGCAATTGAGTACTTGCCATATGCTAAGTGTTATGCTAGACCCGTTTAATTTTATTAGTTCATTTACTTCTTGAAAGAATCTCCTCAGACATCATTTTCCTCTTCTTATACTTGAGTAATTTTAAGACTCTATAAAGTGGAGTAATTTGACTAATATCCTTATCTGTAAAATGGGGGAGACCAAAGGCTATAGTCAAAATTCTTAATGAGAAGTAAGAAATAGGTAGTTCTAATTAGAATAAATGCCCAACAATCAGAATGAACATTAGGCTGCCCACATGATGAATTCTGGGTGAAGTAGTACTGGCTAAAGACAAACTCAATTATTTCTGATATTAAATTCAACATATTACACTATATAGAGGCACTGTTCTTTAAATATGACAAAATCAAGCATACTAATATTTGGGTATTATGTACAGAAATATTTGAGAGATGAAGTTAAAATGATTCTGAGAAAAATTTAATCAAATAAAAGGTCAGTGGCATAAGAATACATAGCATATACCCCAAACAATTGGTACAGTGCCCTATGATTCAGCTCATGCCTTCCTAATACACAAAGCAGAGGAAAAGTAAACAATTATAAGATTGAGAACAGCAGTAAAATTCAAAGCAGATTTTTTAGGGAAAAGCAAAGTTAATTACAAGACCTAAGAGATTTCCCCCACTTGGAAACTCAGAAATTAAATGTGAGTTACAGTGCAGAAAAGACAAAACCTTTCCTCTGGAGCTAGTAAATATTAAATTTCATATTGTTTTTTTCATTTTTAGTCTGTCTCTGGAACACCATAGCATAAAACAAAAGTGAAATTCAAAAACAACAACCAAAATTACATAATATTCATAAAATACGTATCATCTTAAATAACCTATGTGATACAATAGTATTCCCCAAATTATTTTCATACTAGTAACTGTTGTATGACCACACAGGCACATACACATACAACATTTTCTGGGAAAATAGTGCAAAGGTAGGCATATGATGGAAACACACAACTTCCTACGTTTTTCTTACCGATTAGTATAGGTTATTTCACCATCCTATGAAAACTATAGAGTCAATATTTTTAATTAGTTAATAACAGTAACATATATAATCAGTCTTTTAAGGCTCAATTTATTAAATTGACAAGGTAATATTCTCATTTAGCAAAAGCTGTAAGTTCAAAACTAATATTGTATTTGCATATTCATGCCATTGAATTAAATCAGTAATAAGAATAACACAATAATTTACTTTTAATTACCATAAACATTCTGAAGGGAATTTATAATATTCAGTCTAGACTGAATATATTGACGTATAGCTTTTAAAATTAAGGCAGAACATTAAACATCTTAGCTCCTGTGTATTTTTATTTATTTCGTTCAAATGTTTGGCAGTAAGCAGGAGCTATCTTACCATTCCTTAGCATGTCCTAAGATTTTAATTAACTTCATTGGCACACAAACATTTTCTTTTAAAGGAAGTTAACTCTTCAGTATGATTAAAGGTTTGCCATTTGGCAGTGTAATTTTCTACCTCTCTTCTTAATACCACAGTTAGATGGACAGCTTCCTTTATTTAAACCTTGCCCTTATCAGTTCTCAACAGGACCTGACACTTTGCTAGTAACCCTGAAATCCCATCTTCTTTATTTGTTCAAACTATTTCCTTACACGTCAATGAACACAGTATATTTTCAAGTATGTCAGGATAATAGGGACTACATACAAGATAAACCAGAATTCATTGTCTATCAGTCTGATTTCCCCAAACGGGTAAACAATTATAAGATTGAGAACAGCAGTAAAATTCAAAGCAGATTTTTAGGAAAAGCAAAGTTAATTACAAGACCTAAGAGATTTCCCCCACTTGGAAACTCAGAAATTAAATGTGAGTTACAGTGCAGAAAAGACAAAACCTTTCCTCTGGAGCTAGTAAATATTAAATTTCATATTGTTTTTTTCATTTTTAGTCTGTCTCTGGAACACCATAGCATAAAACAAAAGTGAAATTCAAAAACAACAACCAAAATTACATAATATTCATAAAATACGTATCATCTTAAATAACCTATGTGATACAATAGTATTCCCCAAATTATTTTCATACTAGTAACTGTTGTATGACCACACAGGCACATACACATACAACATTTTCTGGGAAAATAGTGCAAAGGTAGGCATATGATGGAAACACACAACTTCCTACGTTTTTCTTACCGATTAGTATAGGTTATTTCACCATCCTATGAAAACTATAGAGTCAATATTTTTAATTAGTTAATAACAGTAACATATATAATCAGTCTTTTAAGGCTCAATTTATTAAATTGACAAGGTAATATTCTCATTTAGCAAAAGCTGTAAGTTCAAAACTAATATTGTATTTGCATATTCATGCCATTGAATTAAATCAGTAATAAGAATAACACAATAATTTACTTTTAATTACCATAAACATTCTGAAGGGAATTTATAATATTCAGTCTAGACTGAATATATTGACGTATAGCTTTTAAAATTAAGGCAGAACATTAAACATCTTAGCTCCTGTGTATTTTTATTTATTTCATTCAAATGTTTGGCAGTAAGCAGGAGCTATCTTACCATTCCTTAGCATGTCCTAAGATTTTAATTAACTTCATTGGCACACAAACATTTTCTTTTAAAGGAAGTTAACTCTTCAGTATGATTAAAGGTTTGCCATTTGGCAGTGTAATTTTCTACCTCTCTTCTTAATACCACAGTTAGATGGACAGCTTCCTTTATTTAAACCTTGCCCTTATCAGTTCTCTACAGGACCTGACACTTTGCTAGTAACCCTGAAATCCCATCTTCTTTATTTGTTCAAACTATTTCCTTACACGTCAATGAACACAGTATATTTTCAAGTATGTCAGGATAATAGGGACTACATACAAGATAAACCAGAATTCATTGTCTATCAGTCTGAAGACAATGAATCCCATAGCATCCTTTTCAAATCTATTAAACCTCCTCTTTCACTTTCACAATGTGATCACCTATTTTTGTCTAGAATTGATATTCACACAATGTAGTAACCTTCAAAATTTGCTTTCATCATTCTCTAATGAGGACACATGAGACTGTGTACATCAAAATGTATACTTATTCTACAAGAAGAGAGCAGAAATCAGTTATTTGAAACCCTAAATTGGAAAGTCCCTTAAAAGTAGACAATTCAGCATATAATCTTCCAGAGCCCATCAGAGTGAAAGGCACATAGTGGGCTTGTAGTAAAACTTGAGAGGACAAGGAAATCTATAGTGTTATGTGTGGAAAAGATAGCTAGTGTCACAGTGCTAAGGGAATAGGAGTGCTTACAACGGCTTGGGGCAAAGGTCTGGAGGGGTGGGATGGGGGGATCTGGGAGGGTGGGGACCATGGATATGCATATGACTGATCTGGGAACATACATGTATCTGAACAACAAAACTCTGTAAAACCTTTAAAATAAAGAATAAAAAAAAAAACGTGAGAGGAATTCCATGCATTCACGTGGTGCCAAGAACTCTTCAGCATTCATGTGGTGAGTTTGTCAGGTACCATTGACTCCTACAGGGAGTCAATAGCAGATTTGAGGAAGTATGATTCAACCTGCCATGAGCCATTGTCTAGCTACATGAGAGTGGATTTAAGCTACCTAAACTGTTTGAGGGCAAGATAAGCATAAGCCACTCCAAAGAACTCCATCTTAGCTCCTGTGTATTTTTATTTATTTCGTTCAAATGTTTGGCAGTAAGCAGGAGCTATCTTACCATTCCTTAGCATGTCCTAAGATTTTAATTAACTTCATTGGCACACAAACATTTTCTTTTAAAGGAAGTTAACTCTTCAGTATGATTAAAGGTTTGCCATTTGGCAGTGTAATTTTCTACCTCTCTTCTTAATACCACAGTTAGATGGACAGCTTCCTTTATTTAAACCTTGCCCTTATCAGTTCTCTACAGGACCTGACACTTTGCTAGTAACCCTGAAATCCCATCTTCTTTATTTGTTCAAACTATTTCCTTACACGTCAATGAACACAGTATATTTTCAAGTATGTCAGGATAATAGGGACTACATACAAGATAAACCAGAATTCATTGTCTATCAGTCTGAAGACAATGAATCCCATAGCATCCTTTTCAAATCTATTAAACCTCCTCTTTCACTTTCACAATGTGATCACCTATTTTTGTCTAGAATTGATATTCACACAATGTAGTAACCTTCAAAATTTGCTTTCATCATTCTCTAATGAGGACACATGAGACTGTGTACATCAAAATGTATACTTATTCTACAAGAAGAGAGCAGAAATCAGTTATTTGAAACCCTAAATTGGAAAGTCCCTTAAAAGTAGACAATTCAGCATATAATCTTCCAGAGCCCATCAGAGTGAAAGGCACATAGTGGGCTTGTAGTAAAACTTGAGAGGACAAGGAAATCTATAGTGTTATGTGTGGAAAAGATAGCTAGTGTCACAGTGCTAAGGGAATAGGAGTGCTTACAACGGCTTGGGGCAAAGGTCTGGAGGGGTGGGATGGGGGGATCTGGGAGGGTGGGGACCATGGATATGCATATGACTGATCTGGGAACATACATGTATCTGAACAACAAAACTCTGTAAAACCTTTAAAATAAAGAATAAAAAAAAAAAACTTGAGAGGAATTCCATGCATTCACGTGGTGCCAAGAACTCTTCAGCATTCATGTGGTGAGTTTGTCAGGTACCATTGACTCCTACAGGGAGTCAATAGCAGATTTGAGGAAGTATGATTCAACCTGCCATGAGCCATTGTCTAGCTACATGAGAGTGGATTTAAGCTACCCAAACTGTTTGAGGGCAAGATAAGCATAAGCCACTCCAAAGAACTCCATCGTAAGTAACACTCTACAAAAGACATTGATTCAGTAGAAATGATGCCATTCAATTTGTGCCCTGATATTTCACTCCAAGAGTAGAGTCAGCATCTGGCTATCTTTGTCAGGTTACTTTAGTTCACTGACTGAGCTGCGTTAATAAATTCAGTCTCTTAAGCACTGGGGGAGAAAAAAAAAAAAAAAAAAAAACTATCCTTAAATATTTGAAGGAGACTAACAAAGTTCTGATTTATGTTATAATGATTTTGTTTAAAAAGTTTTTCTTAAGTCCATTTGACGCTTTACAACTGAGAATGCCAGTAAGTGGACTGTGATACATAGATCTTACCAGTTTTTAAAACAAAAGAGCTGTTTCACTCCAATAATTTATTAATTACCAAACTTGTTTAAAGGTTTATGTTATTTTAACGTTTCAACTTACATTCTATTTTGTAGTCCCCAGTGTGACCATCTTTAGACAAAAAGTGCACAAATATTTTTTTACCAAATTATTGTTTGATTTTGCAAATCTTATATATCATCACTTTTCAGAATGATATATTATCCAGATTTAATTAAATGTTCAAACTTTAAATTTAAGACATTACTTTAGGGATATTTATCATCCACACAGTTGCTGCACAGTCCTCTGTTCTCTATAAATGATTGAGATCACACTCTTATTTCCTAACTTAAAAATAATGTGTCAACTACAAATTGGCATTTACCAATTACATTGCCAATGACTGAACAAGGGCATTTGCTATCTACCTCTGCCTTGGCAGAGATTGAATGCTGTGCTGTTGGGAACTGCTGACCTTCAGCATCCCATGAGGTAGTTCAGGGTAGAGTGAGGCACTCTGTGGTCCAGGGAATCTGGTGGGGCAGGTGTTTAGATAGGTAGATGTTTTTAGGAAAAGATTTATCTCAATCCTTGCAGCTTCTCATATTTAGAAAAGCACTGAATCTATTCATGGTGACACCAGATCCTAGTGACTAAGTGAAACCCCTTGGTAAAATAACTGTTTATTGGTATTGAACTTCCTCTTCATAAAAATTATATATATTGCCATTTTCCCCACTACCTCTTTGGAGCAGTCTCTCATAACAGTCTGAGATGCTGCCTCTCAGGCTGCAGTCCTAATTGTGTCCCAAATAAAACTTAACTCACAAGCCTCAAACCTTTTTTAGTTGACAAATATAAAGAAAACTCATAAGAAAGTTTAAAAAAAAAAATGAATGTTTATTCAGAATGTAGAATGGTGATAAGGAACTCTCCTGTTAGATGCACAATTATTTCTAATACAAGTATAAATGTTCATCTCCTTTTTGTTCCTGAGCTATTATAGTGTGTTAAAAATATTGTCCTTATTGTGCCTTTTAAGTAGTTACTTTTGATACTGCAATAATTGTCATTTTTTAATAACATCTTTACCTTTCATACTTTCAAGAACATTTTCTTTAATGTTGTTAACACAAAGTATTTATTGGCTTTTCTATTCTTTCTTGCATATTGCTAATATTAATCTTTATATTATTACATATTTTTCCTTTAGAAAAAAATTCTAATTTAATTTCAGCTATTACTCAGCAGTCACTGTATTGGTTAGCCAAGTCAGTCTCCCCAATTACCAGGAAAAGAAAAAAAACTAATTTTTCTTTTTTTTTTGGTCCTTATTGAAATTCTACCAGACCTTGGATCCCATCCTTTCTCATTCTGATTTGATGGAATAGGCCAAAAAAAAAAAGGCTAAATAGAAAATGTCTGCTACATCTTACAAATTTTATCACACGAGATTTCTTTTCTTTTGGTTTACCACATGAATTCTTTACACTTCCATTTGTGTTCAAATCAAATATCACTAAACTCTCAAATAATGCAGATGGTAAAGGAACTGCCTGCAATGCAGGAGATCTGATCCCTGAGTTGGAAGGATCACCTGGAGAAATAGCAACTCACTCCAGTATTCTTGCCTGGAGAATCTCACAGACAGGAGACTGGAGTGCTATATAGTCTGTGGCATCACAAAGTCAACACAACCTAATGACTCACGCAGTAACTTTTATTTTGGTGTTAAAGAAAAATAAAACAAATATATAAAAATAATAATTGAAAAATATCTCTAATGAAAAGTTAAAAGCACTGAACTATATGTGCACCAGATCCTAGTGACTAAGTGAAACCCCTTGGTAAAATAACTGTTTATTGGTATTGAACTTCCTCTTCATAAAAATTATATATATTGCCATTTTCCCCACTACCTCTTTGGAGCAGTCTCTCATAACAGTCTGAGATGCTGCCTCTCAGGCTGCAGTCCTAATTGTGTCCCAAATAAAACTTAACTCACAAGCCTCAAACCTTTTTTAGTTGACAAATATAAAGAAAACTCATAAGAAAGTTAAAAAAAAAAAAATGAATGTTTATTCAGAATGTAGAATGGTGATAAGGAACTCTCCTGTTAGATGCACAATTATTTCTAATACAAGTATAAATGTTCATCTCCTTTTTGTTCCTGAGCTATTATAGTGTGTTAAAAATATTGTCCTTATTGTGCCTTTTAAGTAGTTACTTTTGATACTGCAATAATTGTCATTTTTTAATAACATCTTTACCTTTCATACTTTCAAGAACATTTTCTTTAATGTTGTTAACACAAAGTATTTATTGGCTTTTCTATTCTTTCTTGCATATTGCTAATATTAATCTTTATATTATTACATATTTTTCCTTTAGAAAAAAATTCTAATTTAATTTCAGCTATTACTCAGCAGTCACTGTATTGGTTAGCCAAGTCAGTCTCCCCAATTACCAGGAAAAGAAAAAAAACTAATTTTTCCTTTTTTTTTGGTCCTTATTGAAATTCTACCAGACCTTGGATCCCATCCTTTCTCATTCTGATTTGATGGAATAGGCCAAAAAAAAAAAAGGCTAAATAGAAAATGTCTGCTACATCTTACAAATTTTATCACACGAGATTTCTTTTCTTTTGGTTTACCACATGAATTCTTTACACTTCCATTTGTGTTCAAATCAAATATCACTAAACTCTCAAATAATGCAGATGGTAAAGGAACTGCCTGCAATGCAGGAGATCTGATCCCTGAGTTGGAAGGATCACCTGGAGAAATAGCAACTCACTCCAGTATTCTTGCCTGGAGAATCTCACAGACAGGAGACTGGAGTGCTATATAGTCTGTGGCATCACAAAGTCAACACAACCTAATGACTCACGCAGTAACTTTTATTTTGGTGTTAAAGAAAAATAAAACAAATATATAAAAATAATAATTGTATAAAAAGATTATTAAACTCTACAATCATTGAAGCTTATCTTAGTTAAAAAATTCTTCCAAACTACTTTTCCTAGTCACTCTTTAACATTTAATGAGATTTAAAAATAGCAATATATGGTTCTTTCAAAGCTAAAAGACTTTCCAAATCTCACAAAAATTTTATGTGTTTAATTCATTTGCAGGTACTCTTACTCACTCTACCGGATGCAGTACTTGACAGCTAATAGTTAACTGTCAGTTCTTCATATAGTTGAGTCTCATTAGTTTTTTTGAGGCTATCCAACCTTCAGAATTCAAGAAAATACTCCATATCAAATGACCCTTTAAGATATCAGTGTTCATTTTTTCTCCAGTTTTGTAGTGTGGCTGTTTTTAGTCTTCTCCAAAAGGAAAGCCTTAGAGATCAGCTAGCTGGGTATAGTCACATACCAAGATACCTCATATTATTCCTTGTCTATGTCTTTGCTTGCTTGATCCCTACTGCTATAGTTTCTTACATTTTATTTAGAAAAAAAAAAAAAAACAAGGCACATACTTTATGGCTAACCCCCCAATAGTATGCAATATTATGTTGTAAATTATTTGCTTATCTGGCATTTTTCTGTAAACTAACAATCGGAAATGTATCAACTACCAGAGAATTATGGATATATTATTAGGAACAAAGGTCAAAGTGATAGAAGTAACTGAAAGGCAGTTTTGTATTTGGTCTGCCCTCTACAAAGTAGAGCCAAATCTGGGTCATTACATTCAGCAGGGAGCTTTGAAACACATTCCAACTTTCTGTTGCATGATGATAAGTGTCTTTTGACCCAGTTTTGCACGCAGGAAATGCAACACTGCCAATAAGCCACAGAGGCTGTAAGTGTTGGATCTATCTATGCCTTTATGTTCCTAGAAGGATTCCTAGAATGTTACCTTCCTGATTCTGTCTTTCTATGAAACAGTAGTATGGTTATCATTTGTCTGGAAACTCAACAATCTTTTATGTTATTACATCAAGTTGTATGCAAATTGAAATCAAAGAAAATGGTCTTAAAATTCCCACAGCTTTACTGAAATTTAGGCAGGCTACTTATTTACTCTAGGCCTTTGATCTCCCTTTTCTTATAGCTTTTACTTCAGAAAATTATAAATCTTCCTGTACCTCTTTGAGATGTAAATTATTAAAAAAAAAAACAAAAAACAAAACTTAGCTTCTTGCCAGTTACACAACTAGGAATGTGTTTCTCAAGGACTTGAAAACCAACTCTTTGAAATGCCTACATCAAGGGAAATAGCACTACTATTCTGTTTTTGTGGGAGAGAACAAGCCTAATGTGAGTGGGCACCTCGCTTCAATTGTAAAACTACCTTCTGTCACAAAGGTAAGAGAAAGTTTACTTTTCCTGTAGGTAAAGCCAATCTGCAATAGTCTGTGTTCTCTTTGAATCCAGCACTTAAAAATATTCCCCCAACCCTTTGTTTCTGCAGATTTAATCTCTCTCTCCCAGGTTGCAACAGCCTGAAGAAAAAGACATGCTTGCCTGTTTAACTTTGTACACTGCGAAGTTTGACAAAAGACAATTTAAAAATTACTGAGGCTGGAAATTGTCTTAGACTTTTCATCACATTTCTGCCTTGAGATTCAAGCACCTAGCAAGTGTGTATTTTTCTTTCCAAAGAGGTTTCATTTACTAACTGTAACATTAATGTAGCAAACTTCTCTCTGTGAATAGCTAAGTCCTGCAGGAGAACTGATTCCTATTAGCTCCACAAACTTTCTCTTTTTATGTGCAATAAAAACTAAGGTTTTCCTGCTAGGGAAGATTCTTCCTCTACAAAGTAGAGCCAAATCTGGGTCATTACATTCAGCAGGGAGCTTTGAAACACATTCCAACTTTCTGTTGCATGATGATAAGTGTCTTTTGACCCAGTTTTGCACGCAGGAAATGCAACACTGCCAATAAGCCACAGAGGCTGTAAGTGTTGGATCTATCTATGCCTTTATGTTCCTAGAAGGATTCCTAGAATGTTACCTTCCTGATTCTGTCTTTCTATGAAACGGTAGTATGGTTATCATTTGTCTGGAAACTCAACAATCTTTTATGTTATTACATCAAGTTGTATGCAAATTGAAATCAAAGAAAATGGTCTTAAAATTCCCACAGCTTTACTGAAATTTAGGCAGGCTACTTATTTACTCTAGGCCTTTGATCTCCCTTTTCTTATAGCTTTTACTTCAGAAAATTATAAATCTTCCTGTACCTCTTTGAGATGTAAATTATTAAAAAAAAAAACAAAAAACAAAACTTAGCTTCTTGCCAGTTACACAACTAGGAATGTGTTTCTCAAGGACTTGAAAACCAACTCTTTGAAATGCCTACATCAAGGGAAATAGCACTACTATTCTGTTTTTGTGGGAGAGAACAAGCCTAATGTGAGTGGGCACCTCGCTTCAATTGTAAAACTACCTTCTGTCACAAAGGTAAGAGAAAGTTTACTTTTCCTGTAGGTAAAGCCAATCTGCAATAGTCTGTGTTCTCTTTGAATCCAGCACTTAAAAATATTCCCCCAACCCTTTGTTTCTGCAGATTTAATCTCTCTCTCCCAGGTTGCAACAGCCTGAAGAAAAAGACATGCTTGCCTGTTTAACTTTGTACACTGCGAAGTTTGACAAAAGACAATTTAAAAATTACTGAGGCTGGAAATTGTCTTAGACTTTTCATCACATTTCTGCCTTGAGATTCAAGCACCTAGCAAGTGTGTATTTTTCTTTCCAAAGAGGTTTCATTTACTAACTGTAACATTAATGTAGCAAACTTCTCTCTGTGAATAGCTAAGTCCTGCAGGAGAACTGATTCCTATTAGCTCCACAATTTCTCATTCTAGTGGTTAATCTTCACAATGTGTTGGTTTAGTCATGAAATCATGACCAATTCTTTTGCAACACCCATGAACTGTAGCCTGCCAGGCTCCTCTGACCTTGGAATTTTCCAGGCAAGAATACTGGGATAGGCTGCCATTTCGTTCTCCAGGGATCTTTCTGACCCAGAGATCAAACCCGCTTTTCCTGCATTGCAGGCAGATTCTTTCCCACTGAGTCACCAGGGAAGCCCAGTCTTCACAATGTCATCTCTCATTTCTCTGTAACCAGAAATGTTGCAGAAGCACACTTCCTTAAATTAGGTTGCTGCTGCATTGGTAATCAGAGTCTAAGCTCTCTTTCTTTTCTCATTTCACATCATAATCAAGAGTTATAGCCAAATGAACTACTTTCCACTTGTAAAAAATATTATGCCAATCCATACTATTTGCCTTTGCTTCTATCACAAGATTTTAGTAAAACATATCATTTTCTCTTCTTAATATTGAAAGTTATTAAAATGTTTTAAGTAAATGTGAATCATAATAATGCTCTGAATAGCAGGTTTTATGCACTCTAACTTCCTCTTAACATTTGGTATTCTATCAAATTTATTCCTTGTTTAACCTTTTTCTCTACATGGACTGTGAGGTTCTAGATGGCAAAGACATAGTTTATTCATTAGTTTATTCTCCGGAGACACAGTTAGTACTTACACATTGAGCAGCATTCAACAAATGTTTCCTAAATTGGCAAAATTATTTGTGCTAAACATGATATGGTACAAAGGACAATAGACAAGAACATAGTAGACTGGGGAAAAAAGCTTGAAAGTTTATCATTTTAAGAATTCTATGTATCCTCATTTTCCTTTTTTTTAACTAAGCTTGTCAAGTCCATATTAAATGGTTCTGAGTAAGGTTTAAAACTGAAATAAAGACATTGCAGGGAATAAATAATTATTTGAACCCTAAAAGAAAGAAAAGCAGAATTTTCCTTCCTAATGCTGTAAATTTGAACTTAAACAAAGTCATATTTAATAATTAATAGCCTCTTTCCTATCTCCAAAGCTCATTCCATTTACTACTTTTTTTTTTAGGTTATATGAGGCAAGGTAAAGCCTCTTTTTTTAATTAACTATTTTTATTTTGTTTTTTGATTTTGCATAGTTTTGTTGTTCACAGATATGTATAATCTCAGATAAGTCATACATATATCCCTAACCCTCCCCTCCTGTGCCGTGCTCCCAGTTCCCCCCATCCCACCCCTCCAGGCCATCACATAGCCCCCATGTAAGATCCCTTAGTCCCACAACACATTGACAATAGATCCATTTACTATTATTATAAAAACAGTTTAAATTATTTATAGGAGAGAGTAGAGCATACGTATGCAATGTATACTGGTAATATCATTAACAGATGAAAATGTGATCTGATTTTTCTGTTAGTGTCTCATCCGAAAAAAAAAAAAAGTGACAGATACAAGCTAGATGATTTTTTAATCTTTAAAACATATAATAAAATTCTAAAATTCACAAGACATTAACATGGAGCTGTAATTCTTTTACTGTACCTGTATATGCAAATTGAACAAGGTCCCAGAGGGCATTGGGGTCTATGCCTTCCATTTTGATCTCCTCTTGCTTGGCTTCACAAACATCACTTGTAAACATAGCAGCAAAATAGTCGGAGACTGAACTCAGAACAAGCCTGAAAGAGTCACAATATCTAATTTAGGACATGAATATGTCAACAAGAATGCAGTGCAGAGGTTTCATCCATCTATCCATCTATTCATCTATCTATTATGTGCATATGTAACATCTATCTATTAATCTATTTATTGCCTTATATACTTTCAAAAAGTGATTTAAAAATTCTGCTCCTACCTTTATCATAGAAAATTGGGCTACTTTTCCTTCTATACTTTTTAATATATTTTTCTTTCACATTTAAGTCTTTCTTCCTTTTGGACAGGATTCCAAATTTATTTTTGTCTGCTCATTCATGTTTCATGAAACTACTAAAGAATTTTATTTATCCCAGTGAATTAATGGTGTTAGCTAGATTTCAAATCTGAGTCTTGAATGTGCAGATGTGAGCTGAAATTTGAACTTAAACAAAGTCATATTTAATAATTAATAGCCTCTTTCCTATCTCCAAAGCTCATTCCATTTACTACTTTTGTAGTTCGGTTATATGAGGCAAGGTAAAGCCTCTTTTTTTAATTAACTATTTTTATTTTGTTTTTTGATTTTGCATAGTTTTGTTGTTCACAGATATGTATAATCTCAGATAAGTCATACATATATCCCTAACCCTCCCCTCCTGTGCCGTGCTCCCAGTTCCCCCCATCCCACCCCTCCAGGCCATCACATAGCCCCCATGTAAGATCCCTTAGTCCCACAACACATTGACAATAGATCCATTTACTATTATTATAAAAACAGTTTAAATTATTTATAGGAGAGAGTAGAGCATACGTATGCAATGTATACTGGTAATATCATTAACAGATGAAAATGTGATCTGATTTTTCTGTTAGTGTCTCATCCGAAAAAAAAAAAAAGTGACAGATACAAGCTAGATGATTTTTTAATCTTTAAAACATATAATAAAATTCTAAAATTCACAAGACATTAACATGGAGCTGTAATTCTTTTACTGTACCTGTATATGCAAATTGAACAAGGTCCCAGAGGGCATTGGGGTCTATGCCTTCCATTTTGATCTCCTCTTGCTTGGCTTCACAAACATCACTTGTAAACATAGCAGCAAAATAGTCGGAGACTGAACTCAGAACAAGCCTGAAAGAGTCACAATATCTAATTTAGGACATGAATATGTCAACAAGAATGCAGTGCAGAGGTTTCATCCATCCATCCATCTATTCATCTATCTATTATGTGCATATGTAACATCTATCTATTAATCTATTTATTGCCTTATATACTTTCAAAAAGTGATTTAAAAATTCTGCTCCTACCTTTATCATAGAAAATTGGGCTACTTTTCCTTCTATACTTTTTAATATATTTTTCTTTCACATTTAAGTCTTTCTTCCTTTTGGACAGGATTCCAAATTTATTTTTGTCTGCTCATTCATGTTTCATGAAACTACTAAAGAATTTTATTTATCCCAGTGAATTAATGGTGTTAGCTAGATTTCAAATCTGAGTCTTGAATGTGCAGTGATGTGTAGCTGATGGTTTTCTTTTTTTTTTCTTTGCTTCTTTGTCTGTTCTTGTAATACAACATCTATATTTTTTATGTTTTTTATACTGATAGAGACTATTCTAAATAGCCTTTATCTTCCATGAAACGGATCCTCCCTTTATTTTTATTTTCATTTAACTATTAGTGTTTTTTCTTCATATAAAATCTAATTTAGCTCTTCAAATTTTGATTAAAGTGCACTAAATTTCTGTCTTAATTGGAGATTGTTAATATATTTATTATTAAAATCATGCAACAAAAAATACAAAATATCTCTCCATGTATTCACAATAACTTATCTTCTTTTTTTTCAAATTATGTATTTTATTTAAACTTTCTTCTTCATCAAGAGGATCTTTAGTTCCTCTTTGCTTTCTACCATAAGGGTGGTGTCATCTGCATACCTACAGTTATTGATATTCTTCCCAGCAATCTTAATTCCAGTTTGTGCTTCTACGGCTTATCATTTTGCATGATGTACTCTGCATATAAATTAAATAAGTAGGCTGACAATATACAGCCTTGATATACTCCTTTCCTAATCTGGAACTAACCTGGTGTTCCATTTCCAGTTCCTACTGTTGCTTTTTGTCTTGCATACAAGTTTCTCAGCAGGCAGGTAATATGGTCTGTTACTCTCATTTCTTTCAGAATTCTTCAGTTTGTTGTGATCTACACAGTCAAAGGTTTTAGCATATTAAATGAACAGAATGGGATGCTTTTCTGGATTCCTTTGCTCTTACTATAGTTTAACAGATGTTGGTAATCTGACCTCTGGTTCCTCTGACTTTTGTAAATCGAGTTTGTACATCTGGAAGCTTTTTATCCATGTTTGTTGAAACTTAGCTTGGATGATTCTGAGAATTACTTTTCTAGTGTGTGAAATGTGTGCAGTAGTACTGTAGATTGAACTCTTTGACAATGCTCATCTTTTTCTTGGAATGAAAACTGACCAGAGGCCACTGCTGAGTTTTCCAAATTTGCTGTCATATTGAATGCAGCACTTTATCAGCACCATCTTTTTAGAGTTTGAAATAGCTCAACTGGAATTCCATCATCTCCACTAGCTTTGTTTCTAGTAATGATGCCTAGGACTCACTCTAAGATGTTTGGTTCTAGGTGAATGATCACACCATTGTGGTCAACCATCTCATTAAGATCTTTTTTTGTGTGTAATTCTTCTGTGTATTCTTGCCACATCAATCTATTCTGCTTCTGTTCAGTCCATACTGTTTCTATCCTTTATTGTACCTATCTTTGCACGAAATATTCTCTGTATTCAGATTGCTATAACTTGCCTTTTCTCCTTTTATTATCTTCTTATCCACCTTCTTTTCTTAGCCACCTGTAAGACCTCCTCAGATAACCATTTTGCCTTTTAGCCTTTATTATTCCTTGGTATGCTTTGATCGCTGCCTCCTATAGAATGTAATGAATTTCTGTACATAGGTCTTCAGGCAGTCTATCTGATCTAATCCCTTTCATTTATTTGTCACTTCAGTGTATAATCAGAAAGCATTTTAGATCATACCTGAATGGCCTAGTGATTTCCTTTCCTTTTTTTAAAAAAATTTTATTTATTATTATTTCTAACAGTTATTTTATTTATTTATCTTTTGGGAATGGGGTGGGGAGGGAAGGGGACAGGCGGGCCACTTCTATTGGTCTTTCATTTCTCTATTTTCATCCGTCTTTGTTCTTTGGCTCCTGTGGGCCTCCCATCGCAGTGGCCTCTGTCGTCGCAGAGTGCCAGCTCTGGGAGCATGTGCCCCAGAGCTCCAGCTCGGTAATTGGGCACATCAGTCCAGCCGCTCTGCGGCACGTGGGATCTTCCCAGGCCAGGGATGGAACCAGCGCCCCTTGCACTGCAAGGCGGTGTCCTTACCCACTGGACCACCAGGAGAAGCCCTGATTTCCTTTCTTTCTTCAATTTATGTCTGAATTTTGCAATAAGGAGCTCATGATCTGAGCCACAGTCAACTCCAGGTTTTATTTTTGCTGACTGTATAGAGTGTCTCCATCCTTGGCTGCAAAGAATATAATCAGTCTAACTTCAATCCAAGATCATTCTGTCATTTTTGAGATTGCAACCAAGTAATGCATTTCAAACTCTTGTTAACTATGATGGATACTTTGTTTCTTCTAAAAAATTCTTGCCCACAGTAGAGTATATAGTGGTCGTCTGAATTAAATTCATCCATTCCTGTCCATATTAATTCTCTGATTCCTAAAATGTCCATGTTCATTCTCTCCATCTCCTGTTAGACCATTTCCAGTTTCCTTTGATTCATGCTATATGGTTCTTTGTAGCATCAGATTTTGCTTTCACTAACAGATATATCCACACCCGGTGTCATTTTGCTTTGGCTCAACCTTTTCATTCCTTTTCGAGCTATTTGTCCACTCTTCTTCAGTATCATTTTGGGCACCTACTGACCTTGACAGTTCATCTTTCAGTATCATGTCTTTTTGCCTTTTCATATTGTTCACAGGGTTCTCAAGGCAAGAATACTAAAGTGGATTGCCCAAATTATTGACATTTGCCCCAGAAATCTTGTTTCCAGCTTGTGCTTCATCCTGCCTGGCACTTTCCATGATATCCTCTTAACATAAGTTAAATAATCAGGGTGGCAATATACAGCCTTTATGTACTCTTTTCCAAATCTGGAAACAGTCCATTGTTCCATGTCTGGTTTTAACTGTTATTTTTGTACCTGCATAGAGCTTTAGCAAGAGGCAGGTAATGTGGTCTGATATTCCCATCTCTTTCAGAATTTTTTAATTTGTTGTGATCTAAACAGTCAAAGGCTTCAATGTAATCAATGAAACTGAATTAGATGTTTTTTCTTGAATTCTCTAGCTTTTCCTATGATCTGATAGATGCTGACAACCTGATCTCTGGTTTCTCTGCCTTTTTAAAATTCAGTTTGTAAATCTATTCTCAACTTAAACACTATTGAAGCCAAGCTTGAATAATTTTGAGCATTACTTTGCTCTAACGTTGAATGAATGCAATTGTGTGGTGTTTGGAACATTTTTTGACATAGCCCTTTTTGGGGATTGAAATAAAAACACATTTTCCAGCCCTGTGGCCAGTGGTCAGTTTTCCAAATTTGTGGACATATTAAGTGCAACACATTAACAGCATCATCTTTTAGGAACTGAATCAGCTAAGTTCAAATTCCTTCATCTCCACAAACTTTGTACTGATACTTCCTAAGGTCCACTTAATTTTGCAATCCAGGATATCTGGCTGTAGGTGAGCGATCACACTATCATGTTTATTAAGATCTTTATTTAAGATCTTTTTTCTACAGTTCTTCTGTATATTCTTTCCATTTTTTCTTGACCTCTTCTACTTTTACCATTTTTACCCTTTATTGTGCCTATCCTTGGATGAAATATTCCTTTGATATCTCCAATTTTCTTGAAAATGTTCATGCAAGGATTCAATTCCATGTGTGTTTCAATAACTGAGAGTGTCTTACAGGTTTTAAAGTGAGCTCATATGACACACACTTTTTCTTTTACTTATGTTTTATTGCAGATTATTTCTAGTGAGTCATCCTTTTATAAACCTCTCTAAATATTCCCTATTTATCATATTCATCTTTTTCTATAGATATTTTAGATTATCTTTAATAATTGCTTTAATGGCCTTGTTTCTAGCTTGGGTTTCATTGACCTATTTTGTTCTTGACCATGAATTTACATTCTCCAACCTCTCTCCCATTTATTGTAAGTTTCATTAGTAAAATGAACATTTTAGCCAAATCCCACCATCAAAATAAAAGTAGAAGCTAAAATGAGAACACTACCTTAGTTTCTAGTTGTTTTTAGATTTATTGTTTTGCCACAACTCTTAGAGAGCTTTAGAAAATTTCCACCATTTCAATTTTCAGATGATTTATTATTGCTTCAATGACTATGAAGATTTCTGTATATTTTAAAATCCCACATAGGAATATATTTTAAGATGAATAAAATATTTGATAATATATTCTGATTCTAAATAGCAGAGAATTGGGAAAAACAAAAAAGAAAGAAAGAAAACCGTATTAAAGAGGCATGTTTCAGTTATTTGAATTAACCCTGAAAAATCCTTTCTCTTTAAAGTGGGTTGAAATTAGTGGTATCAGTATAAGTTTATGATTCATAGTAGTTTTAAAAATAGAAACACTAGTGTTTGTGTGTGTGTGTGTACTGTAAAGGCTCCTTGGAAAAAGAACAGACCATAGATTTGGAAAGTAGAAGATGAACCTAGACCATTTTTGGTTCCAGTATTTAAAGACATACTCAAGTAACAGAGACACAAGAGAATGAAATGTGATTCTTATGTATATATGGTAAACAAATTAATAAACTTGGGATGCACTTTCTTTTCTAAGAACATTTCAAGTCAAAGAGGAGAAAAGGTCAATGCAAAGCACTGTTTTCATAATCCTCAAGTCAATATTTTCCACTACTTTATTCTGCAGTTTTATTTGCTATATATTTTATTTCTATATAAGTGGAGAAAATGTCAGTTTAAAATGTTGACAAAAAGAAACCTTCCTTTCTTAACTGAAGAAGAATCCTCAGTATACACTTCATGAATTTAAGAATGAGATTCATGATTTTAACTATTAATGTTAATTTCCTAGGATAGTACATGTTAGGAAACTTTATATTTACCAGTTTGCTACACATTTAATTAGACAGTAAGCACCTGACATGTCAACTCTTTACATTCTTATAGGTGACAAAATAATTAAGATACAGATATCTTTAAATATTTATTATATGCTGATTAGATAAATCAGAGTCTACCAAATGAAATGAATATAACTGAATACCAAAGTAAATTATCATAAACCACATGCATACAGCTATGACCATGAATTTACATTCTCCAACCTCTCTCCCATTTATTGTAAGTTTCATTAGTAAAATGAACATTTTAGCCAAATCCCACCATCAAAATAAAAGTAGAAGCTAAAATGAGAACACTACCTTAGTTTCTAGTTGTTTTTAGATTTATTGTTTTGCCACAACTCTTAGAGAGCTTTAGAAAATTTCCACCATTTCAATTTTCAGATGATTTATTATTGCTTCAATGACTATGAAGATTTCTGTATATTTTAAAATCCCACATAGGAATATATTTTAAGATGAATAAAATATTTGATAATATATTCTGATTCTAAATAGCAGAGAATTGGGAAAAACAAAAAAGAAAGAAAGAAAACCGTATTAAAGAGGCATGTTTCAGTTATTTGAATTAACCCTGAAAAATCGTTTCTCTTTAAAGTGGGTTGAAATTAGTGGTATCAGTATAAGTTTATGATTCATAGTAGTTTTAAAAATAGAAACACTAGTGTTTGTCTGTGTGTGTGTACTGTAAAGGCTCCTTGGAAAAAGAACAGACCATAGATTTGGAAAGTAGAAGATGAACCTAGACCATTTTTGGTTCCAGTATTTAAAGACATACTCAAGTAACAGAGACACAAGAGAATGAAATGTGATTCTTATGTATATATGGTAAACAAATTAATAAACTTGGGATGCACTTTCTTTTCTAAGAACATTTCAAGTCAAAGAGGAGAAAAGGTCAATGCAAAGCACTGTTTTCATAATCCTCAAGTCAATATTTTCCACTACTTTATTCTGCAGTTTTATTTGCTATATATTTTATTTCTATATAAGTGGAGAAAATGTCAGTTTAAAACGTTGACAAAAAGAAACCTTCCTTTCTTAACTGAAGAAGAATCCTCAGTATACACTTCATGAATTTAAGAATGAGATTCATGATTTTAACTATTAATGTTAATTTCCTAGGATAGTACATGTTAGGAAACTTTATATTTACCAGTTTGCTACACATTTAATTAGACAGTAAGCACCTGACATGTCAACTCTTTACATTCTTATAGGTGACAAAATAATTAAGATACAGATATCTTTAAATATTTATTATATGCTGATTAGATAAATCAGAGTCTACCAAATGAAATGAATATAACTGAATACCAAAGTAAATTATCATAAACCACATGCATACACACACAGGCATATATATATATATGTGTATATATATATATATATTTCATAGAGCATAAGAAATATATTGGCATAAAGTTAACCAGTTTAATTTTAAGCATATAAGGGCTTTATTCATAATGAAGCTACATTCATGTATTACTAGACCTATAGAATTCAATCTCAATTATACGAAATCATCTCCATCAGCTTAAAATACAAAATACTGCTAGCTCAGTAAGAGAAGCACAGAAAAGTTTATACTACATTTAGATTTAGTGACACATAAACTTTGAATTAGATGTTGAAAGAGTGATGTAATGCATAACAGAAAGTAATATCTTTATAGGTGCATATATAACTTCTATTAATGCAAGAGAAGCCAGAGCAAAAACTGCATAAATAAGTGAATGCCTGCAGCCACTCTGGAAAAATCTCTTATTGAGGTCACTATAAATTTATTTCCTTTCAAAGCTATTAAACTTTTCTAAGTCCTACCCCAGGTAATTGTGGGGTTTGACACTGTGAACTTCCCACACCTTCCCTAAATATCATTTTAGCTAAAGCAATGCAGAATTTCTTACCAGACTTTCCTCAAATTCTTTGACTTCTCCTAGTCTTACTTTTTGACCCTTTCACTGCCTCCTGTTTTTTTCTTTTTTTTTTTCCTTTTTTCCCCTCATTTCTCTAAATTTTTGCCTTAACACTCATGGCTTCAGAATTATCTTTGAGTATGGCCTTAGTTATAAGATTTACGCTGATTTTAATCTAACATCTTATCTTGAATGCCCATAGAAATCAGTTACCAGATAGCACAGTAGCATTCCAGTATGTTTCCGTTGTGTGTGTTAGTGACTCAGTGTTGTTTGAGTTTTTACAACTCCATGGACGATTAGCTTGCCAGGATCCTGTGTCTGCAGGGTTTTCCAGGCAAGAATACTGAAGTGGGTTGCCATTTCCTTCCCCAGGGGATTGTCCCAACCCAGGGACTGAACCTGGGCTTCTAAGTCACCACTTTGAGGGCTCTTTAATGTTTATTTCCCTGATTCTATTTGGTCCATCACCAATATGTTAGATCTTCAGACTAAGTATTATGAAATCATCATTTATGTCCTCTGGCTTCATTGCTTATATAAAATAGGACACAAAACTCCACCTTCCTTCTTATATTGGACTTTGTCTTTCCCATGCTCAGACCCCTTTTATGAGGTATACCTAAGCATGGGTGCAGTACAAGTGATGTTGCCCCCTGCTCCCAGTTGTCCCTGCTATGTAGACTCACACTTGGTCTAACAGAAGCCATCTTACTCCATGTACTCTCGCTAATCTTACCTCCTCTCCCAAATTGTACAACCTTCCTAGATCTCAGCTTGTGAGTGGGTCCACAACAGCTATGACTAATAGAACCAAAGTGTAAATGCTGACCCTTTTCTTAAGGGTATGACTAGGATTTAAAGGTGAAACAGACCTCCACTTGAGATTATATACTGGATTTGCTCCTTCCTCTGCTCTATCCTGCTCTTCTGAAAAATCTCTGTAAATTAATTCCAGTCTCCAGCTCTGCATCCAGGGATCCTGACTTAACACACTATTCAAAATATTTTTTAGTTCACCTCATTTTCTTGTGTACATAATCCTCATTTCATGCCTGGGTTAAGTACAACAGCTTTCAAGAACTTTAGCTTGTTTTTGCTCTGTCAATCTTTCATTTGTTTTCTAACCCTGTACCATTTTTCAGAGCTGTCTTTGTAAATTATGATAAACAGATGATTGTAGCTGTTAATGCATTTCTTCTATAGCCAGACTGCCTGGGTTTGAATTTATTTCCATCACTAATTAAATATGCAATTTCAATGAATTCTTAATTTCTCCATTTTCTATTCTCTAAGAGAAAAAGTGACAAAGATAATTTACTTCCCTTTCAGGACAAAATGGGTTAGTATATGAGATGCACTTCAAACAGGAATTGGCACAAAATCAATACAGTAAATGTTAACTAGTATTGTCACTACTACTAATATTATTGATTTGACTATGTTTCTCCCCTTTTCAATAACCTACATGAACTTCTAAGTATACACATCATTTCAAACCCAACCTTCTCTACTGGATTACAAAATCTATCCAAATCACATTTGCTTTAATTGTGTGGCTTAATTTGCATACTGCTTCACTATCACTAAGCTATTGTTGCCTTATTCTTTGCAACTCCATGGACTGCAACATGCAAGATTTCCCTGCCTTCCACTATCTCCTGGTGTTTGCTCAAGTTCAGGTTAATTGAGTCGGTGATACTGTCTAAACATCTCATCCTCTGTTACCTGCTTCTCATGTTGCCTTCAATTTTCCTTAGCCTGAAAGCTTTTTCCAATGAGCCAACTCTTCCCATCAGACAGCCAAAGTATCAGAGCTGCAATTTTAACATCAGTCTTTCCAACGAATATTCAGGGCTGATTTGCTATAGGACTGACTGGTTGGAATGCCTTGCAATCCAAGGGACTCTTAAGAATCTTCTTCAGCAGCACACTTCAACAGCATCAGTTCTTTGGCACTCAGCCTTCTTTATAGTTCAATTCTCACATCTCTACTTGACTACTGGAAAAACCACAGCTTTGACTTTGTTGGGAACATGATGTCTCTGCTTTTTAATAAACTGTCTAGGTTTGATTTAGCAACTGAACAACAGTAAGTTTTTTCATAGTTTACATTTTAAAAAGGAGGTGTCTTCTAATTTCATGGCTGCAGTCACCATCTATAGTGATTTTCAAGACCAAGAAAAGAAAATCTGCACTGTTTCTACTTTTTCCCCTTCTATTTGTCATAAACTGATGAACATAATGCCGTGATCTTAGATTTTTGTTTTTAATGATGGCTTTTATGCCTGCTTACTCACTCTCCTTTTCACCCTCATCAAGAGACTCTCTAGTTCCTCTTAACCTTCCACCATTAGATTGGTATCATCCACATATCTGAGGTTGATGCTGTTTCTTCCAGTAATCTTGATTTCAGCTTGTGACTCATCCAATCCAGCACTTCTGTGATGTATTCTGCATATAAGTTAAATAAACTCGGTGACAACATACAACCTTGTTTTACTCTTTTCCCATTTTGGATCCAGTCAGTTATTTCATGTAAGGTTCTAAATGATGCTTTTTGAACTGCATCTAGGTTTCTCAGGAGACAGATAAGGTGATCTGGTATTCCCAACTCTTTAAGAATTTTCCACACGTTTTGTTTAATTGTGTGGCTTAATTTGCATACTGCTTCCCAAACTATCACTCAAACCCAACCTTCTCTACTGGATTACAAAATCTATCCAAATCACATTTGCTTTAATTGTGTGGCTTAATTTGCATACTGCTTCACTATCACTAAGCTATTGTTGCCTTATTCTTTGCAACTCCATGGACTGCAACATGCAAGATTTCCCTGCCTTCCACTATCTCCTGGTGTTTGCTCAAGTTCAGGTTAATTGAGTCGGTGATACTGTCTAAACATCTCATCCTCTGTTACCTGCTTCTCATGTTGCCTTCAATTTTCCTTAGCCTGAAAGCTTTTTCCAATGAGCCAACTCTTCCCATCAGACAGCCAAAGTATCAGAGCTGCAATTTTAACATCAGTCTTTCCAACGAATATTCAGGGCTGATTTGCTATAGGACTGACTGGTTGGAATGCCTTGCAATCCAAGGGACTCTTAAGAATCTTCTTCAGCAGCACACTTCAACAGCATCAGTTCTTTGGCACTCAGCCTTCTTTATAGTTCAATTCTCACATCTCTACTTGACTACTGGAAAAACCACAGCTTTGACTTTGTTGGGAACATGATGTCTCTGCTTTTTAATAAACTGTCTAGGTTTGATTTAGCAACTGAACAACAGTAAGTTTTTTCATAGCTTACATTTTAAAAAGGAGGTGTCTTCTAATTTCATGGCTGCAGTCACCATCTATAGTGATTTTCAAGACCAAGAAAAGAAAATCTGCACTGTTTCTACTTTTTCCCCTTCTATTTGTCATAAACTGATGAACATAATGCCGTGATCTTAGATTTTTGTTTTTAATGATGGCTTTTATGCCTGCTTACTCACTCTCCTTTTCACCCTCATCAAGAGACTCTCTAGTTCCTCTTAACCTTCCACCATTAGATTGGTATCATCCACATATCTGAGGTTGATGCTGTTTCTTCCAGTAATCTTGATTTCAGCTTGTGACTCATCCAATCCAGCACTTCTGTGATGTATTCTGCATATAAGTTAAATAAACTCGGTGACAACATACAACCTTGTTTTACTCTTTTCCCATTTTGGATCCAGTCAGTTATTTCATGTAAGGTTCTAAATGATGCTTTTTGAACTGCATCTAGGTTTCTCAGGAGACAGATAAGGTGATCTGGTATTCCCAACTCTTTAAGAATTTTCCACACGTTTTTGTTACCTACATGGTCAAAGACTATCTTGTAGCCAATGAAACTGAAGTGAATGCTTTTTCTGGATTTTGTTTGCATTCTCTATGATCCAATGAATATCGACAATTTGATTTCTGATTCTTCTGCCTTTATAAACCCAGTTTGTACATCTGGAAATTCTTAGTACACATACTGCGAAGCCTAACTTGAAGGATTTTGAGCATAACCTTAGTATCATGTGAAATGAGCTCAATTGTGCAGTAGTTTGAACATTCTTTGACACTGTCCTTCTTTGGGATTGTAATGAAAACTGACTTTTTCCTGTCCTGTGGCCATTGCTGGGTTTTCCAAGGTTGCTGGTATACTGAGTGCCTCAATTTAACGACATCATCATTTAGAATTTTCAATAGTGAAATTCCTCCACCTCTACTAGCTTCGTTGGTAGTAATGCTTCCTTTGGTTCACTTGACTTCACACTCCAGTCAGTAAGCTGGTATTTCATAATTCTCACAACCACAAAGTTTTTACTTATCTATTTTTCCATAGTATTCTCAGTATCTAAAAAAATATATTTGTTCTCTTTCATTAGGCTGAACTCAGTTTCTCCTAAAAAATACTTTCATAATACCCTGTCCTATGTTACTCATTTCTTCTATTATCTCTTGCATTTGGAATCAAAGCCATGTATTTCACTTGCAGTTATTTAAAAGCACAAGTACATTGTCTCATAGATTTCTCTTTCCTCTTCAAGATAGTTGTCAACTTCATGAGGAAAATTGTCATGTTTTTATAAACCTTTTTCCTCAGCAGCACAACATAGACCAATACTATATTGTTTTTTTATAAACATCTGCTTTAATTAATACAAAGAAAGATTCTTCATTGACTGGTGTATATTCATAGTAGCTATAAAGGGGTTATTGAAATGATACCTGAATGATGGAGAAAAAGACACAAAAGTTTTCAGCTTTTTTTATCTCCTGTCCACATAGTTCTGCTGTGATATTGTTGATATATAATGCATGATATATATATATATATATATATATATATATATATCTATATATATATATATACACACACACACACACACACTCTGAAACAATTACCACAATACTTTTATAATTTTCATAGCCTATTGGTGAATTGAGCCTTTTATCACTATAGAGTGAGTATCTTTGCCTCTTGTTGCCATGTTTGGCTTATTCTGTCTGAAGTAACTATAGCTACCCTGATCTATATTCATTTCCATTTGCTTAGAATATCTACCCTCAACCCTCAATTTCGAGGCCATGTGTGTCCTTAAAACTGAGCCTCTTGTAAGCAGAATATAGTTAGGTGTTATTTTTTAAGCCATTCAGCCACTTTACACCTTTTGACTGGAGAATTTAATCCAATTATATTTAGGATAGTTACCAATAGGTAAGGATTTATAATGTCTTTGTTTTTTTTTTCCATTTTGCAGGTCCCTTGGTCCTTTTTTCCTTTTTTGCTATCTTTCCTGGGGATTGTTGTTTTCCTATAGTGTTATGCTTTGATTCCTTTCTTTCTTTTTCATTGTTATATTTTCCGCGTCTACTATAAGTCTGCTTTATGGTTGCCATAAAGCTGACATAATTTTTTCTATAATAAAAAGTTTTTTATACTGATAATTTCAATCTCATACAAAAACTCTGATCTTTTACTTTCACTCTCCACACCTCCCATATTTGTTTTGATGTCACAACTCAGCTATTGTTACACTGTGTATTCATTATATAATTACTGTTGCTATAGTTATTTTGAGCAATTTTGTCCTCTAACCTCTATACTAAAGTGATTACTACACCACCATTTTGCAGTATTAGATTGTTCTAATGGCTGGTGTGTCATTAGAGTAAGCCTGAGACTAAAAATTACCAAAACCACCTTGTAAACTGAAAACTTAGAAGCCAGTCTAAAGGGTTGTTCCTCCAGACTAAGTCTGTTGCTGAGACAGTGGAGCACCTGGATCCATGGGGACCATCTTAAAATCTGGATCCATAGGAGCAAGCCTGGCCCTGGAACCTGGTGGCATGCAGACTGGCCCAACACAAGGATAGGTCAAAGCCTGGATCTCTGGTAATGGGCCTGGTTTGACCTGGCCCGAAGCCTGGGTTTAAGGAATTCCCTTGCAGTCTGGGTTGAGGGGAGCTGATAGGCATCTTGTGTTCAAAGGAGCACTTCTGGAGCCTAGTGCCATGGGCATGACCTGAGGCTGCCAGAGCAGCCTAGAGTTACTGCACCCAGCAGATACAGGGACCTTTTTTCTCCTGAAGTTTGCACAGAGTTTGTAAGTACCAAGGTGACTTAGAGATTTAGGTGAATATTGGATTTAATATAATTGACAAAAATGTATTTTTCTTCTCCCATCCAAGAATATCTATAAACAAACTTTCTATCATTAGAGAGAAACGTTGCTATTTGTCTAATCTCAAATATTAATATCTAAGTTACTTATGAAAGTAATTTATTCGAACTCTATTATATATGTTTCTAAACATAGTAATTCCCACTTTTAGCCTCAACTATTTTCCTAATCCTAGTGTTCAGTATAACACATTAAAATAAGAAATATACTCTTGAAAAAATTAAATGCATCATAAAACATGCATAAAAATGAAAATGGAATATGATACATCCTGAGATGTCCAGTACTTCAGTCTATAGAACAAGAAATTTTTTCCCTGTCTCATATCATTTTAATTTTCACTTAAGGATTTATTTGACCATGAAATGTTCATACTAAGAAATTCAAAGGATGTATACGTTTATACTAATTACAGTGCTTCCTTTATTCTGCTTAGGAGTCCTACTTCTCAAGAACAAAGATTGTTGACTTTGTAGCTATAGTTATAAACAACTATATACTATATGCAACAAAGGAGCCTCTGAAACCATCTTTTGAAAGGGTCTATGTGGTAGATCCTTCCATACATTTTCTGTGTAAACAAAATTAAGGGTACCATTATTTCCAACTCAGAGGAAGTTAGCTATTTAAGATGTTCTTTATTTCTATCCAATGCATCTGGTCTTAATAATGGGTAAAGGGAGAAATAAACTTTCAAAAACTTAATCATATTTCATTATACTTTTATATCATGAAAGAGTAAGCCATGAAAACTCCTTAATTCTTTTACTATTGAAAATTCAATTGTCCAAATTATTAGTATTTGTTTTGCCAGCCTAATTTTCAGCATGTGACACCCCTAATTACAAGCAGCCATCAAAAATCCCTATACTTATTATACAGGGTCTACCTTCAAATATTTTGGTTTGGTAGTTGCTAATGGATTATTTAGGACCATTTATGAGAAGTCTATATTCATCTTAGCATTTCTCTGAGAATCTAAAGAACAAAATAAAATCAAAATTTTAATTATTTTTCATGCTGAAAATATATTAATATGTTATTTTTACTATTGTTAGTTTTTCAGGTCTAATGTACTTAAAACTATGCTTAACAATAACCTAAATATATCTATACAGAATGCCATTTCATAAGTACATAGTTGTGACTTTGGTCAGGTTAGAAATATGTATCAAATATAACCATCATATAAAACTCCAAAGCTTTTATGGAGAGTGTTTAATGGTCAAAATTTGTTAACTTAAATAGAAATTGATTTAAACATTTAAAATGACAAGATAATTAATATGAAAATAAATATACATGATCTTTATGAATGACTGTGGCATTTATCTTGCAATGTCATTCCACAAAGAACAGGAGATCTTAATCCACATTATTTATTTTCCAGTATTTGAACTTATCTTAATAGTTCTATATTATTCACAGCTAATGACTCCAATATCATATATATTCTGTCCATAGACAGTACTAAACTGTGCTAATCAAACTACAAAAGCATAATGTAAAAATTCCTTCATTTGTTACTATTTAAGATGATTATTAGATTAAAGCAAAGATCTAATTTTTCATTAATTACGGTCATTTTGTTTTGCAAAAATATAAATAAGAAGGTGTAATGTACTTGCAATTATTAAAACAGTGCTTGTCTTTTTCAGATTTCCCATACATATTTTCTCACATGTTTGCTGATATATTTTTAACTTAGAAGTACAAGTATGTAATTTACTTGTTAAAAAGATAGTACTAAAATTTTAAACCACAGGGTGAAAAAATGTAAATCCTAATTTAAATAAATTTAGTGAATAGAGTGAAGATTTATTAAAAACTAAATACATAAATAAATTCTTTAGAAAGCAATATTCACACTCAAAATAAGAAGAGCAATATAAGAAAACAATAGAATATAATTAATATGCTGATTAATATATTGGTTAAAAATGCTTTTGATACTAAATTTTTACCAATAAAAGTTTATAAAAATAATTATATAAAGCTCTGCTTTAGACAAAATTAATGATCATTTAATGTGTTAACATACTTTTGAGTTGACTCCCTCAACTTCTTGAACAAATATATATATATCTGTAATTTAAATATATATGTGTGTATTTTAAATGAAGTAAGCATAGCTATATTCTGAATTTATAAACACAATAAAATTTTTATCTAGATACTATTTAGATGATAGCTTAAAATAATCTACATATTTGCATGCATGTTACATTTAATGTCTCAATAATAATGACAATATAATTGTTCTCGATAATGATAATACAATTTTATAGAGGTACTTTCAAAACAACTGTGACTATTATATCATTTGAACTGTTTGTTGTCATAGTTATTTGATGAATTGTACCCCATCCAATCGAGAGTTATTTAATGTCAAATGTTCTCTCCTCTGCATTTTTATTGCATTGGTTTAAATGCAATGTCCACATTATAACATTGCTATCATAATAGAAATATAGCATTATTTAGGGGAATTCTTTTAATTGTCCACACTTAAGTGCATATGCATTACCTAAGTAATACAATGAAAGTGTAAAAATTATAAATAAAAAGAAATTCCTTCCTACAATAGAAGGAAAGAGAGATACATTGAAAATATGTGATATACACAGTTTGTTTTTTTGTTTATCCATCAGTATTAATGATGCTAAATGGAATTCACAAAGGAAGTCTAAGTAGATTTGCCCATAAATTCAATTATTTGAAATAATCACTATCAAAAATTAAATTAAAATATTTTCTCACTTGAAATTTCAAAAAAAAAAACAGAAAAATTGAGAAAAAATATAAAGATCAAGTTTAATGAATGTTCAGAAATAAACTGATAGCTTATTAGTAGCACACAAAATAATCAGATGTCTATTTCATATAACTTCAAATTATCAATTGTAAATAAATAATGAGGAATATTTCAAAGTACATTAGCCTTTGAATATATTGAATATATTATTACAAATAATGTGAGTATATCACAAATTAAGGAACTTTTAATAAATGTAAAACAAAGATATCACTTTGAAGTACATTGAAATTCCTAGTTGAAATAAACAGTATATACTCAACATAACCTGACTTTCTTTTCTTTGACAGAAAAGCATATCTCATTTCAGACCATAGGTATATTATCCTAAGTTAAAATTGAATCCCATTAGTATGACTCAGAAATGAGTCAATAAAATGGCATATTATTCAACCTTATTAGAAGAAGTTTTATGTTTGAATTATTTACATTTGCTTTACTTCTTAAAAAGATGAATTAAGATGACATTGTAACTCTCCCCAAGAAAAATATCCAAGCTTTCTTAGAAATGTGGATAATCAATTATCTGATTGTATTTTGCAATCTATACATCAGACTATCATTCTAAACATATGAATTCATGTTTCAAATAAAGATATATTACTATACCTATGTGCAGGTATCTTTCGGTTCCCAACAATCAGAATAACATCACAGAGCTGTTGTTGTTTCAAGTAACTTTCCATTTTCCTGAATGTTTGCTCAGCATGGTGTACAGCCTGATAAAATTCTTCAGAGCTACTGGAGTCCATATCACTTTGAGGTGTAAGCGAATGGCTAGTTGCTGACAGTCTGCAAAGCACACAAAAAGATGGGGCTTATAAAGTGCCACCAATTGTCCAGAACTACATGCAGGGTTTTAATTATAGATTTAAACATCTCTCCTTATGTCCATCATTGCTAATATATCAGAAAAATCAATTTTGGGCTAAATGTTTGATCCAGGAAGTGATAAATTAATTAAAAATTTTTTCTCATTTTAAATTTAAAAGGTTATCTGTATTCATCAGGGAAGGTACAAACTTGAAAAAAGGCAAAGAAATGGTCAATTACAAACAAACCTCTAAAATCAGTTACTAATGAAATACTAATTTAATCAGTTTGACATTGATGTTGACCGTCTAATTACATTATTCTAAATTACTGTTCTTGAGAGGCTATGATAAATGTTACTTTACATAAGTAGGTAACTTTTATTGTGAGAAATTATAAAGCATCGTTTGGAAAAAGGTTGATAAAAAATTTTAAATAAATTTTTGTTTCATATTCTGCACTCAACTGATTAAACAAAAACATATATATAGGGCTTCCCTTGGTGGTCCAGTGGATAAGGACACTGCCTGCCTTGCAGTGCAAGGGGCGCGGGTTCGATCCCTGGCCTGGGAAGATCCCACGTGCCGCGGAGCGGCAGGACTGATGTGTCCGATCACCGAGCCGGAGCTCTGGAGCGCATGCACCCAGAGCCGACTCTCTGCGACAACAGACGCCACCGCGATGGGAGGCCCGCAGGAGCCAAAGAACAAAGAAGGATGAAAACAGAAAAATGGAAGACCAATAGAAGTGGCCCGCCCACTCCCCTCCCTCCCCAACCCGACCCCTGCCCAAAATAAATAAATAAATAAATAAAAACACACACACATATATATATATATATATATACATATACACACATATATACACACACACACATATATATGTTTATATATATATATATATATATATATATATATATATATATATATATATGTATATGCTCAAAAAAAGTTTTAGGATTTCATAAATTCCATGACACACAAGTTTGGATGCCATATCTAATAATATAGAATGTTTCACAATGAAGACGTCAAGATACCATATTTCATGCATAAGAGAAGATCTTAAATATATTTAGATGCATAATGGGCTCAGAAAACCCAATCAACTCCTCTGACAATAAGTCCATAAAACAATTTTAAAATGAAGATTTATTACATACATAATAAGTAATAATTATTTTTCACCCCATGATTTAAATATTCAATTTTGGGCTAAATGTTTGATCCAGGAAGTGATAAATTAATTAAAAACTTTTTCTCATTTTAAATTTAAAAGGTTATCTGTATTCATCAGGGAAGGTACAAACTTGAAAAAAGGCAAAGAAATGGTCAATTACAAACAAACCTCTAAAATCAGTTACTAATGAAATACTAATTTAATCAGTTTGACATTGATGTTGACCATCTAATTACATTATTCTAAATTACTGTTCTTGAGAGGCTATGATAAATGTTACTTTACATAAGTAGGTAACTTTTATTGTGAGAAATTATAAAGCATCGTTTGGAAAAAGGTTGATAAAAAATTTTAAATAAATTTTTGTTTCATATTCTGCACTCAACTGATTAAACAAAAACATATATATAGGGCTTCCCTTGGTGGTCCAGTGGATAAGGACACTGCCTGCCTTGCAGTGCAAGGGGCGCGGGTTCGATCCCTGGCCTGGGAAGATCCCACGTGCCGCGGAGCGGCAGGACTGATGTGTCCGATCACCGAGCCGGAGCTCTGGAGCGCATGCACCCAGAGCCGACTCTCTGCGACAACAGACGCCACCGCGATGGGAGGCCCGCAGGAGCCAAAGAACAAAGAAGGATGAAAACAGAAAAATGGAAGACCAATAGAAGTGGCCCGCCCACTCCCCTCCCTCCCCAACCCGACCCCTGCCCAAAATAAATAAATAAATAAATAAAAACACACACACACATATATATATATATACACATATACACACATATATACACACACACACACATATATGTTCATATATATATATATATATATATATATATATATATATATATATATATGTATATGTTCAAAAAAAGTTTTAGGATTTCATAAATTCCATGACACACAAGTTTGGATGCCATATCTAATAATAAAGAATGTTTCACAATGAAGACGTCAAGATACCATATTTCATACATAAGAGAAGATCTTAAATATATTTAGATGCATAATGGGCTCAGAAAACCCAATCAACTCCTCTGACAATAAGTCCATAAAACAATTTTAAAATGAAGATTTATTACATACATAATAAGTAAATAAGTGACTTGCTTCAAGAGAAAGAGACATGGAGAGCTTTGCTTCCAATTACAATACAATAACTTGTTGCTGACTAAATCCCTCACCAAAAACACCAGTGAAAAGTTACATAAAATACGAACAATCACTGATTGAATAAACTTATAGCTACTAAGGCACACAAGGTCTGAAAGAAAAAGATCCTAGAATAAAGATAAACTCATGGAACTTATCACGAAGTTCCACACAGCTTTTTCTTTCCTCTTCAAGGTTTCTACCAACTGTAAGGAGCATTGTGTTAGAGCCTGATAAGTTCAGAAGTTAATAATATGACAACTAATCAAAATGTCTTCTTTGGAAGAAAAGCTATGAGAAACCTAGACAGCATATTAAAAAGCAGAGATATCACTTTGCCAACAGCCCATATAGTCAAAGCTATGGTTTTGCCTGTAGTCATGTATGGATGTGAAATCTGAACCATAAAGAAGGCTCAATACCAAAGAACTGATGCCTTTGAACTGTGGAGAAGGCTCTTGAGAGTTTCTTGGATGGAAAGGAGATCAAACCAGTCAGCCATTTCTAAAGGAAATAAACCCTGGAAGTTCATTGGAAAGACTGATGCTGAAGCAGAAACTCCAATACTTTGGTCACCTGATGGAAAGAGACAACTCATTGGAAAAGAGCCTGATGTTGGGAAAAATAGAAGGCAAAAGGAGAAAGGCACAACAGAGGATAAGACAGTTGGAGAGTATCACTCAGTCAATGGACATGAGTTTGAGTAACCCCAGGAGATGGTGAAGGACAGGAAATCTATTATGCCACAGTCCATGGGGTCACAAAGAGTCTGATGCGAGTGAGTGAGTGAACTGACTGAACCAGAACTTTTGGTGTTGGCTTGCGGGAGAAAGTGATTTTGCCTTAAAGGTGGACAAAACATGGGGACAAATATGGGGCCATATGCAAGAAAGTCCAGGTGAGGTCACAATTATGTGCCACTTTTCCCTTAGTTATATTTGTTTTTTCATAAATGTGCTAGGTAAGTAAAAAAATAGTTTATAGTAAGTTTAGAAGTTAAACAGAACTTTAAAGACAAAAAATTTGAATTTAAGAAACAGCAAAGAAAGGGGACTTTGGTAATAAAAGAGCTCTCAATTGATCTTCTTGAAAAAGAAAAAAAAAAACAAAATACCTATATCATAGAAGTCAAAGAAACTGAAATAGACAAGATAGTGCAAATCTGAGACCTAGATTTGAATTAATGAAACATCTAATTACAGTATGTGAAAACGTGAAAGTACTAGTCACTCAGTTGTTATCTGTCACTTTGCTATCTCATGGACTATAGCAGGCCAAGCTCCTCTGTCCATGGAATTCTTCAGGATAAAGAGAAAACTTTCAGGCTTATAAAGAAGTTAGAATAAGAAAAACAGACATTAGAAAAAGGTTTTCAGGTGCTACAGACATCTTTAAATGGGTGGATCACAATTAGTTTAGTAGATGCAAACATAATTACTATTAACATAATTTAGATTATAAAACAAGATTTCACAGAATATTAGGCTCTATAAAAATAAAATGGAAATAAACAAGCAAACATATAGATTTTGGTAAATGAAGTTAACTGTGGAGAAGGCTCTTGAGAGTTTCTTGGATGGAAAGGAGATCAAACCAGTCAGCCATTTCTAAAGGAAATAAACCCTGGAAGTTCATTGAAAGACTGATGCTGAAGCAGAAACTCCAATACTTTGGTCACCTGATGGAAAGAGACAACTCATTGGAAAAGAGCCTGATGTTGGGAAAAATAGAAGGCAAAAGGAGAAAGGCACAACAGAGGATAAGACAGTTGGAGAGTATCACTCAGTCAATGGACATGAGTTTGAGTAACCCCAGGAGATGGTGAAGGACAGGAAATCTATTATGCCACAGTCCATGGGGTCACAAAGAGTCTGATGCGAGTGAGTGAGTGAACTGACTGAACCAGAACTTTTGGTGTTGGCTTGCGGGAGAAAGTGATTTTGCCTTAAAGGTGGACAAAACATGGGGACAAATATGGGGCCATATGCAAGAAAGTCCAGGTGAGGTCACAATTATGTGCCACTTTTCCCTTAGTTATATTTGTTTTTTCATAAATGTGCTAGGTAAGTAAAAAAATAGTTTATAGTAAGTTTAGAAGTTAAACAGAACTTTAAAGACAAAAAATTTGAATTTAAGAAACAGCAAAGAAAGGGGACTTTGGTAATAAAAGAGCTCTCAATTGATCTTCTTGAAAAAGAAAAAAAAAAACAAAATACCTATATCATAGAAGTCAAAGAAACTGAAATAGACAAGATAGTGCAAATCTGAGACCTAGATTTGAATTAATGAAACATCTAATTACAGTATGTGAAAACGTGAAAGTACTAGTCACTCAGTTGTTATCTGTCACTTTGCTATCTCATGGACTATAGCAGGCCAAGCTCCTCTGTCCATGGAATTCTTCAGGATAAAGAGAAAACTTTCAGGCTTATAAAGAAGTTAGAATAAGAAAAACAGACATTAGAAAAAGGTTTTCAGGTGCTACAGACATCTTTAAATGGGTGGATCACAATTAGTTTAGTAGATGCAAACATAATTACTATTAACATAATTTAGATTATAAAACAAGATTTCACAGAATATTAGGCTCTATAAAAATAAAATGGAAATAAACAAGCAAACATATAGATTTTGGTAAATGAAGTTAACTTGTAGACTGAATTCCAGTGAAGAACATAATGAATTGAAAAATAAGTAGAAAACTTTGAAACTAAAATTTTGACCCAAAAAGATAAAAAGCAGTAATTTAGAAAAAAATGAACATGGTAAAAATTATAAAATTCATGCAATTCTGGTCCAAAAGCAGGAGAGACATGATGGGGCAAATACCACTTGAATAAACAATGGCCAAGGGTTTTCAAAAATGTGTTAAAGTGTAAAGACGTTGTTTAAAGGTTCAATATACATTCTATGATAAAACAAAACTACACATCACAGTAAAGCCAATGAAAAACTAAAAAATAAAAATTAAAAAAAAACAACTACCATGCTTCCCTGATGGTGGGTAAAGAGTTCGCCTTGCAATGCGAGGATTCCTGGCCCAGGAAGATAACATGTGCTGTGGAGCAGCTGGACTGTGTGTTCAATTATGAGCCAGCAGTCTGGAGCATATGCGCCCAGAGTCAGTACTCTGCAAGGAAAGAGGCCACTGCAATGGGAGGCCCAAACAGGCCAAAGAATACAGATGGATGAAAAATAGATACATAAATAAATAAATAAATGTTAAAAAAAACGTTAAAGAAAAAGACTATCACCAGGGAACAGAATAAGAAATTATGCCCTCCAGTTTTTTTTTAATGAAGCAAGTATAAAATACCTGAAAAGGATGTTACAGGGAAGGAATATTAATGGTCACTCTCTCCCAAAAATACTTGCAAATGTTGCAAGCAAAATATTAGCCCTCAGATAAAGAAATATAAGTGAAAAAGAAATTAATACAAAAATAATAGCATCAAATATATAGTTGGTGATTCATCAAAACTAAGGAAAGTCTTTAATTACATGGACTATAGCAGGCCAAGCTCCTCTGTCCATGGAATTCTTCAGGATAAAGAGAAAACTTTCAGGCTTATAAAGAAGTTAGAATAAGAAAAACAGACATTAGAAAAAGGTTTTCAGGTGCTACAGACATCTTTAAATGGGTGGATCACAATTAGTTTAGTAGATGCAAACATAATTACTATTAACATAATTTAGATTATAAAACAAGATTTCACAGAATATTAGGCTCTATAAAAATAAAATGGAAATAAACAAGCAAACATATAGATTTTGGTAAATGAAGTTAACTTGTAGACTGAATTCCAGTGAAGAACATAATGAATTGAAAAATAAGTAGAAAACTTTGAAACTAAAATTTTGACCCAAAAAGATAAAAAGCAGTAATTTAGAAAAAAAAAATGAACATGGTAAAAATTATAAAATTCATGCAATTCTGGTCCAAAAGCAGGAGAGACATGATGGGGCAAATACCACTTGAATAAACAATGGCCAAGGGTTTTCAAAAATGTGTTAAAGTGTAAAGACGTTGTTTAAAGGTTCAATATACATTCTATGATAAAACAAAACTACACATCACAGTAAAGCCAATGAAAAACTAAAAAATAAAAATTAAAAAAAAACAACTACCATGCTTCCCTGGTGGTGGGTAAAGAGTTCGCCTTGCAATGCGAGGATTCCTGGCCCAGGAAGATAACATGTGCTGTGGAGCAGCTGGACTGTGTGTTCAATTATGAGCCAGCAGTCTGGAGCATATGCGCCCAGAGTCAGTACTCTGCAAGGAAAGAGGCCACTGCAATGGGAGGCCCAAACAGGCCAAAGAATACAGATGGATGAAAAATAGATACATAAATAAATAAATAAATGTTAAAAAGAACGTTAAAGAAAAAGACTATCACCAGGGAACAGAATAAGAAATTATGCCCTCCAGTTTTTTTTTAATGAAGCAAGTATAAAATACCTGAAAAGGATGTTACAGGGAAGGAATATTAATGGTCACTCTCTCCCAAAAATACTTGCAAATGTTGCAAGCAAAATATTAGCCCTCAGATAAAGAAATATACGTGAAAAAGAAATTAATACAAAAATAATAGTATCAAATATATAGTTGGTGATTCATCAAAACTTAGGAAAGTCTTTAATTACATAGACCACTTCATTCATTCATAAAACAAATATCAAATTTTGTTGAATTCTTTTCTCCTTGATATTGACAACAAAATATACAAGTACTGCTAGCAAACATTTTTTTGTAAGATCTTGCATGGGCAATGTAAGCAAAGAAACAATGAATAAAGCCCATTAGAGTTATATAACAGAAAAACATATCTGTTATTATTTCCAGATGGTTTTGTATCCATCAATGACCCAAAAGAATCTACAAACAACTTTACAAATCTAAATCCATTAAAATTATATGCTCACTCTTTTCTACAATATTTGCCTACAGAAATATTTTCATCAGAAATATTTTATTTTCCTTTAAATATTTACTAGAAATAATAAATATTTACTAGAAAATTTGCTGTACCATATGTCTTCCTTTCACAAGTTTGCAAATTACAACCCCAGAATTATGGTCAATTTCCAGCATATCTTTTGGGAATTCAGGCTCAGGCATATATGACAAAGATAGCAGAATTCTAGACATTAACACAGTGAATAGAATAGTCATAAAATTCCTTAAAGGATACATTTTTGTGTCAAGAATGAGCATAATGTTATTGGCTCTCAGGGTACTAAGGAGAATCAAATCAGGACTATAGATTGCCAATTAGATCAAGACTGCCTCTATGAGACCCTGGTATTTCTGCTAGTATCAGATTGCATTAATAACATCTAAAAGTCAAGATATTAGACACAACTCTCCAAAATGTTTCTACATTGGCTTCCAGGAGGTTTGGGACAAATTCAGATCCTTATGTCAGCTTCCTACAAGTTAAATAATGTGCTTAGGGCAGAAGTTTTACACTTCATTAAGAATTTCATAGTTTGGGAAAGGTTATTGGGAAAATAATTTAGTATACTTTAAAGTCACTCAAGTTGTGATGGATGAAATATTAGAGAAAAGAGATAAAAATATGATTTCTTTCAGTGTTAGTGCTTGGTGAGACTATAGACATAAAATGAAACAGGACATGGAATTTGAAAGGATTTACCCAAAGTCAAAAAGCTAATTACTATCAAGATAGCTTTCTTTTTACATAACCTAGGCACATTAATAAATCTTGATTTTGACATGGATTGGACCTTTTCTGAGGAATTTGAAAATAATTTGAGAATAAGTGTTAGAAGAACAAGTTAGAAACTAGTCACAAAAATTAGTTTTTTGGAGCTCACGTTCATATTTGGATTTCTTTCCTAATATTTCTTTTTTTAATTTTTTTAAATTTATTTATTTTTGAACCTTTATTTTGCTTTTAACCTTTACAGAGCTTTGTTGTTCACAGATATGTATGTTCTCAGATCAGTCATATGTACATCCCCCCTCCCACCCCTCCCAACCATTTCTAATGCTTAATTTCTCCATATTATATATGAATACAAGTCACTGTCCCTGAAAGTTAGTTGATCTGTCAGAGAAACAGTTATGTTAGCTTGAGGTTATTTTCTCCTTATAAAGTCACTGTCACAGTGCTTACACATTTCTTCATAAATTCTTTCCTGATCTCAAAATTGAGCAGGGCTTGTTGTTCTTGAATTTTGGCTCAGGATGTAAAAAGGAGTTTCAGGATGCTTATGAATTTTAAGTTAAAGTTCATTATATAATGATGACTCATCATGAGCATAATGTTATTGGCTCTCAGGGTACTAAGGAGAATCAAATCAGGACTATAGATTGCCAATTAGATCAAGACTGCCTCTATGAGACCCTGGTATTTCTGCTAGTATCAGATTGCATTAATAACATCTAAAAGTCAAGATATTAGACACAACTCTCCAAAATGTTTCTACATTGGCTTCCAGGAGGTTTGGGACAAATTCAGATCCTTATGTCAGCTTCCTACAAGTTAAATAATGTGCTTAGGGCAGAAGTTTTACACTTCATTAAGAATTTCATAGTTTGGGAAAGGTTATTGGGAAAATAATTTAGTATACTTTAAAGTCACTCAAGTTGTGATGGATGAAATATTAGAGAAAAGAGATAAAAATATGATTTCTTTCAGTGTTAGTGCTTGGTGAGACTATAGACATAAAATGAAACAGGACATGGAATTTGAAAGGATTTACCCAAAGTCAAAAAGCTAATTACTATCAAGATAGCTTTCTTTTTACATAACCTAGGCACATTAATAAATCTTGATTTTGACATGGATTGGACCTTTTCTGAGGAATTTGAAAATAATTTGAGAATAAGTGTTAGAAGAACAAGTTAGAAACTAGTCACAAAAATTAGTTTTTTGGAGCTCACGTTCATATTTGGATTTCTTTCCTAATATATCTTTTTTTAATTTTTTTAAATTTATTTATTTTTGAACCTTTATTTTGCTTTTAACCTTTACAGAGCTTTGTTGTTCACAGATATGTATGTTCTCAGATCAGTCATATGTACATCCCCCCTCCCACCCCTCCCAACCATTTCTAATGCTTAATTTCTCCATATTATATATGAATACAAGTCACTGTCCCTGAAAGTTAGTTGATCTGTCAGAGAAACAGTTATGTTAGCTTGAGGTTATTTTCTCCTTATAAAGTCACTGTCACAGTGCTTACACATTTCTTCATAAATTCTTTCCTGATCTCAAAATTGAGCAGGGCTTGTTGTTCTTGAATTTTGGCTCAGGATGTAAAAAGGAGTTTCAGGATGCTTATGAATTTTAAGTTAAAGTTCATTATATAATGATGACTCATCATGTAGCTAGGTTTATTTTTTTAATAAATTAGCATCTTAAAATTTTAGGAATTAAGTTACCATACTCTCACCATGTCCAAACTTGCTCTGCTGCCCTCAATACAGGCCATTGAGTCCGAGAAACAAGAGGTTGAGTCAAGGAAGAGACTAATCAGGGAAACAGCTGACCAATAAGATGGCAGGCTTGTGCCATCTTATACGGGTCTGGATTTCAGGCTCTTTTATAGGTCAGAGATGGGGGGGAAGGCGAGGAAGCAAAGTAGGAAGGCCATTTATCTTGCAAACATCTCAGAAGATGGCAGGCCTAGGACAAGGGGTGTGTTAATTTCTTCTTTCCTGCTGTCTATAAGTGGACAGAATTCTGAACAAAGGTACTTTAATAATCAGGCAGAGGGGCAGGATTCTCTGATGCAGGCTGCTGTGTATGATAATAATAACAAAAGAAGTGAAAAGCAAGTCAAAAAACAATTCCAACATACAGTCAGAATTTCCTTGTTTTATGTAGCCATATCTTTACAATGTTTTCTGTATGTATTAAGAAAAAGTCTGACATTGGGTTATTTCTGTTGTTATCTAAATTCTTCAGTGTAAATAAATTTAATAGTCTCTTTTCAGTCTGAGAGTTTGTCAAATGTTATGATATGACATTGTAACTTTAGTCCTTACTGTGACTGAGTGATGTAAAACCTGTAGCATGTGGCGTCTAGTTGCTTGACCAGGGAGTGAACCTGGGCTTCCTGCACTGGGAAAGAGGACTCTTAGCCACTAGACTACCAGGGAATTTCTAAACCTTCTAGTTTTAAGAAATACAAATGTAAAACTCCAACATGAAATCTTTTCATCAAAATTTAAACATACTTAAGACTTCTCCAGCCTAAGGCATTAAAGTAATAAAATGAAGAAAAAAACTTTTTGACCTTGTGAAAAGAACCATAAGAAATGATTGAGATGTGACCTGAGAACTTCCACATTTGCTCAGACTATGTTTCTGCTGAACAATCTAAATTAAAGTTGCTAAATAATCACTGAGAACTGGAATTTTTCTAATTTAAGTAAATATATCTATCCATATAATAAATGAAATGCATTCCAAAATTCAGTCATATTTATGAAAACATTTCCTACAATCCAAATTCTTGGTGAACAACTTGTATAAGCCTGCATTAAGTTCCATCTTTTTTCCTATTAAAAACCCTTGCACATTTTCTTCTGATAGGAAACTGCTCTGACTTTCTCTGGAAAATTTGATCCTCAAATTGCAATTCTAAAGTGCCAAATAATTGTCTTTTTACTTTGTTTTTAAGTTTATGGTGATTTTAGCTGATATTTTTGGTGTCAGAAGAGAGATGTAATTGGTCTCCCCTATTCCCAAGTCTGTCATGGGTATGAGCAATATACCTGTATGAGTCCTCTGGACTCAAAGCCATGGTAGTCCTGGGCCTGGATTATAAGCCCTCTGGGTCCAGAAGAATCTTCCTAGTTGAGGTTTATGAATTAATTCTCTGTGTCTTTTGTTAAATCAATCACATGAGGGATTTCTCTCTTTTGATGAGTGCACTATAATGGGATGTTTACAGTGTAAGATTATTTTGACGGAGGATTCTCCCATGTCTGAGACTCCAGCTGGGGATATATATCAAAAGTATGGAGCTGTCTTTGTTATTACCTAGGGAAATGGCAATGGTATAACAGGGATATATAAAAATGACCAGGCCCCGAGCAAGACTCTCCTTCAAATTTGGAAAAATCAAAAGCTTTCAAGACAAACTTTTGACAACTCTAAAGTTAAGAGGACTCAGTACTAACAAACCAGCTTTACAACAAATGCTAAAGGAACTTCTCCAGGCAGGAAGAAAAGACACAGCTACAGAAAATCAACCCAAAACAAAGTGGCAACAGGATCACACATACTGATAATTACCTTAAATATAAATGATTAAATGCACCAACCAAAGACACAGACTGGCTGAGCAGATGCAAATATATGCAAGCACACACTTGTACCTACCACATCACTCTGCCTGACCTCCCAGACTGTGTGTAATTATTTTATACTGTTAGGTTAATTATGTTCCCACTATGACTTGCAATTGTAATTATTTTTTCTTTTTTGTCTGACTATTGGTTGTGAAAACTAATAAACATTTTTTATTATTGTGAAAAAAAAGACCTGGCCACAACAGGAAGCATTTTTTAAATTAATTTAATTTTTTATAGAGTTTTGTTGTTTACTGCCACATATCAACCTGAATCTGCCATAGGTACATGTATGTTCCCACTTTCCCAAAACTCCTTCCCATCTCTTTCCCCAACCTAGACCTCCAGGGCCCCTGTTTGAGTTTCTTTAGTCCCACAGCCTATTCTCCTCCCTCATCCCAATGTTCATAATTCTGTTTCTTCATTGCTGCTCTGAATATACATTTATCAGTACCATCTTTCTAGATTCCATATATATATGTTAGTATACAGTATTTATTTTTCTGTCTCTGACTTGCATCACTCTGTATAATAGGTTCTAGATTCATCCCCCTCATTAGAACTGACTCAAATGCATTTCTTTTTTATGGTTGAGTAATATTCCATATATCTACCACAGAGTCTCTATCCATTCATCTGTTGATGGACATCTAGGTTGCTTCCATGTTCTAGTTATTGTTAATGTTGCTGCAATGAACAATTGGATGCATGCTTCTTTTTCAATTTTGATTTCCCCAGAGTATATGCCTAGTTGTGGTATTGCTGGGTCATATGGAGGTTCTATTCGCAGCTTTTTTAGGTATCTCCATCTGTCTTCCACATTGCCTGTGTCAATTTACGTTCCTACCAACAGTGCAAAAGTGTTCCCTTTTCTCCACACCCTCTCCAGCACTTATTGTTTGTTGACTTTTTGATGATGGCCATTCTGACTGGTGTGAGGTGATATTTCATTATAGGGAGCTTGTGAAATTCCAGAGTTGGTCTTTGTTTGTGTGTTACTAGAAACTAAAAGGTCTAAAACTAAACAAATAGAGGTGGGGAGCCTATTTCAGTCGGTATACTGAAGTCTCTCAAGTATCTCATTAAACCACAAAATCTGCGAATCTAAAATTATTTACTTCGGAATACTGTTTCTAAGGTCCTTAATGCAAATAATGGTCTATGCCTTCATTCCCTGGGTTTGATACCTCAGGCAGGAAAATGCCTTGGAGAAGGAAATGACAACTCACACAAATATTCTTGTCTTGGAAATCCCATGGACGGAGGAGCTTTGTGGACTACATACCATGGGATTGCAAAAGAGTCCAACATGACTTAGTGACTAAAAAACAACAGCAAATACTCCAGTAAAGGGTTGACAGGCTTCTCCTCCTCCCTTTCTCCTTCAGCTCCTATTTTATCAGTACTTCCTAAGGTGTTATCTTTCTCTTTTTTCGCTGTACCACATGGTACATGAACTCTTGGTTCCCCAACCAGGGAAACCTGAACCCCTTGTAGTAGAAGCATGGAATCCCAACCACTGTACTACCAGGGAATTCCCAGTGCCATTTATCTTTCTGCTTCTACTGTTCCTCTTCCAGAGTTTCCCTGACTAATAGCCTTCACATAAAACTTTTCCCTTTTCCACTACTTTGAGCCCTGAAGGTACCTGGCATTTGGTAGAATATAGAACTTGGCAGAATCCCTGGCAGAATTATGTGCCATACTTAAGGTAGTTCTCAAGCCCACTGCTTTTCAGAAATTATATCTACCACAGAGTCTCTATCCATTCATCTGTTGATGGACATCTAGGTTGCTTCCATGTTCTAGTTATTGTTAATGTTGCTGCAATGAACAATTGGATGCATGCTTCTTTTTCAATTTTGATTTCCCCAGAGTATATGCCTAGTTGTGGTATTGCTGGGTCATATGGAGGTTCTATTCGCAGCTTTTTTAGGTATCTCCATCTGTCTTCCACATTGCCTGTGTCAATTTACGTTCCTACCAACAGTGCAAAAGTGTTCCCTTTTCTCCACACCCTCTCCAGCACTTATTGTTTGTTGACTTTTTGATGATGGCCATTCTGACTGGTGTGAGGTGATATTTCATTATAGGGAGCTTGTGAAATTCCAGAGTTGGTCTTTGTTTGTGTGTTACTAGAAACTAAAAGGTCTAAAACTAAACAAATAGAGGTGGGGAGCCTATTTCAGTCGGTATACTGAAGTCTCTCAAGTATCTCATTAAACCACAAAATCTGCGAATCTAAAATTATTTACTTCGGAATACTGTTTCTAAGGTCCTTAATGCAAATAATGGTCTATGCCTTCATTCCCTGGGTTTGATACCTCAGGCAGGAAAATGCCTTGGAGAAGGAAATGACAACTCACACAAATATTCTTGTCTTGGAAATCCCATGGACGGAGGAGCTTTGTGGACTACATACCATGGGATTGCAAAAGAGTCCAACATGACTTAGTGACTAAAAAACAACAGCAAATACTCCAGTAAAGGGTTGACAGGCTTCTCCTCCTCCCTTTCTCCTTCAGCTCCTATTTTATCAGTACTTCCTAAGGTGTTATCTTTCTCTTTTTTCGCTGTACCACATGGTACATGAACTCTTGGTTCCCCAACCAGGGAAACCTGAACCCCTTGTAGTAGAAGCATGGAATCCCAACCACTGTACTACCAGGGAATTCCCAGTGCCATTTATCTTTCTGCTTCTACTGTTCCTCTTCCAGAGTTTCCCTGACTAATAGCCTTCACATAAAACTTTTCCCTTTTCCACTACTTTGAGCCCTGAAGGTACCTGGCATTTGGTAGAATATAGAACTTGGCAGAATCCCTGGCAGAATTATGTGCCATACTTAAGGTAGTTCTCAAGCCCACTGCTTTTCAGAAATTAGCTTTGGGATATAAACTTACAATCCAGGATTCACTCGCTTTTATTAACTGATGAGCATCTTAGTAAGAGAAAATCAAGCCAGACTCTGGCAAACAACTGCTATTGGCTTCACTCTTTAGATGATATCCATAGAAAGGGGTATCAGTGCTGTGGGACCAACTTCTTAGCTAGGATGAGCTCTCCATGAATACATTTTTTGGGATTTTCTTATCTCATTGACTATGGGAAAATTCAATCTCTCCACAAAGACCTGAGAAAACAGTTCATAGTTATTACTCATGCCTATAGAAAATATTCTGGGAAAACACTGCTGTGTTTCTTGGCATAAAATTTTCTTTAACTCAATGAAATTCTCTTTAATTCAATCTTTATTATGGAATTAGATGAGAAAGTCAATTGCTGATGGAATGGGCACAATTAAATTGGAAAACAATGATCTGGTCAATTTGGCTAATCAGCTATCTATAACAGTCATTGCACAGAAAAAGCTAAGGCCATGAATAGCATGTATTTGTAGCTGCATCAAATGGAAAGAATAAAATTCTCAAGGTCCCCTTCCAGAATCCAGGTCCCTGACACTATTATAACCTGTCTGGCCATAGGAAGAATTACACAAAATTAAAAAGAAGGCCCTATCAGTGTCCAAATTTCCTCATGACTTAGTGACTAAAAACAACAGCAAATACTCCAGTAAAGGGTTGACAGGCTTCTCCTCCCTTTCTCCTTCAGCTCCTATTTTATCAGTACTTCCTAAGGTGTTATCTTTCTCTTTTCGCTGTACCACATGGTACATGAACTCTTGGTTCCCCAACCAGGGAAACCTGAACCCCTTGTAGTAGAAGCATGGAATCCCAACCACTGTACTACCAGGGAATTCCCAGTGCCATTTATCTTTCTGCTTCTACTGTTCCTCTTCCAGAGTTTCCCTGACTAATAGCCTTCACATAAAACTTTTCCCTTTTCCACTACTTTGAGCCCTGAAGGTACCTGGCATTTGGTAGAATATAGAACTTGGCAGAATCCCTGGCAGAATTATGTGCCATACTTAAGGTAGTTCTCAAGCCCACTGCTTTTCAGAAATTAGCTTTGGGATATAAACTTACAATCCAGGATTCACTCGCTTTTATTAACTGATGAGCATCTTAGTAAGAGAAAATCAAGCCAGACTCTGGCAAACAACTGCTATTGGCTTCACTCTTTAGATGATATCCATAGAAAGGGGTATCAGTGCTGTGGGACCAACTTCTTAGCTAGGATGAGCTCTCCATGAATACATTTTTTTGGGATTTTCTTATCTCATTGACTATGGGAAAATTCAATCTCTCCACAAAGACCTGAGAAAACAGTTCATAGTTATTACTCATGCCTATAGAAAATATTCTGGGAAAACACTGCTGTGTTTCTTGGCATAAAATTTTCTTTAACTCAATGAAATTCTCTTTAATTCAATCTTTATTATGGAATTAGATGAGAAAGTCAATTGCTGATGGAATGGGCACAATTAAATTGGAAAACAATGATCTGGTCAATTTGGCTAATCAGCTATCTATAACAGTCATTGCACAGAAAAAGCTAAGGCCATGAATAGCATGTATTTGTAGCTGCATCAAATGGAAAGAATAAAATTCTCAAGGTCCCCTTCCAGAATCCAGGTCCCTGACACTATTATAACCTGTCTGGCCATAGGAAGAATTACACAAAATTAAAAAGAAGGCCCTATCAGTGCCCAAATTTCCTCATTCTGACCATTTTAATGAACTTTCTGAGAAATTTGAAAAGTGACTCCCTTTCATAAATACTCATAAATAAGTATGATCTAAGTGAAGTGTTGGGATCTTCCCAATACTCCCACTAACACCATGGGGAACATTGGACATTTTTATAGAACCCAGGACTATTACTGCTTTTGTAGGCACAAGAATAACTTGGTCTGTCTCAAACCCCACCAGACTCAAGCTCACCATTCTCAGAGTACAGGAAAGGCACAAATAGCAGGAGTTTCCAATACAGATATGAAGATAAGCAAATTGGCTCCCTTGCTTTGTGAGGTAGGATCTTCTCTACCAGTTTTTCTAGTAGAGGAATCTAGTCAATTCATTCTTTTTCCATCTGTACTATTTGAACTGAGACCATCTGCAGATATTACAAGGTAATATTTTCTTTTTTTAAAAAAGGGGAAATACATCTACAAATCTTTGACACCTCCATATCTGTTTCAAACTGTAGTCCTGATATCAAGATCTTGTCAAGGACTTTCCTGGTGATCCAGTGGGTAAGGACACCACCTTGCAGTGCAAGGGGCGCTGGTTCGATCCCTGGCTTGGGAAGATCCCGTGTGCCACAGAGCGGCTGGATCAATATGTCCAACTGCCGAGCCGAAACTCTGGAGTGCATGAACCCAGAGCTAGTGCTCTGCAGTGAGAAAGGCCACTGCGATGAGAGGCCCACACAGATCAAAGAACAAAGGTAAATAAATGAAAGATCAATAGAAATCACCCAAAAAAGAAGGCCTTATTTCTCTTTGCTCTTCTCTGGAACTCTGCATTCAGTTTGGTGTATCTTTCCTTTTCAAAAAAAAAAAAAAAAAAGATCCCGTCAATCCTCCTTGTTCCTCCCCTTTTGTCAACTCTCAGTCACAAAGATTTGCTAGATTCTATTCCTCTTAAGACATGATATACTTCTATACTTCTTCAAATGACATAGAACACATCCATTCTCCCTCAACAATTAAGATCCAGGTTTTTGTTCATTGTTCATTTGCTCAGTCGTGTCCAGCTCCTGGTAATCCCACAGACTGTAGCACACCAAACTTACCTGCCCTTCACTATCTCTTGGAGTTTGCTAAAACTCATGTCCATTAAATCTGTGATAACATCCAACCGTCTTACTGTCTTTTGCCCACTTCTCCTCCTGTTCTCAATCTTTCCCAGCATCCGGGTCTTTTCCAGGTTCCTTTTCAAGGTTCTTGGTATCAGGTGACCAAAGTATTGGAACTTAAGCTTCAGCACCAGTCCATTTGATGAATATTCAGAGTTGACTTAATTTTTTGGCTGGTTTGCTCTCCTTGCTGTCCAAGGGATTCTCAAGAGTTTTCTCCAGCACCATGACTCAAAAGCATCAAATTTGGGGGGCTCAGCCTTCTTTATGGTCCAACTTTCACATTGGTATATGACTACTGGAAAAACCATAGCTTTGACTTTATGATGTAAGATTCAGGTAGACCCTTATAAGCCTTTGCCTCACTTGAGACAACACCCTTTCAGACCTGAGACACTAGAAAAAAATTTGTCCCATTGGCAAGGCAGCTCCAAAGCGACCTCAAAATCCCATAACCCAGTCCCTGTAATACACCACACAGTCTTCATGATACAGGTAGGCATTTCATTCAAGTCTTCGAGCCATAAAGAATATAGTCTACCACATCTCCTGGTGGACCCCAACCTTCATACTATTCTTATGTTGATCACTCCAAACACATAATCATTTTACAGTCAGAGATTTATGTAGTGCTTTCTTCAGCATTTCTGATCATCCATGTAGTCAGTACTTGTTTACCTTTATGTAGATAGGATGTCAAGAAAGCTTGGCCAATGCAAATTTTGCCCATTACTGTACTTCACTCCAATATGTTGACCATTATTTATTATACTCCCCCACTGAGAAAGCAAGCCTCAGGTATAGCCTATAACTCTGCACTCACCAGCACACAAAGGGCATCAAGTCTTTTAAAGGGCATAAAGGGATAAGCTGCAATTTGTCCAAACTCAAGTAAAATACTAGGCTTTGTTAGGAGTCACAGAGACACCTTGGTCTTTTTGCAGTCACTTGAGATCATATTGGGATACTGATAAAAGATAGTTGGGGAAAACAAAACTTTTGGAAATCTTCTCCCATAACAGCAGCCAAAATATGTCAGAGATGTCATATCTGGCCTAAGCATAGCTTAGGAAACCTTATTCATACTCCTCAAGGCCATTTAGCTTTGCTTCCAGGAGCATTTGCTATTTGGCAACTGGATTCTACCCAACCTTCTTCCTCTCAAGAAGAATACAAATATATTCTGGTGATAATATGCACATATTCCCAATGCATGGAAGCCTTCCCTTGAAGACAGGCCGCTGTCTTTGTAGTGATAAAAATATGGTTGAAAAGGATTATTCTTACTTGGGAAATTTCCTTGTAATTATATACTGTTAAAGGTACACATTTAAAGGGGAAATTTCAAATGCTATTTGTGAAATCAGGGGTTCTCTACAGGATTCCATTGTGCCTATCAGCTTCAAGTTTCTGGCCTAGTAGAAAAAACAATGTCATTATCAAAACTCAATTGGTAAAACTCTCTGCAGTCTTCAGCCTTCTTTTGGCCTGATTTCCTACCCTATTAACTGAAGATCTACACACTAAAATTTGTCCCATTGGCAAGGCAGCTCCAAAGCGACCTCAAAATCCCATAACCCAGGTAATACACCACACAGTCTTCATGATACAGGTAGGCATTTCATTCAAGTCTTCGAGCCATAAAGAATATAGTCTACCACATCTCCTGGTGGACCCCAACCTTCATACTATTCTTATGTTGATCACTCCAAACACATAATCATTTTACAGTCAGAGATTTATGTAGTGCTTTCTTCAGCATTTCTGATCATCCATGTAGTCAGTACTTGTTTACCTTTATGTAGGTAGGATGTCAAGAAAGCTTGGCCAATGCAAATTTTGCCCATTACTGTACTTCACTCCAATATGTTGACCATTATTTATTATACTCCCCCATTGAGAAAGCAAGCCTCAGGTATAGCCTATAACTCTGCACTCACCAGCACACAAAGGGCATCAAGTCTTTTAAAGGGCATAAAGGGATAAGCTGCAATTTGTCCAAACTCAAGTAAAATACTAGGCTTTGTTAGGAGTCACAGAGACACCTTGGTCTTTTTGCAGTCACTTGAGATCATATTGGGATACTGATAAAAGATAGTTGGGGAAAACAAAACTTTTGGAAATCTTCTCCCATAACAGCAGCCAAAATATGTCAGAGATGTCATATCTGGCCTAAGCATAGCTTAGGAAACCTTATTCATACTCCTCAAGGCCATTTAGCTTTGCTTCCAGGAGCATTTGCTATTTGGCAACTGGATTCTACCCAACTTTCTTCCTCTCAAGAAGAATACAAATATATTCTGGTGATAATATGCACATATTCCCAATGCATGGAAGCCTTCCCTTGAAGACAGGCCGCTGTCTTTGTAGTGATAAAAATATGGTTGAAAAGGATTATTCTTACTTGGGAAATTTCCTTGTAATTATATACTGTTAAAGGTACACATTTAAAGGGGAAATTTCAAATGCTATTTGTGAAATCAGGGGTTCTCTACAGGATTCCATTGTGCCTATCAGCTTCAAGTTTCTGGCCTAGTAGAAAAAAACAATGTCATTATCAAAACTCAATTGGTAAAACTCTCTGCAGTCTTCAGCCTTCTTTTGGCCTGATTTCCTACCCATAGTTCTATTAAACTGAAGATCTACACACTTTGTAAAACACACGGTTACCATTAGAAATAATTATTGGAAATCCATGACTTTTGACCCAGAGTTAGATGGATTTCTTCTAGTCAAGGAAGATCTTTTACATCATTGTTAAAGTCTCACTAAAGCTGTGAAGAAAAATGAGTACCTGGCTAAAAAATTTTCCATAGTGAGTTCTCAGTAGACATTCTTATAAAATATCACAATTTACAACCAGGGGACTATGTTAACCGGAAAAGAGAGTTTGTATATGATGCCTTACAGCTCAAATGGAAGACAACCTATCAAGTTACATTCAACCAAATTTGGTAGTGCTAAACGTAAAAGCATTGTTTCTTAGGATCACATTTCTTGTTATATATATATATATATATATATATATATATAAAGTTCCCCTACTTGAGTGAGCCTCTGAAAACTCTGCAGACCTAGAACTGAAATTGACTCAAAAGTGAAGATGCTAGCATATGATGCAGACAACTTTTCCAAGATTCTGGTCCAGACCAGAAATCTGCATGATCCCCATTGATTAAATCTCTCTCATTAGCTTTGTTCTAATTTCTATCATCAGAGAGTTGCTATATCTTCTACATTATGTAATATCTGATGATGCATTAACTTGCCACTCTCTTATAGTCTTTCATATAGACAAAATTGCCAAAGACTGAAAAATTTTGTGAATGGATCTATGCCTGGAATAAAAATTTAGAGGAAATGACCCTGGCTCTTTGGTCATTTGATTTTGACTATAAAAGACCAGATAATTAAAGATTTGGGACTCCTTCTTGTATCTACAGGTTTATTAATGTTCTTTGCCCTACATATACAAGGTTTCTCTGGTGGCTCAGATGGTTAAGAATCTACCTGCCATGGAGGAGATCCAGGTTCAATCCCTGGGTTGGAAAGATACCCTGGAGAAGGGAATGGCAATCCTACTTAGAGTGGACCTCCTTTGTTAGTGGTAATTCTATGGAAATCTTAGACCTTGCCTTAACACTGCTAAGAATAAATCTCTGGCTTCAATTCTTGACCACTTAATAAATCTATTCAGCTTAGGATTCTTTCACTAACCAAAGCCAGGAGCCATCTTCACTAACTTTTATTTTAAAATGACCGAATTTCCTTAGGAGTTTTTTCACTAGAGTTGTATTATTATTATCTCTCTAAAAATCCATCCAGACCCCATATGCTTGGGAAATTAAAGCATAATCTGCATTTCCCAAAGTCCAGCCTCTGGAAGGAATCTGTCAGTTTTTTAGGCCATCAGTGCTCCAGATCACTCACTGGATACTGGGATCCTCTTGCCTTGGCTATCTTCAATCTTGCTGTCATTCATCCTCTATGTCTTACCCAGAATTTGTCTATTCTCCCAGCTTATCCTACTAATTTATTCTAAATTACAGCTCACTTTCCTGCTTGGTCAAAATAACAAGATAACACCTCCCAATCCACAACAGTTCTCTGGAAATGTTTGTTGCAACAGAGCATGACAATTAACTGGAAATACTGGATTCAGATTCCAAATACCTACTTTTACTTCACTGTGTAACAATAAAGCATATTTTTATGATAAACCTTTGGTATTCCAACAAGGATGGCTTCCAGGCTACTCAAATATTAACAGATCATGATTTAATTTCACCTTTATAGTGCCTCTTTTCCCTATTTTCCACCTGGCTGTGTCTTTATTTGTGATTGAAAGATTGCCTCCAGAGGATGTCTTCTAGTAGTACATTATTTGCCCTCTGGAATCTGTGATCCTCAATTTGCAGTTTGGAGACCTCAAATAAACTGCCTTTTTATCACTTTATAGTTTTCAGTCCTTTCAGTTAACAAGCTCATGAATTACTTCAGCCATAGCTATTCCTTTCTGTTTCCTTTCACAGTCAGTCTTGAAGGTATTGTCTGAACTCATTATCTTAAACCATGACCCCCTGAATGCTCCTGAATCCACTGCAAATTCTACTTCTTCAGCAACCCATATAATGAAGCTGCTTTTGTCAATGATATTAGTGTCTTTTCTTGTGTCTTTATTAATTTTCATTTCTCAACAGCTGACCAATATGTAATCCGGTCCCTGGGCTAACCAATTCAGATGTAAACATCATTTACTTTCCCTGTGCCAAACAAACAGAATAAAAAGCACATTTTTCCAAATTTTTGCTAAGTATTATAGGGATTGAGCAGAGATAACAGCTCATGGACTTGGAAAAAGTTACTTGGGGGAAATTAAACTGTATTGCTCAGATGGTAGTTTCTCTGTAATTCAGGAGATCCATGTTTGATCCCCGAGTTGGGAAGATCCCCTGGAGAAGGGAATGGCTATCCTTGCCAGTGTTCTGGCCTGGGAACTCCATGGACAGAGAAGCTTGGTGGCTACAATTCATGAGGCCACAGAGTCAAACACCACTGAGAGACTATCACAACAGTAACTTCAAGAAAGTTATCAGCCCCCAAATTGCCCATCTGTTTTCACTTTAAGATGCCTACTTATGTGCCTATCCAAAACTATTACATCATAATGTCCACCGCCAAGTAGCCCCCAGGTTTTTTGCCTCTTTAGTTCAATTAACAAATCACATGCTGTAAGTTCCTATATGTTCTGATATGTTCTTCAACTTTTAATACTTTTAAGCTCAATCTACACTTCTAGGCATACTATAATACCACTTTCTGCTACCACTTCCCGACAAGTATTAGACTTCTTTCTTCTAAAGCTTCCACATATATATTTTTTCCTTTGCTTAAAATGTCACAACTCATTGACATTCTTATGGATAACTTTACTCCTTCAGAGTTCAGTTTAGATATCAATTATTTTGGAAAGATGTCTTTTAATCTTCATAGCTTGAGTGGTTGTAATTTACCCTGATGTACTAGCTACCTAGTATGATTTAAATACATCTCTGGCATAAAGAATATTTTAGTAGTCCATCAGCTATTTTTAAAATAAGTTAGTTAATTTAATTTATATTTTCACCTTGTTTCATAGAGCATGAGAATATATTTTTAGTAAAAGTACTTATATTTAAAAACTCAAAAGACTGCCTTGCACATAGAAGTAGTTGATAAATATTTGAGTGCATCACTATTCTTAAATTTTCAGTAGCTCCCAGAGTTCAGGAGAAAAAAGCATTTGTAACCACTATAGCCAGAATATATACTCCCATGTATTCTCTCATAGTAGATTTATGTATGTTGTGAAACACTAAAGAATTACAATAATATAATGCAATAGGTCCTTTAAAAAATGCTTAAACAGGGGCTGCCATGGTGGTCCAGTGGCTTAAGAGTCCACCTTGCAGCGCAAGGGGCACCAGTTCAATCCCTGGGCAAGGAAGATCCGACATGCTGAGCAACAATCGGACCAATGTGTCCAGTTATGAGCCAGCGCTCTGGAGAGCATGTGCCCAGAGCCCGTGCTCTGCAGTGGGAGAGGGCACTGCAATGAGAGGCCCACACAGGTCAAAGAATAAAAGATGGATGAAAAATAGATAAATAAAAAAACAATAAAAGAGGCCAAAATTTTAAAAAAATTCTTAAGCAAATGTTTTGAAACATTTATTTCAAACAAGAAACCCTGACAAAGGCCAGATCTCAACATTATTGGGCTTTCCAGATGGCGCCAGTGGTTAAGAACCTACATGACAATGCAGGAGATATAATAGACAGGAGTTTGATTCCTGGGTCAGGAGGATCCTCTGGAGTAGTGGCATGGCAACACACTCCAGCATTCTTTTCTAAAGAATCCCAAGGACAGAGGGCTGGGGCAGGCCACAGCCCATAGGGTAACATAGATGGAGACAATTGAAGAGACTGAGCATGCACAGACAGCATTATTATTATTATTATTATTATTATTATTATTATAAATCAATGACTAAGAGTAGAACTCAAACAGCAAGATAAACATCTAAGAAATATTTTGTTTCTCTTGAAGATTAGCTAGCTATTTTTAATGAAAATTGTTTAAAAACATTTCTATCATGTCAAATAAAATAAGACCTGAAATGTGTGAAAGATGTTTTAATTTAAATGAAAAAAATAACTGGTTTTCCCCTGAGAATTTTGTATATATACGTTGCAAAAGATGTATATTTCTTTCTATTTTGTTTTTAATATGAAAATATTTATTTTAACTTTAAAAATATTTTTTCATACAAAGTTAAAAAGTTGTTGATTTCTTTGCTTTATGCATTTCTTAAATATTTTATATTAAGCACATTTATTTCCATTTCAAAACCATAAATTTATTATTACAAATAATTTCAAAGTTTTAAAACTGATAAAAATGTTCTTAGATGATAAAATGCAAAATTACATATGTAGCTAATTCCAGAAGTCTTCCTCCTAGTGTTAATATTTTGTAATGCAATAGCCAATGGTGGTCCAGTGGCTTAAGAGTCCACCTTGCAGCGCAAGGCACCAGTTCAATCCCTGGGCAAGGAAGATCCGACATGCTGAGCAACAATCGGACCAATGTGTCCAGTTATGAGCCAGCGTCTGAGAGCATGTGCCCAGAGCCCGTGCTCTGCAGTGGGAGAGGTCACTGCAATGGGAGGCCCACACAGAACAAAGAATAAAAGATGGATGAAAAATAGATAAATAAAAAAACAATAAAAGAGGCCACAATTTTAAAAAAATTCTTAAGCAAATGTTTTGAAACATTTATTTCAAACAAGAAACCCTGACAAAGGCCAGATCTCAACATTATTGGGCTTTCCAGATGGCCCCAGTGGTTAAGAACCTACATGACAATGCAGGAGATATAATAGACAGGAGTTTGATTCCTGGGTCAGGAGGATCCTCTGGAGTAGTGGCATGGCAACACACTCCAGCATTCTTTTCTAAAGAATCCCAAGGACAGAGGGCTGGGGCAGGCCACAGCCCATAGGGTAACATAGATGGAGACAATTGAAGAGACTGAGCATGCACAGACAGCATTATTATTATTATTATTATTATTATTATTATTATTATAAATCAATGACTAAGAGTAGAACTCAAACAGCAAGATAAACATCTAAGAAATATTTTGTTTCTCTTGAAGATTAGCTAGCTATTTTTAATGAAAATTGTTTAAAAAACATTTCTAGCATGTCAAATAAAATAAGACCTGAAATGTGTGAAAGATGTTTTAATTTAAATGAAAAAAATAACTGGTTTTCCCCTGAGAATTTTGTATATATACGTTGCAAAAGATGTATATTTCTTTCTATTTTGTTTTTAATATGAAAATATTTATTTTAACTTTAAAAATATTTTTTCATACAAAGTTAAAAAGTTGTTGATTTCTTTGCTTTATGCATTTCTTAAATATTTTATATTAAGCACATTTATTTCCATTTCAAAACCATAAATTTATTATTACAAATAATTTCAAAGTTTTAAAACTGATAAAAATATTCTTAGATGATAAAATGCAAAATTACATATGTAGCTAATTCCAGAAGTCTTCCTCCTAGTGTTAATATTTTGTAACTTAAATAAAAGAAAGAAAAGGGAGATCATTTAAATAAATTCATTTTAAAAATCAACCTTGTATTATAACACTAAAAATGAAACATTATCATCATATATTGGCATGCATGAGTAAACTAGTGATAAAAATAAATGGTTATTTAAAGCACAGCAATTTTCAAATCTTTTAATTATCCACAAGAAAGAAGCTCAGATGCAGGAAATATAATGGATAAAGTGCGAGCACCAGGTGCTACCATTTAGAAGAAAGAAAAATGAATATATTCAGTAATGTTACTTCTGGGTACAATTTTCTTTCATAATTATAAAATAATTTTAAGTTAGGTTTTTTATTAGAAGTGTTGAAATACACGCGCACAAACAGACTCACACATTGGTAAGCCATAACAATGAAAAAAGAGAAATAACTTAGAAGCCAAGGTAAAAGTCACAGGATTTAATCCATTACTGCATTCAAGATCTCAATTAATTTATCTGTAAAACAGAATTGCCATAAACAACCTTTCTCACAGATGCTTGTGTAAATAAATAAAATGTGCATATTTAAATTTGCTTTGTCATTTAAGCTCATATCTATATTTCAAAAAAAGTTCCAAATGTGGAAATGTGACCAATAATAATATTTGTGAAATCAAAATTCCAAATGTGGAAATGTGACCAATAATAATATTTGTGAATAAAATTTGTGAATTATTTCACAAATAATATTTGTGAAATCACAATAATATTTGTGAATTAGATGCATATAAGTGCAGTGCAGTATATTGCTTAAAAATCATGTCTACTTTAAATAATAGATAGATAAAATATAAACAAAACAAATAATTCATTTGTGGTCTACCTAGTTTAAATTTTTAAATGTCTAATTCATACATATGCATATGTATTTTAAACTCAAATTATCTTTTAAATGTCTGAAATTACAAAAAGTGAAATGATATATTTTAAAGAACATTAAATTTGTAATAAGAAAAATTGTGTTTGAGATTATGATCTAATGGCTGGTACATTAAAAACATTTAGATTCTAAAAAATTTTCAACCCATAAAAGGAAAAATGCAAGATGAAAGATAGTTTAGAGAGAGGAATTCATGCAATATGAAATGGCAAAAAATTATGAAAGTGCTTCTAACATGAAATTCACTTGGACATTGACATATGAATGATAAAATAATGCAAATTCTGCTTTGAGAAGATACATCACACACCAAAATAATTAAAGTAACATGCTAATCTGTATAGTCAGGTACCTGAGAAACACCAATAGCAAAAGATTGAGAACTTATCAGATTAAGCTTGACCTGTGTAAAATAAATTTATGTAGTTTCAGAGGATTCAGAAGAGTGGCTGTAATATAAATTATCAACTAGTAGAAGTCTGAAGTAACAGAAATCCTAGAATCTGTAATGCCAGCTTTTCTCAGTCCTACTGTAGAAGAAAGAAAAATACTTATGAAAATAAAAGTCTGTATTATTCTATCTTATTCATATCATTCCATATCAGAGCTTATGCATGTGTGTATACTAAGTTACTTCAGTTGTGTTTGACTATTTGCGACCCTATGGAACCCACCAGGCTCCTTTGTCAGAGAAAGCCTAACACTAAGGAGCAGTAAATACTGAGAACTCCCACAAAGGCAAACGCTAGTATGCAAAATCCAGAATTATCCAACCTCCAGTAGAACCCTGTGCAGGATACTTCATCAAACAACAAATAGGACAAAAATACAAAACCAATCATCAGCAAATAAGATAATCATCTAACTCAGTCCTTCCCATCAGAGGCAAAAAAATAAATGAAGGTTACACAAACCACGGGACCAACCTTAAGAGGACAGAAACCAAAAGGAAGAAAGAATTCCATCTTTAAGCCTGGAAAATGAAGAATCTTATGAGAGATAAGGAAGGATACTACATAATGATCAAGGGATTAATCCAAGTGAAAGACATAACAATTATAAATATCTCTACCTCCAATATTGGAGCACCTCAATACACAAGGAAAACATTATTAGACATAAAATAAGAAATTGACAGTAACACAATAATAGTAGATGACATTAACACCCCATTTATACCAATGGACATGTTTCATGGACATGAAAACAGAAAATTAATAAGGAAACACAAGCCTTTAATGACACATTAGATGATATGGTTCACATCAATACCTTCAGGGCATTCCACCCAAATGCAGTATATACTTACATCTCAAGTGCACATGGAACATTCTCCAAAATAGACCATAACTTGGGTCACAAATAAACACTCAGTAAATTAAAAAAAATTAAAATCACGTCAACCATCTCTTCTGAACACAATGCTGTGAGACTAGATATCAATTAGAAAAAAACCCACAAACACATGGAAGTTAAATAACATGTTTCTAAACAATAGATTAATGAAAAAAATCAAAAGGAAATAAAAAAAAATCCTAGAAGAAAATGGCAATGAAAACACAACAACTCAAAATATATGGGATGTGGCAAAAGCAGTTCTAAGAGGGAAGTTTATAGTAACACAATCCTACCTCAGTAAATGGAAAAAAAACATTGAATAGACATCCTCACTCTATGCTTAAAACAACTGGAAGAAGAAGAACAAAACAAAGAAAACAAAGTTAGTAGAAGAAAAGAAAGCATAAATATTGGAGCAGAAATAAATGGAAAATAAATGAAAGAAATTATAGTAAAGACTAATAAAATCAAAAGCTGTCCATTTGTAAAAATAAAATTGACAAACCCTTAGCCAGACTCATCAAGAAAAAAAAGGGAGAAGAATCAAATCAAAATTAGAACTCAAAAAGGGAGATTACAGCAGACAAAGCAGAAATACAAAGGATTATGAGAGACTACAGTGAACAATTATATGGCAATAAAGTGGACAACCTGAAAGAAATGGAGAGATCCTTCAAAAAGTTCAATTTTCCAGTACTGAAGCAGGAAGAAACAGAAGTCATGAACAATCCAATTACAAGCACTGAAATTGAATCTGTGATAAAAAATCTCCCCCAAAATAAAATACCACAGTCAGTGGCTTCATAGGTGTATTCTATCAAATATCTATAGCAGAACTAATTCCTATTCTTCTAAAATGCTTTCAGAAAATTTCACAGGAAGTTGCACTTCCAAATTTCTTCTATGGGGCAACCACCACCGTGACACCAAAACAAGGCAAAGACAACTCAAAAGAAGAAAATTACAGGCCAATGTCGCTGATGAACATAGATGTAAAAATTCTTAACAAAATGCTAACAAACAGAATTCATCAACACATTAAAAACCTCATATAATACAATGAAGTCGAGTTTATTCCAGGTTTACAAGTATTCCTCAATATTCACAAATCAATCATTGTGATACACCATATTAACAAATTGAGAGTTACAAATCATATGATAATCTCAGCAGATGCAGAAAAAGGCTGTGACAAAACCCAGCACCAATTTATGACCAAAACTCTTCAAAAAATGGACATTGAAGGAACCTATCTCAATAAGTGAAAGTCATATATGATAAGCCCACAGCAAACATTATTCTCAATGGTGAAAACTTGAAAGCATTCCCTTTATGATTAAGAACAAGATAGGGGTGTCCATTTTAACCACTGTTATTCAACATAGTCTTGAAAGTTCTAATTAGAGAAATTAGAGAAGAAAAGAAATAAAAGGAATCTAGATTGGAAAATAAGAAGTAAAACTTTCACTTTTGCAGAAGACATATTCCTATACATAGAAAACCCTAAAGATACTATCATAAAATTACTAAAGCCATTCAGCAAATTTAGCAAAGTTGCAGATACAAAATCAATAAACAAAAGTCACTTGCATTTCTATATACTAACAGTGAAAACTCAGAAAGAGAAATCAAGGAATCAATCCCATTCACCATTGCAACAAAATAATAAAATATCTAGGAATAAATCTACCAATGGAGATAAAAGAACTATACACAGAAAATAAGACACTCAAGAAAGAAATCAAATAAAACGTGAACAGATGAGAGATTTTTCATGTTCCTGGGTTGGAAGAGGCAATATTGTGAAAGTAACTCTACTACCAAATGCAATCTACAGATTCAATGTGATCCCTATAAAATTACAAATGACAATTTTCACAGAACTCAAACAAAAATATAATTCTTATGGAAACACAAAAGGGCCAAGATAGCCAAAGTAATCTTGACAAAGAATGGAGTTCATGAAGTTTACTTCAGAATATACTACAAAGTGACAGTCATCAACACAGTTTGGTACTGTCACAAAAACAGAAATATAAACCAATGGAACAAGATAGCCCAGAGATAAACCCATGCGCCTATGGGTACCTTAATTTTAACAAAGGAGGCAAGAATATACAAGAAGGCAAAGACAGCCTCTTCAACAAGTGATGCTGGGAGAATTAAACAGCTACATGCAAAGGAATAAAGTAGGAACACTTCCTAAGACCATGCAGAATGATAAATGCAAAATGGATTAAAGACCTAAATGTAAGACCAGAAACCATAAAATTCTTAGCAGAAAACATAGGGTGAACAATTGATGACATAAATCAAAGCAAAATCTACTATAACTTGCCTCCTAGAGTAATGGGAAAACAAAACAAAACAAAACAAAACTGGGACCTAATTAGACTTAAAAAGCTTTTGCACAGCAAAATAAACTATAAACAAGGCAAAAAGACCACCCTCAGAATGGAAGAAAATAATAGCAAATGAAATAACTGAAAAAGAATTAATTTCTAAAATATACAGGCAGCTCAGACAATGCAACACTGAAAAAACAAACAACCCAATCCAAAAATGGGAAAAAGACCTAAAGAAATATCTCACCAAAGAAGATATACAGATAGCCACAAACCACATGAAAAGATGCTCAACATCTCTTATTATTAGAGAAGTGCAAATCAAAACTGGTGTATCACCTTATACCAGTCAGAATGACCATCTCAAATAAATGCTAGAGAAGGTGTGGAGAAAAGGAAACCCTCTTGCACTGTTGATGGGAATATAAATTGATACATTCACTATGGAAGATAATACGGAGATATCTTAGGAAAAACATCTAGGAATAGAACCACCGTATGACCCAGTAATCCCACTACTAGGGATATACCCTGGGGAAATCAAAATTGAAATAGACCCCATGTCCCCCAATGTTCACTGAAGCACTATTTACAATAACTAGAACATAGAAGCAACTTAGATGTCCATCAACAGTGCAAGGATAAAGAAGCTGTGTTATGGAAACACAAAAGGGCCAAGATAGCCAAAGTAATCTTGACAAAGAATGGAGTTCATGAAGTTTACTTCAGAATATACTACAAAGTGACAGTCATCAACACAGTTTGGTACTGTCACAAAAACAGAAATATAAACCAATGGAACAAGATAGCCCAGAGATAAACCCATGCGCCTATGGGTACCTTAATTTTAACAAAGGAGGCAAGAATATACAAGAAGGCAAAGACAGCCTCTTCAACAAGTGATGCTGGGAGAATTAAACAGCTACATGCAAAGGAATAAAGTAGGAACACTTCCTAAGACCATGCAGAATGATAAATGCAAAATGGATTAAAGACCTAAATGTAAGACCAGAAACCATAAAATTCTTAGCAGAAAACATAGGGTGAACAATTGATGACATAAATCAAAGCAAAATCTACTATAACTTGCCTCCTAGAGTAATGGGAAAACAAAACAAAACAAAACAAAACTGGGACCTAATTAGACTTAAAAAGCTTTTGCACAGCAAAATAAACTATAAACAAGGCAAAAAGACCACCCTCAGAATGGAAGAAAATAATAGCAAATGAAATAACTGAAAAGAATTAATTTCTAAAATATACAGGCAGCTCAGACAATGCAACACTGAAAAAACAAACAACCCAATCCAAAAATGGGAAAAAGACCTAAAGAAATATCTCACCAAAGAAGATATACAGATAGCCACAAACCACATGAAAAGATGCTCAACATCTCTTATTATTAGAGAAGTGCAAATCAAAACTGGTGTATCACCTTATACCAGTCAGAATGACCATCTCAAATAAATGCTAGAGAAGGTGTGGAGAAAAGGAAACCCTCTTGCACTGTTGATGGGAATATAAATTGATACATTCACTATGGAAGATAATACGGAGATATCTTAGGAAAAACATCTAGGAATAGAACCACCGTATGACCCAGTAATCCCACTACTAGGGATATACCCTGGGGAAATCAAAATTGAAATAGACCCCATGTCCCCCAATGTTCACTGAAGCACTATTTACAATAACTAGAACATAGAAGCAACTTAGATGTCCATCAACAGATGAATGGATAAAGAAGCTGTGGTACATATATACAAAGGAATATTTTTCAGTCATAAAAAGAAATGCATTTGAGTCAGTCCTAATCAGGTGTATGAACTTATAACTTATTATACATAGTGAAGTCAGAGAAAAATAAACATTCTGTACTAACACCTATCTATGAAATCTAGAATGATGGTGCTGATAAATAAATATGCAGAGCAGCAATGGAAAAATAGCATAGAGAACAGACTTACACACATTGAAAGGAGGGAGGAGTAGGTAAGATGTATGGAAAGAGTAACATGAAAACTTACTTTACCACATGTGAAACAGATAAGCAGTGGGAATTTGCTGTAAGATTAAGGGAATTCAAACAGTGACTTTGTAACAACCTAGAGGCTTTGGATGGGGAGGGGTTTGGGAGGAAACATATGTAGACTCATGACATCAAATATCATGTTGATGATGTTTGGCAGTAGACAACACAACTCTGTAAAGCTATTAACCTTCAATTTAAAAAATGAAAAAAATTAAAAAGAAAAAATATGATATATCAAATTACAACTTTTTCTACAAATATAGTAAAGTTGACATTTAGTTAAATGTAAATATCTGTAATATATTGCCAAGTTTCACATAATTTATTACATTAAAGGTCATAGGATTCTGAAATAATCAGAATTATTACATTTCTTATTACTTAGAAGATAAAATTTCAGCAGAAATTCTGAATAAAAATAGATTATCTTCTTAAAACATGTATTTAAGGAAAATATATTTTATAATCACAAAGTTTAGAATTATATGAAATAAATGAAGATAATTTTTTAAATTTTCTTAATTATAATGATTAATTAATTATCATTCTTAATTAGAATGATTTGAACAATGATCATGCTAAATCCCAAACTTCCAGATATACAAGATGGATTTAAAAAAAATGAAACAATGGACCATAGAAAAGTAGGAGAATTTAGGAAAAACATCTAGAATAGAACACGATGCCCAACAGGATGGAATGGACCCCATGTACCCCAATGTTCACTGAAGCACTATTTACAATAACTAGAACATAGAAGCAACTTAGATGTCCATCAACAGATGAATGGATAAAGAAGCTGTGGTACATATATACAAAGGAATATTTTTCAGTCATAAAAAGAAATGCATTTGAGTCAGTCCTAATCAGGTGTATGAACTTATAACTTATTATACATAGTGAAGTCAGAGAAAAATAAACATTCTGTACTAACACCTATCTATGAAATCTAGAATGATGGTGCTGATAAATAAATATGCAGAGCAGCAATGGAAAAATAGCATAGAGAACAGACTTATACACATTGAAAGGAGGGAGGAGTAGGTAAGATGTATGGAAAGAGTAACATGAAAACTTACTTTACCACATGTGAAACAGATAAGCAGTGGGAATTTGCTGTAAGATTAAGGGAATTCAAACAGTGACTTTGTAACAACCTAGAGGCTTTGGATGGGGAGGGGTTTGGGAGGAAACATATGTAGACTCATGACATCAAATATCATGTTGATGATGTTTGGCAGTAGACAACACAACTCTGTAAAGCTATTAACCTTCAATTTAAAAAATGAAAAAAATTAAAAAGAAAAAATATGATATATCAAATTACAACTTTTTCTACAAATATAGTAAAGTTGACATTTAGTTAAATGTAAATATCTGTAATATATTGCCAAGTTTCACATAATTTATTACATTAAAGGTCATAGGATTCTGAAATAATCAGAATTATTACATTTCTTATTACTTAGAAGATAAAATTTCAGCAGAAATTCTGAATAAAAATAGATTATCTTCTTAAAACATGTATTTAAGGAAAATATATTTTATAATCACAAAGTTTAGAATTATATGAAATAAATGAAGATAATTTTTTAAATTTTCTTAATTATAATGATTAATTAATTATCATTCTTAATTAGAATGATTTGAACAATGATCATGCTAAAAATCCCAAACTTCCAGATATACAAGATGGATTTAGACAAGGCAAAGGAACAAGAAATTGAATTACCAACATAAGTTGGACCATAGAAAAGGTAGGAGAATTCCAGGAAAAAAACCCAACTACTTCTGGTTCATTGACTATGTTAAAACCTTTGACTGTTTGGAGCACAACAAATTGTGGAAAATTCTTAAAAGAGATGGGAATATCAGACCATCTTATCTGCATCCTGAGAAACCTATATCCATGTCAATAAGTAAGTTAGAACTGGACACAGAACAATGGACTGGTTCCAGATTGGGAAAGGTATACATCAAAGCTGTATATTGTCACCCTGCTTATTTAAGTTATATGAAGAGAACTTCTTGGGAAGCACTGGTCTGGCTGAAACACAAACTGAAATAAAGATTGCCAGGAGAAACATCAATAACCTCAGATATGCGGATGATACCTCCTCAATGGCAAAAAGCAGACAAGAACTAAAAAGCCTCTTTATTAAGATGAAAGAGGAGAGTGACACTGTTTGCATTCAAAAACTAAGATCATGTTATCTAGTCCCATCCCTTCAATAGGTGGGAAAACAATACAAATAGTGACAGATTTTATTTCTTGAGCTCCAAAATACTGCAGATGGTGATCAAAGCCGTGAAATTAAAAGACACTTGCTTCCAGGAAGAAAATCTATGACAAACCTAGACAGCATATTAAAACATAAAGAAAGCACTTTGTTGGCAAATTTATGTATAGTCAAATCTATTTTTCTCAGTAGTAATGTATAAATGTGAGAGGTGGACCATAAAGAAGGCTGAACACCAAAGAATCGATGCTTTTGAACTGCAGTGATAGAGAAGACTCTTGAGACTACCTTGGACTGGGGCCCCAAGGGAGAATATTTTAGAATTTTCTTAATTATAATGCAGTTAATTAATTATCATTCTTAATTAGAATTTGCAGAAATTCTGAATAAAAATAGATTATCTTCTTAAAACATGTATTTAAGGAAAATATATTTTATAATCACAAAGTTTAGAATTATATGAAATAAATGAAGATAATTTTTTAAATTTTCTTAATTATAATGATTAATTAATTATCATTCTTAATTAGAATGATTTGAACAATGATCATGCTAAAAATCCCAAACTTCCAGATATACAAGATGGATTTAGACAAGGCAAAGGAACAAGAAATTGAATTACCAACATAAGTTGGACCATAGAAAAGGTAGGAGAATTCCAGGAAAAAAACCCAACTACTTCTGGTTCATTGACTATGTTAAAACCTTTGACTGTTTGGAGCACAACAAATTGTGGAAAATTCTTAAAAGAGATGGGAATATCAGACCATCTTATCTGCATCCTGAGAAACCTATATCCATGTCAATAAGTAAGTTAGAACTGGACACAGAACAATGGACTGGTTCCAGATTGGGAAAGGTATACATCAAAGCTGTATATTGTCACCCTGCTTATTTAAGTTATATGAAGAGAACTTCTTGGGAAGCACTGGTCTGGCTGAAACACAAACTGAAATAAAGATTGCCAGGAGAAACATCAATAACCTCAGATATGCGGATGATACCTCCTCAATGGCAAAAAGCAGACAAGAACTAAAAAGCCTCTTTATTAAGATGAAAGAGGAGAGTGACACTGTTTGCATTCAAAAACTAAGATCATGTTATCTAGTCCCATCCCTTCAATAGGTGGGAAAACAATACAAATAGTGACAGATTTTATTTCTTGAGCTCCAAAATACTGCAGATGGTGATCAAAGCCGTGAAATTAAAAGACACTTGCTTCCAGGAAGAAAATCTATGACAAACCTAGACAGCATATTAAAACATAAAGAAAGCACTTTGTTGGCAAATTTATGTATAGTCAAATCTATTTTTTCTCGAGTAGTAATGTATAAATGTGAGAGTTGGACCATAAAGAAGGCTGAACACCAAAGAATCGATGCCTTTGAACTGCAGTGATAGAGAAGACTCTTGAGACTACCTTGGACTGCAAGGAGATTAAACCAGTGAATCCCATAGAAAATCAACACTGAATAGTCATTGTTAGACCGATGATAAAGCTGAAACTCTAGTACTTTGGACACCTGATATGAAGATACACCTCTTTGGAAAAGACCATGACACTGCGAAAAACAGAAGGGAGAAGGAGAAGGGGATGACTGAGGATGAGATAGTTGAATGGCATCACTGATTCATTGGAGATGAGTTTGAGCAAGCTCCAGGGAATGGAGGAAGTTAGGACAGGAAAGTCAGGCATGCTGCAATCCTTGGGATCACAAACAGTTGGACAGGACTGAATGACTGAACTGAACTGAACTGAACTGAATATTTATAACATATTTCCAAGTTAATTTTACATATGCATAAATGGCTCTTCCTTTTGGTTTATAAATCAAAATGCATTACCATATTTGATTATAATTAATAAAGATTGAGAGCATTATGAATCATAATCATAAGAGCTGTGATTCTATTGTTAAAAATGCAGTTTTAGCAACATTACCTGATTACAATTATGAATCTAGTGTTTTCTAAGACTTTGCAGGTGTTAAAGGAAATGTGGTAAATAATTTAACATATAAACACTATGAGAATCTATCAACAAGCTCTATGATACTAAATTAAATTGGAAAAATATATTTGAATCTTGCCTCACTCCAATGAATCAAGCATGTGCATGTCATTATGAAAATATACACTTCTAAAATTCACAATAAAATGACAGATGCTAGACATATATTTCTTCTGACATTATTGCTGAAGATAAGAGAACACTTTGCATTCAAAAACTAAGATCATGTTATCTAGTCCCATCCCTTCAATAGGTGGGAAAACAATACAAATAGTGACAGATTTTATTTCTTGAGCTCCAAAATACTGCAGATGGTGATCAAAGCCGTGAAATTAAAAGACACTTGCTTCCAGGAAGAAAATCTATGACAAACCTAGACAGCATATTAAAACATAAAGAAAGCACTTTGTTGGCAAATTTATGTATAGTCAAATCTATTTTTTCTCGAGTAGTAATGTATAAATGTGAGAGTTGGACCATAAAGAAGGCTGAACACCAAAGAATCGATGCCTTTGAACTGCAGTGATAGAGAAGACTCTTGAGACTACCTTGGACTGCAAGGAGATTAAACCAGTGAATCCCATAGAAAATCAACACTGAATAGTCATTGTTAGACCGATGATAAAGCTGAAACTCTAGTACTTTGGACACCTGATATGAAGATACACCTCTTTGGAAAAGACCATGACACTGCGAAAAACAGAAGGGAGAAGGAGAAGGGGATGACTGAGGATGAGATAGTTGAATGGCATCACTGATTCATTGGAGATGAGTTTGAGCAAGCTCCAGGGAATGGAGGAAGTTAGGACAGGAAAGTCAGGCATGCTGCAATCCTTGGGATCACAAACAGTTGGACAGGACTGAATGACTGAACTGAACTGAACTGAACTGAATATTTATAACATATTTCCAAGTTAATTTTACATATGCATAAATTGCTCTTCCTTTTGGTTTATAAATCAAAATGCATTACCATATTTGATTATAATTAATAAAGATTGAGAGCATTATGAATCATAATCATAAGAGCTGTGATTCTATTGTTAAAAATGCAGTTTTAGCAACATTACCTGATTACAATTATGAATCTAGTGTTTTCTAAGACTTTGCAGGTGTTAAAGGAAATGTGGTAAATAATTTAACATATAAACACTATGAGAATCTATCAACAAGCTCTATGATACTAAATTAAATTGGAAAAATATATTTGAATCTTGCCTCACTCCAATGAATCAAGCATGTGCATGTCATTATGAAAAATATACACTTCTAAAATTCACAATAAAATGACAGATGCTAGACTTTATTATATTTCTTCTGACATTATTCTGCTAAAAAATAACTTCTCAGAGACCACTCACACACAAAAGCACATATATATCTATATAAGTACATACTGATGCACTCATTATGTATGTGAATCTTACATTTGGATTTTCTGATATATGCATGGGAAATAGCTACTTTAAAAATAGTATAGTCTAAACCAAATGATAATCAGACTCAAATTGATGTATTTTTGAATAATACAAAAGGAAATACCAAGTATAGACTCTTGTCTCTATAATTCAGTTGGGAGAGTGGAGATGGAATTGGATTTTACCTATATTTTATTTAAGCACTGTTAGTGAATTATTAAATAGCAAAGAATCTCAACTTGTCTAGTCTTTCCTAACTTTACTCATTAAATTAAAAAAATAATATTTACAGTTCATAATAATTTCTTAGAAAACAGAATAAGAAAACAGACACAAGTACAGATGTATCTACTCACTATGAGGATTCAGGGATGTGAAAAAACCTGTGATTCCTTTAAACATTATGTTTCTATTACTATAGGCAGCACATTTGTTTCTTCAGCTGCATATAAAATATAAGAATACTACTCTAGCTATGAAAAAGTCTATACTGTGAACATGTGACAATTTAAATAATGAAAAGAGTAAGAGAAACGTACGAAAGACGGAAAAATAAATAAAATTTGAATTGTATTCATTTGAATAAAATGAGGAAATGTGACTCTCCTTTCAGAGAGTCCAGCACTGGACAGAAATTAGCAAGAATATCCTTCCTGGTCCCTGTGATTCTATTGTTAAAAATGCAGTTTTAGCAACATTACCTGATTACAATTATGAATCTAGTGTTTTCTAAGACTTTGCAGGTGTTAAAGGAAATGTGGTAAATAATTTAACATATAAACACTATGAGAATCTATCAACAAGCTCTATGATACTAAATTAAATTGGAAAAATATATTTGAATCTTGCCTCACTCCAATGAATCAAGCATGTGCATGTCATTATGAAAAATATACACTTCTAAAATTCACAATAAAATGACAGATGCTAGACTTTATTATATTTCTTCTGACATTATTCTGCTAAAAAATAACTTCTCAGAGACCACTCACACACAAAAGCACATATATATCTATATAAGTACATACTGATGCACTCATTATGTATGTGAATCTTACATTTGGATTTTCTGATATATGCATGGGAAATAGCTACTTTAAAAATAGTATAGTCTAAACCAAATGATAATCAGACTCAAATTGATGTATTTTTGAATAATACAAAAGGAAATACCAAGTATAGACTCTTGTCTCTATAATTCAGTTGGGAGAGTGGAGATGGAATTGGATTTTACCTATATTTTATTTAAGCACTGTTAGTGAATTATTAAATAGCAAAGAATCTCAACTTGTCTAGTCTTTCCTAACTTTACTCATTAAATTAAAAAAATAATATTTACAGTTCATAATAATTTCTTAGAAAACAGAATAAGAAAACAGACACAAGTACAGATGTATCTACTCACTATGAGGATTCAGGGATGTGAAAAAACCTGTGATTCCTTTAAACATTATGTTTCTATTACTATAGGCAGCACATTTGTTTCTTCAGCTGCATATAAAATATAAGAATACTACTCTAGCTATGAAAAAGTCTATACTGTGAACATGTGACAATTTAAATAATGAAAAGAGTAAGAGAAACGTACGAAAGACGGAAAAATAAATAAAATTTGAATTGTATTCATTTGAATAAAATGAGGAAATGTGACTCTCCTTTCAGAGAGTCCAGCACTGGACAGAAATTAGCAAGAATATCCTTCCTGGTCCCTCTGATGGTCTCTGTTCCAAATGTTTGTCTCTGGGAGAGAACCTTTCACGTGAGCTATTATATGTACTTTTTGTGCCAGTTGATTCCTTATTATAGATGAGCTGAGAAGTGTGACATTGAAAAAGATAACACAATAAATAAGCTTTCTTTTTCGAGGAAACATCAGGTAGTTTCAAATCCTTTGAGAAAAGACAATGTACTATCCAGTGTAATGCTTTCATAGGAGATGTTGAGACAGATTTTTAATGGTATCATTTTTTAATGCTTACATTACTAGTTACATTTAAATCCTACCCCTATACAAGTATTCTTTTATTACTTATATGATCCTGGTAATGAATGTTGTATAATAAAACAACTGGTATGTTTATAGGTAGGAAATACTATCTGAAATAAAATATGTGCTATTTTCAATACCATGCCAGATGACATATAAAATGCATAATGTTTAACATTTCATGTTGAAAACAAATGTAGTGTGACATTAATATGTATTGGTTTATTCTGATTTAGTGACTCGTGATATTCTGTTTCCCTGAGTATCATGATATACTCCTATTGTAAGAGTTCTAGCTTTAAATTTTCTAACTTCAAAATCTTCAGAAACATTTATTTTAGAGTACCATTTTCTGAAGTGCCTATTGCACAACTTAATCGTAATTGCAATTTATTGCATTGGAAATTAGGTTGTCGTGATTGTTTTATGGGTTTGACTTTGAACGTGTATTCAAAAATAAACATTTGGGGACTTCTTTGATTCATAGAGGGAATGCTCATCATCTCAGGAAGAAAGTTTATTGAGGAATGTCACGTTAATTCATTTGAGACCATGCACTTGTGACTCATAGGTAGAATTCACATATAGAGTCACATTATTTCAAAGATTTTGAGTCAGTTGCAATGAGGTAGAAAACCTAGAGCCTGTTATACAGAGTGAAGTAAGTTAAAGAGCCCCATGTGTAAGTTTCTTCATAAAGTCTACTCTAGCTATGAAAGTCTATACTGTGAACATGTGACAATTTAAATAATGAAAAGAGTAAGAGAACGTCGAAATACGGAAAAATAAATAAAATTTGAATTGTATTCATTTGAATAAAATGAGGAAATGTGACTCTCCTTTCAGAGAGTCCAGCACTGGACAGAAATTAGCAAGAATATCCTTCCTGGTCCCTCTGATGGTCTCTGTTCCAAATGTTTGTCTCTGGGAGAGAACCTTTCACGTGAGCTATTATATGTACTTTTTGTGCCAGTTGATTCCTTATTATAGATGAGCTGAGAAGTGTGACATTGAAAAAGATAACACAATAAATAAGCTTTCTTTTTCGAGGAAACATCAGGTAGTTTCAAATCCTTTGAGAAAAGACAATGTACTATCCAGTGTAATGCTTTCATAGGAGATGTTGAGACAGATTTTTAATGGTATCATTTTTTAATGCTTACATTACTAGTTACATTTAAATCCTACCCCTATACAAGTATTCTTTTATTACTTATATGATCCTGGTAATGAATGTTGTATAATAAAACAACTGGTATGTTTATAGGTAGGAAATACTATCTGAAATAAAATATGTGCTATTTTCAATACCATGCCAGATGACATATAAAATGCATAATGTTTAACATTTCATGTTGAAAACAAATGTAGTGTGACATTAATATGTATTGGTTTATTCTGATTTAGTGACTCGTGATATTCTGTTTCCCTGAGTATCATGATATACTCCTATTGTAAGAGTTCTAGCTTTAAATTTTCTAACTTCAAAATCTTCAGAAACATTTATTTTAGAGTACCATTTTCTGAAGTGCCTATTGCACAACTTAATCGTAATTGCAATTTATTGCATTGGAAATTAGGTTGTCGTGATTGTTTTATGGGTTTGACTTTGAACGTGTATTCAAAAATAAACATTTGGGGACTTCTTTGATTCATAGAGGGAATGCTCATCATCTCAGGAAGAAAGTTTATTGAGGAATGTCACGTTAATTCATTTGAGACCATGCACTTGTGACTCATAGGTAGAATTCACATATAGAGTCACATTATTTCAAAGATTTTTGAGTCAGTTGCAATGAGGTAGAAAAACCTAGAGCCTGTTATACAGAGTGAAGTAAGTTAGAAAGAGAAAAAACATATACCATATATTAACACATCCATATGAAATCTAGAATAATGGTACTGATGAGCATCTTTGTATGCATGGATAGATACCTAGACATAGAAAACAGGCTTACAAACATAGCACAGGAAGAAGAGGGTGGGACAGATTGAGAGAGTAGCATGGTAACATATAGATTTCCACGTGAAAATACATAAGTAGAAAATGACAATCTATTTCAGTATTCTTGCCTGGAAAATTCCATCAGCAGAGGAACCCAGAAGGCTACAGTCCATGGGGCCACAGAGAGTTGGACACAACTGAGCGACTAAGCAGCAGCAGCATGTAGACAGTTAGTGGGAAGTTGCTGTATAGCACACCGAGCTCAACTCCATGCTTTATGACATTCTAGGGTGGTGGGAAGGTGGGGGTGGTGGTGGGAAGGTCGTGGTGGGGGTTGGAGGAAGGTTCAAGAAGGCTGGAACATACGCATACTTATGGCCGATTCACATTGTTATATGGCAGAAACCAACATAACATTTTAAAGCAACTATCTGCCTATTAAAAACAATAATAATAAGAAAGAGATCAAGACTGCAACTGTCAGCTGAAACCCTGAATTCTGCTTGACATACAGCCATACTAAAACACCACTTGTATATCTTTCACAAATTTATTTTTGGAGTCAAGGCAGAGTTCTATTGCTGTTTTCCAGTCCTGAAGTCATGACTGTTTTGCAACCCATTGCAATCAGTCTTTTGCGTCTCCATGTAATCCACTAGGCTCCTCTGTCCATGTCATTTCCCAGGTAAGAACACTGCAGTAAACTGCCATTTCCTTCTACAGAGCATCTTCTTGACCCAGGGATCGGATCCATGTCTCCTGCATTGTTTTATGGGTTTGACTTTGAACGTGTATTCAAAAATAAACATTTGGGGACTTCTTTGATTCATAGAGGGAATGCTCATCATCTCAGGAAGAAAGTTTATTGAGGAATGTCACGTTAATTCATTTGAGACCATGCACTTGTGACTCATAGGTAGAATTCACATATAGAGTCACATTATTTCAAAGATTTTTGAGTCAGTTGCAATGAGGTAGAAAAACCTAGAGCCTGTTATACAGAGTGAAGTAAGTTAGAAAGAGAAAAAAAATATACCATATATTAACACATCCATATGAAATCTAGAATAATGGTACTGATGAGCATCTTTGTATGCATGGATAGATACCTAGACATAGAAAACAGGCTTACAAACATAGCACAGGAAGAAGAGGGTGGGACAGATTGAGAGAGTAGCATGGTAACATATAGATTTCCACGTGAAAATACATAAGTAGAAAATGACAATCTATTTCAGTATTCTTGCCTGGAAAATTCCATCAGCAGAGGAACCCAGAAGGCTACAGTCCATGGGGCCACAGAGAGTTGGACACAACTGAGCGACTAAGCAGCAGCAGCATGTAGACAGTTAGTGGGAAGTTGCTGTATAGCACACCGAGCTCAACTCCATGCTTTATGACATTCTAGGGTGGTGGGAAGGTGGGGGTGGTGGTGGGAAGGTCGTGGTGGGGGTTGGAGGAAGGTTCAAGAAGGCTGGAACATACGCATACTTATGGCCGATTCACATTGTTATATGGCAGAAACCAACATAACATTTTAAAGCAACTATCTGCCTATTAAAAACAATAATAATAAGAAAGAGATCAAGACTGCAACTGTCAGCTGAAACCCTGAATTCTGCTTGACATACAGCCATACTAAAACACCACTTGTATATCTTTCACAAATTTATTTTTGGAGTCAAGGCAGAGTTCTATTGCTGTTTTCCAGTCCTGAAGTCATGACTGTTTTGCAACCCATTGCAATCAGTCTTTTGCGTCTCCATGTAATCCACTAGGCTCCTCTGTCCATGTCATTTCCCAGGTAAGAACACTGCAGTAAACTGCCATTTCCTTCTACAGAGCATCTTCTTGACCCAGGGATCGGATCCATGTCTCCTGCATTGGCAAATGATTCTTCAAGAGCCACCAGGGAAGCACAATGCAAAACTCAGGTTTCCTTAATCAGTGGGGCTGCCAGCATTCTTTTGGACTGTGCCACATAAAATTTTGCAATATATTCCAATTTTCAGTTACACAAATTTGATGTGTAATGCTAACTTTTAGCAAACCAAAAATAAAACTATTGAATATTCAAATCCAAGGAAAGAATAGTTTAAAACTTTCCATCATTCTATTCTTTGACAGCTATTTTATAAAAATTGTTCAACTAATAATAAATATTCTTTCAAATGTATTATTTTTTTCCTTAGTGGAAAAAATAAAATGTATTTCTAAATTAAAGATGTGCTCATTATCACACCTGTTTGATTGTTCAAATTAATCCAGCAAATTGTGAGAAATGATCCCATATTTCTGGAGTTCACAAAATCTTAAAAGTCTTTAATCCATTTTTCCATCATTAATATCAAACTTGTTATAATACAGTCTGAAATCTTTTCCCTTCTTTAGGAAAATGGCATGTTTTCTTTTCTCTAAAATTATGAATTCTTTCCTGATTGTTGACCTGTTTCAAAAAGCATGCAGGAGGGCTTCCCTGGTGGTCCAGTGGCAAAGAGCCAGCCTTGCAGCGTGAGGGGCGCCATTTTGATCCCTGGCACGGGAGGAGCCCACATGCCCTGGAGCAGCTGGACGGCTGTGTCCAATTAAGAGCCAGTGCTCTAGAGCACATGTGCCCAGAGCTGGTGCTCTGCGACAAGAGAGGTCGCCTCGATGGGAGGCCCACACAGGCCAAGGAATGAAGATGGATGAAAATAATAAAAATGAAAGACAAATAAAAGAACCCCCCCTACCCGCCCCCAAATTGTGACATATAAAAAAAAGTATGCAGGAGCCTCATTTGAATGCTTAAAATTTTAGTATTAAATATCTAAACCAGATATTAAATGTATTTTGAGTATTTATACATTTTCATTCCTTGCTACTATTTTATATGCTTTAGGCAGTAGCTTTCTAACGTCTCCATTTTGAAGAACATCTCTTTTGACAGAGTAAAAAGAAAAACAAACAAAGCAAAGAAAGCTCAAGGAATTAGAATTTCTCTCGTAATCATTAATATTGGCTATTGATTCCAAGTGATAGGTCAAACCCTACCTTGAGAGTTTTGCTATAAATGTCACTGTTCTGATTATTGTTTTTACACTTAGTGATGCCCACTAGAGAGAGAGGACCAAGTATATAATGTTGCATAAATAATTTAAGGTAAACAAATCCAGTCGGAAAAGTTCAAGACTAAGTCTCACTTTTCCCTCCAAATATTTGCTATTCAGAAAAAAATGTTAAATTCTGTTGTTTATTAATCTTCAAATTCTTCACAGTATTTTTGAAGACTTTTTTTTTTTCCAAATGTGGAGAGCAAAATTTTACTCCTGAAACTCATATAATATGTGAAATACTGGTAGAGTCTTTATGAGTTTCTTAATAGTGGACAAGGGTTGTATTTTTTAAAGTACTACTAAATTCTATTCATAAGCATCCACTTTTTTCTAGAAAACTGAATAGTTATAAGGCCTTTCAAATTTTGTTTTATTTTGTGTTATTAAACACAAAATTTATATAAGCTTCTCCTTCCTGTAATCTCCAGTAAAGTCATTTCAGGGAACTTGTTTGCTGGCCTTTGGAAGGAGAAAGAGGGGCACAAGGATATTATTTGAATATTAGTAGGTTTTGCTACACTTATGATTGTACTAGAATCTCTTAGATACTTAAAAAAAAGGAAACTCTGTTTACCATCATTTTTTATATTTGTGACATGTAACAATTTAGTACATGTATTTTGATTCCTCATTTAAATACTATTTGCAGGCAAACTATTGTATATTGTGTATCATTCACTTCTATAATGATCTCTAGACTGGATATTGAAATATAACAGTTGAAAATATTTGAAAATTTAGATCAAATTCTAGTTTCTTATTAATTTGAAAGGAAATGAAGAGCAACTATAAACAGTTGAAAACTTCATCAAAAGCAAAGCATCACTTCAGAGTACAACATGTAAAGGAATTCTAGATATTTTTAAAATATTTTTTGACAAAAAGGCAAAAAAGGGAAGTTGGAGAATCTGCCAACAAATGCTCCTTATGATTACATGTTACACTGTTACTCTGCTTGATTGTAAAGTAGTTTCTGACAGCTGTGGAGTTGTAATAAATAAACTTAAAAAATAAAAAGCAATAAAAAAATTATAAAAAAATAAAGCTTTGTTCTCCCAAAACAAGTTTTCTTTGTCAGTAATTGATAAAATAGTCAGATGCTAGTGTTACAATTGTGCAGTATTTTTTTTTTTTTTTTTTTTAGTTTCTATAATCATTTTTACTTTACTTATACAGAATTTTGTTGTTTACAGTTATACATAAATCCAAATCAGTCATAGATATACCCTTGTCCCATCCCACCTAAGCCCCCTTCCCTCCCCGTCTTACCCTTCCAGGTAGTTGTGTAGGCCCCACATAAGTTCCCTTAGTCTTACAGCATATTCATAATGGTTGTCTCTTTTACATATGGTACTGTAGGTTTCATTGTTACTTTTTCCATACTCCTTGTCCACTCCTCCTTAGCCCCAATGACCATAAGTCTGTCTCTATGTCTGTTTCTCCATTGCTGCTTTGCATATGGATTTATCGGTACTATCCTTCTAGATTCCATATATATGTGTTAGTATACTATATTTGTCCTTCTCTTTTTGACTTACTTCACTCTGTATAATAGGTTCTAGATTCATTCACCTCATTAGGACTGATTCAAATGCATTTCTTTTTTCAGCTGCAAAACATTCCAATGCAGTATTCTTAATTTTATCAGAGTGGAAATTATCTCATGAGTTTTAAGTATTGCTCTCTATAACTCAATAGCTTATAACTGTCTTTTTGTCACTAATTTGGATTTTCCTTCAAATTGGTGAACAAAATGAGTCATGTTACAAAGTTTTCTATTGGAATTCAGTATCATGTTGACAATGCAATTATTACAACATATTTGAAAGCTGTTAGAATTTTGAAAGCTGTTTTTAAAAAAGAAATCTCTAGCATGCTTTTGCACTGATAAGCCAAAAGTTTGGGTAAAATAAACTTCATCAAAAGCAAAGCATCACTTCAGAGTACAACATGTAAAGGAATTCTAGATATTTTTAAAATATTTTGACAAAAAGGCAAAGGGTTGGAGAATCTGCCAACAAATGCTCCTTATGATTACATGTTACACTGTTACTCTGCTTGATTGTAAAGTAGTTTCTGACAGCTGTGGAGTTGTAATAAATAAACTTAAAAAATAAAAAGCAATAAAAAAATTATAAAAAAATAAAGCTTTGTTCTCCCAAAACAAGTTTTCTTTGTCAGTAATTGATAAAATAGTCAGATGCTAGTGTTACAATTGTGCAGTATTTTTTTTTTTTTTTTTTTTAGTTTCTATAATCATTTTTACTTTACTTATACAGAATTTTGTTGTTTACAGTTATACATAAATCCAAATCAGTCATAGATATACCCTTGTCCCATCCCACCTAAGCCCCCTTCCCTCCCCGTCTTACCCTTCCAGGTAGTTGTGTAGGCCCCACATAAGTTCCCTTAGTCTTACAGCATATTCATAATGGTTGTCTCTTTTACATATGGTACTGTAGGTTTCATTGTTACTTTTTCCATACTCCTTGTCCACTCCTCCTTAGCCCCAATGACCATAAGTCTGTCTCTATGTCTGTTTCTCCATTGCTGCTTTGCATATGGATTTATCGGTACTATCCTTCTAGATTCCATATATATGTGTTAGTATACTATATTTGTCCTTCTCTTTTTGACTTACTTCACTCTGTATAATAGGTTCTAGATTCATTCACCTCATTAGGACTGATTCAAATGCATTTCTTTTTACAGCTGCAAAACATTCCAATGCAGTATTCTTAATTTTATCAGAGTGGAAATTATCTCATGAGTTTTAAGTATTGCTCTCTATAACTCAATAGCTTATAACTGTCTTTTTGTCACTAATTTGGATTTTCCTTCAAATTGGTGAACAAAATGAGTCATGTTACAAAGTTTTCTATTGGAATTCAGTATCATGTTGACAATGCAATTATTACAACATATTTGAAAGCTGTTAGAATTTTGAAAGCTGTTTTTAAAAAAGAAATCTCTAGCATGCTTTTGCACTGATAAGCCAAAAGTTTGTTTTACCATAGATAACTAAATACAGTTTGACCTTTGATATAAAATAGATTCTATATCTATAAAACATAAACTTCTGCATATAGTAAACTCTAGATTTAACAGAAGTCATTTTATTGGTACTTGTTACAGATACCAAAAGTAATGCTTTGTAATGAGTTTATGGTATAATGACTTAGTATTTATAATTGAAACAAAATATAAACTCAATTCTCAGCATAAAAGGTTTCACTTATTTGATGGCTAATATATGGAGAGGTAGAAAACTTGAGGAGAGAAAATATATTTTTAAAAATATATTTAATATATTATATTAATATTATAATATATTATTAATATATTATATATATTTAATATTATGTTGTCTCTAATGATATATATTCCAAAAGTAAAATGCTAATAAACTTATTGATGGAATATTTTTTCATTTTTATTCATATATCTGAATGAGAAAAATAATTTTATCCTCATATACTGAGAAATAAATAGCTGAAAAGGATTCATATTTATAATGTTAGTGTTAATTTTCTGTTTAAGTGATAGGATACAATCCAGTCTGACAATAATCAAAGTTAATAACAAATTCTATTAGGAAAAAGAAGTGTGAATACTGAAATGAAAATGAATGCACAATTTTATAGAAATCAATAATTTTATGTGGCTATAAAATTCACTGTTTTTTGTTTAAGAAACTCAGAATACTCTGGTACAGTTCTAATTACAGCTCTAATGGCCTGTATTAGATGATATATAGTTAAAAAGAAATGTATAGAAATGTTATATTTTGAGCACGACAGCTAAGAAAATCATCGCTGAGTCTGTCAAACTGAAAGCTAGTGAAAGAGATAAGGAAATGCAAAAATAAAGTCTTGGCATTGTTCATACTTTTTATAGCATCATCCATGTATTTGTAATGAGAATCTCAGATTCAAAATGTTACTCCAATTGCTATGGAACTTTTATAAATACCAATGCGTTTAAAGCATTATAAAGTCAAACCAAAATGTAGTATGCATGATGATAATGTTAGTGATTTATGAATTTTCAGTTAGCTTGCAGAGCTAAAATAAATATAGAAGGGCTAAAGCAAATGAACAGATAGTCAAAACACATTTGCTTTCATGACAAAAAATACACTTCAGTAAACATGATATGTTACCGTATTTCTTCCTTTATTTGGAGAAGGTTTCTTGGTTTCTTAAAGTATGTATTCTTTCGCAATATTTCAAACAGCTTCAAAACAATATATGCACCATTCTGATGCATAGTAAATTGCTTATTAAAAATTAATTATGAAAAATTAAACAAACTAAAAAAACTGCAGTTAAACTAATTTCTACTAAGTGATTAATAAACATGATTACAATTTATCAACTTGGAAGTTGTAGGATCTATACATACACACACAGATATGTATTGTAGAACTGAAATGTAATATTATCATAACATTCTTGAACGTACTTGTACTACTTCAAGAAATGGTTTCTCATACACCTTACCCTTCTGTGTCATTCCTGTTCCTGTTTATTATTATTTATCTTTAAGTATTAAATGCTTTAATTTTAGAGATGAATAAAAATAAAGTACAGAAATGTTGAATGAATTCTTATATGTTTCCATGAAGATATCAGTTTCAGAAGTCAAAAATTTTCTAAGGAAATGCATTGACTTCCATATAAAAACAATACTGTCAAAAATGCAGGTTGGTACTAATTCTTCTCTGACTTCTAAAAGTGTAATACCACTTCATCCCATAAAAATCTCTTACAATGCTCTGAAATTAACCTACTCATCATGACAGCACACACACATACCTGTGACTATTAAATCCCAAGATTCAAAAAAGGTCAATGTAGGACTTCCCTGGTGGTCCAGTGGGTAAGGACACTGCCTTGCAGTGCAAGGGGCGCCGGTTCGATCCCTGGCCTGGGAAGATCCCACGTGATGTGGAGCAGCAGGATCGATGTGTCCAACTATCAAGCTGGAGCTCTGGAGTGCATGCGCCCAGAGCTGGTGCTCTGCAGCGACAGAGGGCACGGTGATGGGAGGCTAGCACAGAAGAAAGAACAAAGATGGATGAAAATAGAAAAAAGCAATAGAAGTGCCCCCACCAAAAGTCAATGTAAAGGCAAAAAAAAAAAGGGTCATTGCTATGGAACTTTTATAAATACCAATGCGTTTAAAGCATTATAAAGTCAAACCAAAATGTAGTATGCATGATGATAATGTTAGTGATTTATGAATTTTCAGTTAGCTTGCAGAGCTAAAATAAATATAGAAGGGCTAAAGCAAATGAACAGACAGTCAAAACACATTTGCTTTCATGACAAAAAATACACTTCAGTAAACATGATATGTTACCGTATTTCTTCCTTTATTTGGAGAAGGTTTCTTGGTTTCTTAAAGTATGTATTCTTTCGCAATATTTCAAACAGCTTCAAAACAATATATGCACCATTCTGATGCATAGTAAATTGCTTATTAAAAATTAATTATGAAAAATTAAACAAACTAAAAAAACTGCAGTTAAACTAATTTCTACTAAGTGATTAATAAACATGATTACAATTTATCAACTTGGAAGTTGTAGGATCTATACATACACACACAGATATGTATTGTAGAACTGAAATGTAATATTATCATAACATTCTTGAACGTACTTGTACTACTTCAAGAAATGGTTTCTCATACACCTTACCCTTCTGTGTCATTCCTGTTCCTGTTTATTATTATTTATCTTTAAGTATTAAATGCTTTAATTTTAGAGATGAATAAAAATAAAGTACAGAAATGTTGAATGAATTCTTATATGTTTCCATGAAGATATCAGTTTCAGAAGTCAAAAATTTTCTAAGGAAATGCATTGACTTCCATATAAAAACAATACTGTCAAAAATGCAGGTTGGTACTAATTCTTCTCTGACTTCTAAAAGTGTAATACCACTTCATCCCATAAAAATCTCTTACAATGCTCTGAAATTAACCTACTCATCATGACAGCACACACACATACCTGTGACTATTAAATCCCAAGATTCAAAAAAGGTCAATGTAGGACTTCCCTGGTGGTCCAGTGGGTAAGGACACTGCCTTGCAGTGCAAGGGGCGCCGGTTCGATCCCTGGCCTGGGAAGATCCCACGTGCTGTGGAGCAGCAGGATCGATGTGTCCAACTATCAAGCTGGAGCTCTGGAGTGCATGCGCCCAGAGCTGGTGCTCTGCAGCGACAGAGGCCACTGTGATGGGAGGCTCACACAGACCAAAGAACAAAGATGGATGAAAATAGATAAATGAAAGACCAATAGAAGTGCCCCCCCACCAAAAGTCAATGTAAACAGGGTCAAAAATATGAAAATAAGAAAAGTATTATGGAAAGCTCAAGTATAATTTTTGTGGCTGAATCCCAGAGTGCTTTCTAGAGAGGAGCTAGAAAATAACAGTAATAAAGCTGGGGTGAAATCATAAGGTGGTTTATGTGTAGAATTTTTAAAATGTTTATTTACTTTGAAAGCTCTGAGTGAAAATTTTTATGGGGAGCTAAGATAACAACTAATCCTTATATAGCATTTACTTTATGTCAGACAGTAATTTGCACATAGTAATACAGTTGTTACAATAACCCCAAAATATAGATGTTATGATTATCCTCACTTAATGAATCTAGAGGTTGAGCAATGGCTGTAAATATCACACCACTATAAAGTGGAAGCAGCAAGAAGTGAACTCAGATGGTGAGCATGTAGAAACTGCTCTCTTACCCATCATTGTATCTTATTTCTCAAGGCTAATTAAGTGGTTGCTTCTGCAGTACAAACCAAAAGTAATGAAGACTTCATGTAAGAGGAGGGAGTGGTGAATTCTATGGGGATTAATGTCAGATTTTATAGAGTGACAGAATTTTTGAGTGATTCTGAAGTTTAGAGTTTAGGTAATTTGTGGGGTAACTGTGCCATTTCATTAGACAGGAAGCATGTAAAAGAAGCAGATTAGGAAAATATACTTAATTCAGGTATTGAATCCTGGAGCTGAGGTACATATAGGCAATCCAAATAGAACAAAGGTTTTGATGGTTTACAGGGAGGTATTGATAGAAAAATAGATACTTAGGACTCAGTAGTGCATAGAAGTTGAATGTGGTCACATTCTAACAGGATATACCGTAAACTGAAAAATGGAAGAGATTTGGAGTTACCAGTAATAATGAAAAAGCACTGGAGAAAGCATTGAAAGATAGGAGAGAAACAGAAGAGACTGGTGCCTCTAAAGCAAACAAATGGGTGAGAGAACCAAAGAAAAAGAAAGCTACTGGTTAATTGTGATAGTAGTAGATGGAATACTTGAAACTAATGTATTCTTTAGAATGTTTTGTGTCATTAGTAAATTAAAGGCAATTTTTCAGTGGAATGTGATGACTTAAAGTTTGATTCCAACAAATGATTGGATTGGCCTATTTATATTTATGTAACATTCATCTTTATTTCATATTATTATCTTACATAAACTATATTTTATCCAATATATGTATGGCTACTCCAGGTTTTTTTTATTTGTTTCATTTGTATGCAATCATTTTTCCCACTTTTTTCACTTCTAGTCAGTGTATATACTTGCATCTAGAGTAAATCTCTTATATGCAGCAGATACATGGGTTTTTTTTTTTAAATTCATTCAACCGCTCTATGCTTTTTTTTAAAATTGGAAATTTAGTTCATTTACATTTAAATTATTAATAGGTAGTAATTATTGTCATTTTGTTAGTGTTTCACCAACTCTGTAGTTCTTCACTTTGAATCCTTTCTTTTCACGGTTTGTTTATTTAATATAGGTTTTTGTTCTTTCCATGAGGTTTATATTTAACAACTGATATTTACAGAAGTGTATTCTAAGTTGATAAAAATTTAAGTGATCCCATTCTAAAACTTAAATTATTGTTCTTTCTTCTTAATTTTTGCTTTTGATATATTTCACTTATCTATCCCTTAATTAAACATTGTAATCATAATTATTTTTACTACTTTTGTTTTTAACCTGAATACTAGTTTTATAAGTGATTAATTCAATACATTTCCCTATATATGTGTATATTCATTTCCAATTAGATTTTTCTCTTTCATGCTTTCTTGTTACTAATTAGCACCTTTTATTATCAGCTTAAAGAAGTCCATTTATCATTTCTTATAAGTTTAGTTTAGTGGTAATAAACACACATAGCTTTTTCTTCTCTGGAAATCTTTTTAAACTCTCCTTCAATTCTGAAAAATAAATTTGCCTGGTATAATACTCTTTGTTTGATGGTGCTTTTTCTTTCAACACTTTGAATATACTGTGCCACTCCATTCAGGCATGCAAACTTTCTGTTGAAAAATCTGTTAACAATCATACACTGACAATTCCCTTGTACATAAGTTATTTTATTATCTTGCTGCTTTAAGCATTATCTCTTTATGTTTGACTTTTGATATGTTTAATTATGATGTATCTTAATGTGAATCCCTTTGTGTTCATCTTATTTGCAGTGTCTGGGCTTTCTGTCTCTGGATGCCTATTTCTTCCCCCAGATTAAAGACCTGTTCAGCCATTACTTCAAAGAGGATTTTTTTTCTCTCTCTTCTCTTTCTGAGACACCCTACAAATGTTTGTTACTTTACTTGTTTTGTCTTATAAACCTCTTAAACTTTTTTCTTTTTCTCTTTTCTTTTTTTCATTCATATTTCTTTTTGCTGCTATGATTGGCTTAGTTCCACTAATTTGTCTTTGAGCTGATGGATCCTTTCCTTGTTTCACCTAATACAATGTTGAACCCCTGTCATGTATTTTCTCTTGTAATTAAATTCTTCAGCCTGTGATGTCTATTTGGTACTTTCTTATATTTTTCTACCTTTTTGTTAAAGTTCTTGCTGTGTTCATCCCAGTTAGGTGAGCATTATTACAATAATTACTTTGAACTCTTTACCGGTTAAATTACTTTCTATGACTCTCTGTGGTGATTTCTATAATGTAGATAAAACAATCATCTCTCCTAGAGTTGAAGAAGTCATTTTACGTAAGTGATAACTTTGCAGTTCAACCTAGCCTCAACTTGTGGATATCTTCAAACAGTTTTGCTTTCCAACCAGCTTATTATACTTTTCTGAAATTTTTTATTGATTTATTCATCTTAAATACCAAAAACATTTTATTTAGGGTATAGCCAGTTAACATTTTTTTGACACTTTTGACAGTTCCCAGTGCTTGAAGATGTGCCAAGACCTGTCAGTATCCCTAAGATGAATAGTTTAGGACCTAGATTCAGACTGTTTAGAAACCAGATCCTCAGGCAGCAGCTTCTTAAAGTATGCAAATATATACTGATCTGTGGAACTGTAAACATAACCCCCCTACCAATGCCGTGGTTAGCTAATCTGGCAGTGTCCCCTGTGTGGCAGTCATAAAAATCAAATCACCAAGCAAAGTATTGCCAACCTGAGAAAGACAAAGGGAGAGCACCAACACGGTGTCTCAGTTCAGCTCAGTCTCTCAGTCATGTCCAGCTTTTTGTGACTTCCATGGACTGCAGCATGCCAGGCATCCCTGTCCTTACCATCACTTAGAACTTGCTCAAACTCAAGTCCATTGACTTAGAGATGCCATCCAATCATCTCATCCTCTGTAAACCCCTTCTCCTTCTGTCTTCTATTTTCACCAGAATCAGATCTTTTCCAATGACTCATCTTTTCCAATCAGGTAGCCAAAGTACTGAGCTTCAGTTTCTGCATCAATCCTTCCAGTGAATATTCAGAGTTGATTTCCTTTAGGAATGACTAGTTTGATCTCCTTGCGGTCCAGGGGACTCTCAAGAGTCTTCTCCAACACCACTGTTCAAAGGCATCAGTTCTTTAGCGGTCAGTCTTCTTTATGGTCTGACTATCACAACCATACATGACAGTCTTAACTACATGGGCTTTGGTCAGCAAAGTGATGTCTTTGTTGCTTTAATCCACTGTCTAGGTTTGTCATAGCTTTTCTTCCAAGGAGCAAGTGTCTTTTTATTTCATGGCTGCATTCACCATCTGCAGTTATTTTCGAGCCCAAGAAAATAAAGTCTGTCACCGTTTCCATTGTTTGCCCATAGTTCACTAAATGTAAGACAAACCATAAGCCTACTGCTTACAGAGAAAGGTCGAGAATAAGACAAGAATCCTCCTTTATAGGAAGATGGAGAGTGTACTTCAATCAACTGTCTGCCCAGTGCCCTGTTGACAGCACCCTACCTAGAAGGGTCTCACTGACTGCCACTGACCCATATACCAAAAACATTTTATTTAGGGTATAGCCAGTTAACATTTTTTTGACACTTTTGACAGTTCCCAGTGCTTGAAGATGTGCCAAGACCTGTCAGTATCCCTAAGATGAATAGTTTAGGACCTAGATTCAGACTGTTTAGAAACCAGATCCTCAGGCAGCAGCTTCTTAAAGTATGCAAATATATACTGATCTGTGGAACTGTAAACATAACCCCCCTACCAATGCCGTGGTTAGCTAATCTGGCAGTGTCCCCTGTGTGGCAGTCATAAAAATCAAATCACCAAGCAAAGTATTGCCAACCTGAGAAAGACAAAGGGAGAGCACCAACACGGTGTCTCAGTTCAGCTCAGTCTCTCAGTCATGTCCAGCTTTTTGTGACTTCCATGGACTGCAGCATGCCAGGCATCCCTGTCCTTACCATCACTTAGAACTTGCTCAAACTCAAGTCCATTGACTTAGAGATGCCATCCAATCATCTCATCCTCTGTAAACCCCTTCTCCTTCTGTCTTCTATTTTCACCAGAATCAGATCTTTTCCAATGACTCATCTTTTCCAATCAGGTAGCCAAAGTACTGAGCTTCAGTTTCTGCATCAATCCTTCCAGTGAATATTCAGAGTTGATTTCCTTTAGGAATGACTAGTTTGATCTCCTTGCGGTCCAGGGGACTCTCAAGAGTCTTCTCCAACACCACTGTTCAAAGGCATCAGTTCTTTAGCGGTCAGTCTTCTTTATGGTCTGACTATCACAACCATACATGACAGTCTTAACTACATGGGCTTTGGTCAGCAAAGTGATGTCTTTGTTGCTTTAATCCACTGTCTAGGTTTGTCATAGCTTTTCTTCCAAGGAGCAAGTGTCTTTTTATTTCATGGCTGCATTCACCATCTGCAGTTATTTTCGAGCCCAAGAAAATAAAGTCTGTCACCGTTTCCATTGTTTGCCCATAGTTCACTAAATGTAAGACAAACCATAAGCCTACTGCTTACAGAGAAAGGTCGAGAATAAGACAAGAATCCTCCTTTATAGGAAGATGGAGAGTGTACTTCAATCAACTGTCTGCCCAGTGCCCTGTTGACAGCACCCTACCTAGAAGGGTCTCACTGACTGCCACTGACCCATATGATCCAGGCATATGAGTCTTCTAAACAACAAGAGTCAGATAATTGAGGTATCATCTAGGTGGCAGCCTCAAAAACTGAGGGCCTCAGATGTAAAGACAGAGCACCAGGCATCTGCAATGCCCCCCCACCCCTCACAAGGAGGTACTTGTGCTTTAGAGCACAGCAGAAGAGTATCCCACATGTGTCTGGAAATAATTGTTCAGCACTTCCTTAGATGCATGGTTAGTTAGAACCCTGTCTCTCAGGCAACAGATATGATGATTAACTAATAGGTCTCCTTCACAGACAGTCCTAGTGCCAAGGCCTGATGCATGTTGTTGTGTCCTGGGATGATTTGCGTCTCTCTGATGACATATGATGTACAGCATCTTTCCATAGGCTTACTTGCCATGTGTATATTTTCTTTAGTGAGATATCTATTAACGATTTGGCTTATTTCTTTAACTTGGGTTGTTTATTTTCTCTACTGTTGCATTTTAAAAGTTCTTTGTATATTTTAGATAATAAGTCCTTTACTGGATACTCATTCACATGGTTGTCTTTCCATTCTTTAGCCTGTCTTTTCATTCTCTAGACAGTGTAATTAGCAGAACAGTAATGTATAATGTTAATGAAGCCCAGCTTAACAATTCTCTGTTTTACAAATTATGCCTATTTGCTGTATCTAAAAAGTCATCTTCATGCCAAAGGTCACCTAGATTTTCTCCTATGTTTTCCTCTAAGAGTTTCACACTTCTGCATTTTGCATTTAGATTTGTGATCCAGTCTGAGTTAATATTCAGAAAGAGTGTGTCTGTGTCTTGATTGATGTTTTGTGACATGTGGTTGTCTAGTTGTTCCAACACAGTTTATTGAAAAGATTGCCTTTTTTTCCATTGGATTGTCTTTCGTACTTTTTGAAAGATCAGCTGACTAAATTTATGTAGGTCTATTTCTAGGCTCTCTATTCTGTTCCATTGATCTGATATATATATTTGTATCACTACTAAGACCAATGATATTTAACCCCTTATTAGATTGTGGGCAAAATGAAGTTTTATACACAGAACACATCAAAATAAATAATATAAATGTAAAAGAATGTCACAGTCTTTACACACATATCATGAATAATTTATACAAAGTGCTCATAAAGTATCAGTTTATATTCATCCTAGAATTAATATTTACATGATTTTAAGGTATAATACAGGTAATTCATATAAGCAAAAATCCTGGATTTTTATGTATGCAAATTAGTAGAGTAGACAGTGATGTTAGACAAATTCAGAAAAACACAGAGCTAGTTAGTTTATTTGATACCATATGAAATGGACAGATGCAAAATTATTCTCTGAGCATATGTTTAAGCTTAAGCTTTTTTATGCCTTCATTTCATGCTTTCCTTGATGCATAGTTTATAAAGCAAGCAATCTGGCAAAATGTAACTGTGTTAAGAGTTCTCAAGTAAGATGAAACCTATAATGACTAGAAGCACATCACAAAGCCCAGAACTACATGGTATTTTCTTTATATTGAAGTCTGCATTATGTTTTCCACATGGATAATACATCTATGTCCTCTTAAGATTCCCTTTGTTTAAAGAGTGTTCAATGTTTTCGTTCATTGTACCTTGGAATGTTAGAGGGGTTACATATATCATTTTCACCAGCTTTTTATTTAGAAAATGGTCAAACCTATCAGATATAATAAATCTATTACAAGTTGAAAAACTTTTACTCTACTCATGTACCACTCACCGCATTTATTATTAAAATCTTTCACATATGCTATCACTCTACAGCTCTTCTACACTCATGTGCTGTGTGCCCCACCCTCAGTGTGCACACACACACACGTTTGTAATTCCCTGAAACACTTGAGAATATATTGACAACATGGAAACAACTTACTCCAAAATACTTAACTATGGATTTCATAAGAAGAAAGACATTTTGTAACAAATTCAATAACATCTCATGACCTAGAAAATTAATAATATAACCATGATATCATTTCGGTTTATATTCATCTTTACCCAGCTGCTCTAAAAATCTTTTAATATTTTAATCTAGGATCCAGTCAATTTCACAAATTGCATTTTCCTTTAAGAGAAATTAGAGTCATTTCCTTTAAGAGAAACTAGAGCCATTTTTTAAATTCCATACAAATTTTGTTTATTATTATTTTTTTTTACAGGGTTTTGTTGTTTACTGCCACACAACAACCCAAATACATCACTTTTGTTGTTGTTTTTGTGTTGTTACTCAGTTGCTAAGTTGTGTCTGTCTCATTTGTGACCCCATGGATGGTGGCCTACCAGGCTCATTTTGCCTCCCTGGCAACAATATTGAAGTAGGTTTTCTTTTCCTTCTCCTGTGGATCTTCTTTACCAGGGATCAGTTATATAGTTGCCAGTAAATGGAAATCTAGGTTTAAAAGTCAAACATTTGTTGAAAGTATAGGGAGTGTCTTGTCCGATCAGATACCAAAATAAGTCACATTGTCTCTTTTTTGCCATACTCTGACAAAGTTACTAAACTTTACAAAGCAAGCAATCTGGCAAAATGTAACTGTGTTAAGAGTTCTCAAGTAAGATGAAACCTATAATGACTAGAAGCACATCACAAAGCCCAGAACTACATGGTATTTTCTTTATATTGAAGTCTGCATTATGTTTTCCACATGGATAATACATCTATGTCCTCTTAAGATTCCCTTTGTTTAAAGAGTGTTCAATGTTTTTGTTCATTGTACCTTGGAATGTTAGAGGGGTTACATATATCATTTTCACCAGCTTTTTATTTAGAAAATGGTCAAACCTATCAGATATAATAAATCTATTACAAGTTGAAAAACTTTTACTCTACTCATGTACCACTCACCGCATTTATTATTAAAATCTTTCACATATGCTATCACTCTACAGCTCTTCTACACTCATGTGCTGTGTGCCCCACCCTCAGTGTGCACACACACACACGTTTGTAATTCCCTGAAACACTTGAGAATATATTGACAACATGGAAACAACTTACTCCAAAATACTTAACTATGGATTTCATAAGAAGAAAGACATTTTGTAACAAATTCAATAACATCTCATGACCTAGAAAATTAATAATATAACCATGATATCATTTCGGTTTATATTCATCTTTACCCAGCTGCTCTAAAAATCTTTTAATATTTTAATCTAGGATCCAGTCAATTTCACAAATTGCATTTTCCTTTAAGAGAAATTAGAGTCATTTCCTTTAAGAGAAACTAGAGCCATTTTTTAAATTCCATACAAATTTTGTTTATTATTATTTTTTTTTACAGGGTTTTGTTGTTTACTGCCACACAACAACCCAAATACATCACTTTTGTTGTTGTTTTTGTGTTGTTACTCAGTTGCTAAGTTGTGTCTGTCTCATTTGTGACCCCATGGATGGTGGCCTACCAGGCTCATTTTGCCTCCCTGGCAACAATATTGAAGTAGGTTTTCTTTTCCTTCTCCTGTGGATCTTCTTTACCAGGGATCAGTTATATAGTTGCCAGTAAATGGAAATCTAGGTTTAAAAGTCAAACATTTGTTGAAAGTATAGGGAGTGTCTTGTCCGATCAGATACCAAAATAAGTCACATTGTCTCTTTTTTGCCATACTCTGACAAAGTTACTAAACTTTACAAACTTACTAAGTTTGATAAACTGTTTAGAAGTTGATTAGCAGATGTCATTGTATATAAAAGTGTGTATTTTCCCTTTAGAATTAGCCTGTTTCATATTTTTATTTTGATAGTAAAATACGGTTTTCCTAAGCTTAATTAGTTGCAAAAGACTTGTGACCTAACATTTTAGGTATTGTTGAAACATTTCAAAATGTTTAATTTTTGTTAATTTGAATTTGACTGGCCATGCGGTGCCAAATTTAGACAATATAAGTGTTGTTAGAGTGTTTCTGAATAGGATCAGAGTTTGAATCAGTAGACTAAGAAAAGTAAATTTATCTCATCATAGGGTAAGCATTATCCAATCAAATGATGGACTGAGTAGAACTAATGTCTAAAATTGCCTCCTTTTTCTGCCTCATTGCTGAACTGGGACATATCATCTCAGACAGATATTTACACCATTGTCTTTTCCAGTTCTTAAGTCTTTGGACTAGAACTGAACTATATCATCAGTTTTTCTTGGTCTCCAACTTGCAAACAGCAGATCATGGGACTTAGTTTGCATAATCACATGAGCCAATTTTTTATATTAAATGTGATCATGTGTGTATGTGAGTGAATAAATAAGTACAGGCCTCTTTGTTCATCACCAACTCCCTGAGACTGATCAAATTCATGTCCATTGAGTCAGTGATAACATCCAACTAACTCATCCTCTGTCATTCCGTTCTCCTCTTGCCCTCCATCTTTCCCAGCATCAGGGCCTTTTTCAATGAGTTGGCTTTTTGCATCAAGTGACTGAAGTATTGAAGCTTCAGCATCAATCTTTCCAATGAATATTTAGTGTTGATTTCCTTTAGGACTGACTAGTTTGATATCCTTTCTCTCCAAGGGACTCGCAAGTCTTCTCCAGTGCCACAGTTATAAGCATCAATCCATTGGCACTCAGCCTTCTTTACAGTCTAATTTCCATATCCAAACAGGACTACTAGAAAAAACGATAGCTTTGACTAAACATTCCTTTGTCAGCAAAGTAATATCTCTCCTTTTTAAGACACTCTGTCTTTGGAAAGCTATTCTTATGCAGCAAGTATCTTAATTTCGTGGCTGAAGTCACTATCCTCATTGATTTTGGAACCTAAAAAAATGAAATCTGACAGTTTCCATATTTTCTCTATTTGCCCATGTAATGATAGGGTCAGCGGTATGATCTCATTTTTGAATGTTGAGTTTTAAGCCAGCTTTCTCACTCTACTCTTTTGCCTTCATCTTGTTAGATTTTTTGTTTCTTTGCTTAATTAGTTAAAATTCAAAGAGTTGAAACATTTCAAAATGTTTAATTTTGTTAATTTGAATTTGACTGGCCATGCGGTGCCAAATTTAGACAATATAAGTGTTGTTAGAGTGTTTCTGAATAGGATCAGAGTTTGAATCAGTAGACTAAGAAAAGTAAATTTATCTCATCATAGGGTAAGCATTATCCAATCAAATGATGGACTAGTAGAACTAATGTCTAAAATTGCCTCCTTTTTCTGCCTCATTGCTGAACTGGGACATATCATCTCAGACAGATATTTACACCATTGTCTTTTCCAGTTCTTAAGTCTTTGGACTAGAACTGAACTACATCATCAGTTTTTCTTGGTCTCCAACTTGCAAACAGCAGATCATGGGACTTAGTTTGCATAATCACATGAGCCAATTTTTTATATTAAATGTGATCATGTGTGTATGTGAGTGAATAAATAAGTACAGGCCTCTTTGTTCATCACCAACTCCCTGAGACTGATCAAATTCATGTCCATTGAGTCAGTGATAACATCCAACTAACTCATCCTCTGTCATTCCGTTCTCCTCTTGCCCTCCATCTTTCCCAGCATCAGGGCCTTTTTCAATGAGTTGGCTTTTTGCATCAAGTGACTGAAGTATTGAAGCTTCAGCATCAATCTTTCCAATGAATATTTAGTGTTGATTTCCTTTAGGACTGACTAGTTTGATATCCTTTCTCTCCAAGGGACTCGCAAGTCTTCTCCAGTGCCACAGTTATAAGCATCAATCCATTGGCACTCAGCCTTCTTTACAGTCTAATTTCCATATCCAAACAGGACTACTAGAAAAAACGATAGCTTTGACTAAACATTCCTTTGTCAGCAAAGTAATATCTCTCCTTTTTAAGACACTCTGTCTTTGGAAAGCTATTCTTATGCAGCAAGTATCTTAATTTCGTGGCTGAAGTCACTATCCTCATTGATTTTGGAACCTAAAAAAATGAAATCTGACAGTTTCCATATTTTCTCTATTTGCCCATGTAATGATAGGGTCAGACGGTATGATCTCATTTTTTGAATGTTGAGTTTTAAGCCAGCTTTCTCACTCTACTCTTTTGCCTTCATCAAGAATCTCATTAGCTCCTCTACATTCTGCCATTAAAATGGTTGCTCACAGGCTTAGTTGCTCAGCAGCATGCAGTATTCACACAGATCAGGGATCAAACCCATGTCTTCTGCATTGGCAAGCGGATTCTCTACCACAGAGCTACCCAGGAAGCTCCCCAAATTATTTTAATAAATAAATAAAATAGCCATGAGAATAATAATTTAAAAAGTGGTATCATTTGCATATCTGAGGTTGTTTGATATTTCTCGTGGAAATCTTGATTCCAGATTGTGATTCATCTAGTCTGGTATTTCTCATGATGTACTCTGCACCTAAGTTAAGTAAGTAGGGTGACAATATACAGCCTTCATGTACTCCTGTCTCAATTTGGACACAGTCCATTGTTCCATGTCCAGTATTAACTGTTGCTTCTTGTCCTGCATACAGGTTTCTCGGGAGGCAGATAAGGTGGCCTTCTCTTAAAGAGCAGGTATTCCCATCTCTATAAGAATATTCCACATTTTGTTGTGATCCACCTAATCAAAGGGTTTAGCATAGTCAATGAAGCAGAAGTAGATGTTTTTCTAGAACTCCCTTGTTTTTTTTGTGATCCAGTAGATGTTAGCAGTTTGATCTCTGGTTCCTCTGCATTTTCAGAATCCAGCTTGAACATCTGGCAGTCCTCAGTTCATATACTACTTAAGCCTAGGTTGAAGAATTTTGAGCATGATAATATTTCATTATATATATATGTACAACCTCTTGTCCACAGTTATAAGCATCAATCCATTGGCACTCAGCCTTCTTTACAGTCTAATTTCCATATCCAAACAGGACTACTAGAAAAAACGATAGCTTTGACTAAACATTCCTTTGTCAGCAAAGTAATATCTCTCCTTTTTAAGACACTCTGTCTTTGGAAAGCTATTCTTATGCAGCAAGTATCTTAATTTCGTGGCTGAAGTCACTATCCTCATTGATTTTGGAACCTAAAAAAATGAAATCTGACAGTTTCCATATTTTCTCTATTTGCCCATGTAATGATAGGGTCAGACGGTATGATCTCATTTTTTGAATGTTGAGTTTTAAGCCAGCTTTCTCACTCTACTCTTTTGCCTTCATCAAGAATCTCATTAGCTCCTCTACATTCTGCCATTAAAATGGTTGCTCACAGGCTTAGTTGCTCAGCAGCATGCAGTATTCACACAGATCAGGGATCAAACCCATGTCTTCTGCATTGGCAAGCGGATTCTCTACCACAGAGCTACCCAGGAAGCTCCCCAAATTATTTTAATAAATAAATAAAATAGCCATGAGAATAATAATTTAAAAAGTGGTATCATTTGCATATCTGAGGTTGTTTGATATTTCTCGTGGAAATCTTGATTCCAGATTGTGATTCATCTAGTCTGGTATTTCTCATGATGTACTCTGCACCTAAGTTAAGTAAGTAGGGTGACAATATACAGCCTTCATGTACTCCTGTCTCAATTTGGACACAGTCCATTGTTCCATGTCCAGTATTAACTGTTGCTTCTTGTCCTGCATACAGGTTTCTCGGGAGGCAGATAAGGTGGCCTTCTCTTAAAGAGCAGGTATTCCCATCTCTATAAGAATATTCCACATTTTGTTGTGATCCACCTAATCAAAGGGTTTAGCATAGTCAATGAAGCAGAAGTAGATGTTTTTCTAGAACTCCCTTGTTTTTTCTGTGATCCAGTAGATGTTAGCAGTTTGATCTCTGGTTCCTCTGCATTTTCAGAATCCAGCTTGAACATCTGGCAGTCCTCAGTTCATATACTACTTAAGCCTAGGTTGAAGAATTTTGAGCATGATAATATTTCATTATATATATATGGACAACCTCTTCTTTTTTCCATAATCTGTTGATGGATGTACATGTTGCTTCCATGCCCTTCCCAAATTAATTTTAAGATTACTTTTGGATTTTTTTATTACTTAAATGGTGTACATAATGTAAACTTTCTCCTATTCTCCTCATGCTAATCATAGACTGTCTAGTATGGTGAAATAACAGAGATAGATCATTTTCAGTAGACACTCCAAAGCTAATAAAGTATCAATCCGAAAAGCACTAACTCAGGTAAAACATTTTGGAAATTCAGAAAAGGCAGAAAAAGTCCCATCACACTGACCTTCCTTTTGAAGTCATCCAGAAAGGACCTGCTCACTTCAGGAATATTCTGAAGTTAGAGATTAAAAAAATATCTTTTTGACTGCTATTTTCATGTTTAAAAAGCTCCTTTGTCAAAACACAACAGGAACAGCAATAAATAAAAATCTATTAAATGAATATTTGATAGAATCAAAAAATGTTACACAAAGAAATTTAACATAGTCATGAGTTATTGTTTCAACACCTCATAAGAGTTGCATGTATGGGGGTTTCCCTGGTGGTACAATGCATAGTCAAACTTGCAGTGCAAGGGGTATTGGTTCAATCCCCAGCATGAGAGGATTCCACACGCTGCAGAGGGACTGGACCAGTGTGTCCAATTTCAAGCCAGCACTCTGGAGCCCAAGCGCCCAGAGCCAGTGCTCTGCAATCAGAGGGGCCACTGTGTTGGGAGGCCCACACAGGCCAAAGAATTAATATGGATGAAAACAAATAACTGAAGGGCCAACAAAAAAGGCCAAAATTAAAAAAAAAAAAAAAGAGTTGCATGTATAACTAAAACTAAACAAACAAAATACAAAAACACCTACTTGCATGATAGAAAGTTGGTAAAACTATAAAGATTGTTTCTAGACCTGACTATTTGAATAGTAAAATAGTATTACATATAACTAAGTTCAATAAGAAAGTTTTTTCCCCCCAGAAATTCAGTATTAGGGATTCAGAAAGAATTTGCAATAATCTTATTTGTATAATATGTATTATAGTTACTCATGTATATTAAACATAAAGGATCACTAATTTGAGAGTTAGTGTGTTTGGGTTCTTATTCTACTATTGTTAATAGTTGATTATTATATTGAAAAATTCACTTAGCCAATTTGAGTGCCCATTTCATCATTGGTGAAAATAATAAACACAAATTGATAAGGTACCTAGCACATACCAAGAATTATGCAGTTGCTAGAAAATTAAACATGACTTATAAGGAGTGTTATCATTTAAAAACTCAGAGTGATATATGTATGTGTGTGCGTCTAGTGTGTGTGTGTGTGTGTGTGTGCGTGAGAGAGAGACAGGGTACAAATGATGTTGATGCACCATGTGAGCTGTGCATTGAGGGATTAATTATTTAAAAGAAGGGAGTAATTTACAATTTAAAAGAAAACACAGATACAGGAGAATCAGAATGGAGGCTTGTTGGAAAATCATGTTCTTAGAGTAAATTTCTATGCTTTACCATTTTTCCCAAAATGTGTGATTTCTTCAACTTCATGGTTAAAGGATATCTAAATAAGAACAGTTACTGAGCTCTTGCTATTGGTTGTGCATGTATCAAATACCTTATAATGTGAATAGAATATATTGATTGCAATGAAAGAAAATTCTCAAATACAGAAGTGAATAGGAAAGATTAAATGAAGAAAAAACACATGGTATAGAATAGTGGTTTACATTTTAAAAGATTACCTTAATTTTAATTTTACTTTTTACTTTTACAGAGCTTTTTTTTACTGATCCCAGATTAGTCATATGTATATCCTCCCCATCCAACCACTCCAGGCCATTGCACAGTGCCATTGCAGGATTCCTTTTTCTCACAGCGCAATGACAATAACTATTCTTTTTACATATGATAGTATAGATTTTCATGCTACTTCCTTTACGTCTTCCACCCACTGTTCATTCCCCACAATGTCCATATGTCTATGGACATTATCAATGTCTATGTCCATATGTCCATGTCTGTTTTTTCATTGCTTCACTGCATGGGTTATAATTACCATCCTACTAAAATCCATATATATGTGTTAGTATATTGTACTTGTCCTTCTCTTTTTGACTTACTTCACTCTTTATGATAGGTTCTAGATCCAGTCACCTTATTAGGACTGATTCTTCTGTATTTCTTTTTACAGCTGTGTAGTATTCCACTGTATATATGTACCAGAGCTTTTGTATCCATTCGTTCATTGATAGGCATCTAGGTTGCTTCCATGTTCTAGCTTCTGTATAGAGAGCTGCAACAAACATTGGGGTACAGGAGCCTCTTTCAGTTTCAGCCTAAGAATGGGATTGCTGGGTTGTATGGTGCTTCTATTTTTAGTTTTTTAAGAAATCTCCATACCGTCTTCCATAGCGGCTGTATCAATTGACATTCCCACCAGCAATGCAAGAGTGTTCCCTTTTCTCCGCAACCTCTCCAGCATTTATTGTCAGTTGATTTCTTGATGATGGCCATTCTGACTGGTGTGTATCTCATTGTAACTTTGATTTGCATTTCTATAATAATAAGTGAGGTGGAGCATCATTTCATGTGTCTTTCTACCATCTGTATTTCCTCTTTGGAGAGGTGTCTGTTTAGGTTCTTTTTCCATTTTTTGATTGGGTTGTTCATTTTTCCGATGGTGAGTTGTCTGAGTTGCTTGTAGATTTTGGAGACTAATTCTTTGTCTGTTGTTTCATTTGCTATGATTTTCTCCCATTCTGTGGGCTGTCTGTTCAGCTTTTTTGTAGTTTCTTTTGCCGTACAAAAGCGTTTAAGTTTCATTAGGTCGCATATGTTAATTTTTATTTTTAGTTCCACTATTCTAGTAGGTGGGTCAGAGAAAATCTTGCTTTGATTTATGTCTTTTATTGTTTTGCCTTTATTCTCCTCTAAGAGTTTGATGGTTTATGCTTTTACATTTAGGTCTTTAATCCATTTCGAGTTGATCTTTGTGCGTGGTGTCAGGGAATGTTCCAACTTCATTTTTTTGCATGTAGCTGTCCAATTTTCCCAGCACCATTTGTTGGAGAGGCTGTCTTTGTCCCATTTTATATGTTCGCTTCCTTTGTCAAAAATAAGTTATCCATAGGCACATGGGTTTACCTCTGGGTTCTCTGTCTTGTTCCATGGGTCTATAGTTCTGTTTTTGTGCCAGTACCATACTGTCTTGATAACTGTTGCTTTGTAGTAGAGTCTGAAGTTAGGGGGGCTGATCCCTCCAGCTCCATTTTTCTTTCTCAGGATTGCTTTGGCTATTCGAGGTCTTTTGTGTTTCCATATGAACTGTGTCATTCTTTGGTCTAGTTCTGTGAAAAATGTCAATGGTAGTTGAATAAGTTCATTGCGGAAATTTTGATCTGTTCTAGCTTCTGTATAGAGAGCTGCAACAAACATTGGGGTACAGGAGCCTCTTTCAGTTTCAGCCTAAGAATGGGATTGCTGGGTTGTATGGTGCTTCTATTTTTAGTTTTTTAAGAAATCTCCATACCGTCTTCCATAGCGGCTGTATCAATTGACATTCCCACCAGCAATGCAAGAGTGTTCCCTTTTCTCCGCAACCTCTCCAGCATTTATTGTCAGTTGATTTCTTGATGATGGCCATTCTGACTGGTGTGTATCTCATTGTAACTTTGATTTGCATTTCTATAATAATAAGTGAGGTGGAGCATCATTTCATGTGTCTTTCTACCATCTGTATTTCCTCTTTGGAGAGGTGTCTGTTTAGGTTCTTTTTCCATTTTTTGATTGGGTTGTTCATTTTTCCGATGGTGAGTTGTCTGAGTTGCTTGTAGATTTTGGAGACTAATTCTTTGTCTGTTGTTTCATTTGCTATGATTTTCTCCCATTCTGTGGGCTGTCTGTTCAGCTTTTTTGTAGTTTCTTTTGCCGTACAAAAGCGTTTAAGTTTCATTAGGTCGCATATGTTAATTTTTATTTTTAGTTCCACTATTCTAGTAGGTGGGTCAGAGAAAATCTTGCTTTGATTTATGTCTTTTATTGTTTTGCCTTTATTCTCCTCTAAGAGTTTGATGGTTTATGCTTTTACATTTAGGTCTTTAATCCATTTCGAGTTGATCTTTGTGCGTGGTGTCAGGGAATGTTCCAACTTCATTTTTTTGCATGTAGCTGTCCAATTTTCCCAGCACCATTTGTTGGAGAGGCTGTCTTTGTCCCATTTTATATGTTCGCTTCCTTTGTCAAAAATAAGTTATCCATAGGCACATGGGTTTACCTCTGGGTTCTCTGTCTTGTTCCATGGGTCTATAGTTCTGTTTTTGTGCCAGTACCATACTGTCTTGATAACTGTTGCTTTGTAGTAGAGTCTGAAGTTAGGGGGGCTGATCCCTCCAGCTCCATTTTTCTTTCTCAGGATTGCTTTGGCTATTCGAGGTCTTTTGTGTTTCCATATGAACTGTGTCATTCTTTGGTCTAGTTCTGTGAAAAATGTCAATGGTAGTTGAATAAGTATTGCATTGAATCTGTAGATGATATTTGGTAGTATGGTCATTTTCACAATATTGATTCTTCTGACCCAGGAACATGGAATATCTCTCCATCTCTTTAAGTCTTCTTTAATTTCTCTCATGAGTGTCCTGTAATTTTCTGTGTACAATTCTTTTGTTTCATTTGGTAGGTTTATTCCTAGATATTTTATTCTTTTGGTTGCGAAGGTGAAGGGGATTGCCTCTTTGATTTCATTTTCTGATTTTTCATTGTTTGTGTATAGGAATGCCAGTGATTTTTCTGTGTATTGATTTTGTATCCAGCGACTGCTGAATTCGTTGATTAGCTCTAGTAGTTTTCTGATAGTGTCATTGGGGTTTCCTATGTATAATATCATGTCATCTGCAAAAAGAGTGATTTTTACTTCTTCTTTTGCAATGTGAATTCCTTTTATTTCTTTTTTTTCTCTTATTGCTGTTGCTAGAACTTCCAGGACTATGTTGAATAATACTGGTGAAGGTGGGCACACTTGTCTTGTTCCTGATCTTAGAGGGAATGCCTTTAATTTTTTACCATTGAGAATAATGTTCGCTGTGTCCTTGTCATATATGCCCTTCACTATGTTGAGATAGGCTCCTTCTGTGCCCATTTTTGAGGAGTTTTTATCATAAATGGGTGTTGGATTTTGTCAAGGATTTTTTTTCCCATCTATTGAGATTATCATGTGGCTTTTATAAAAAAAAAAAGAGAGAGAAAAGAAAAGAAAAATAAACACAATTTGAACCCCCCCCACAAAAAAAGACTACCTTAGCATTTTGACTATTTTTTAATATAATACTCTTAGAATGTAAAATAATGAAAATACTTCTCATTTACAAACCTTATATCCCTGAATTCTGATCTAGACAAACAGTGATAAAATAAAGAAGGCACAGAGACACAGTGAGTGCTTTGGTGCCAAAAATGCCTAAGGAGAAAGATGGAACATAAATCCATTTTAGAATCAGTGCAAAGTAAATGTTGTTCTTTTCTTTTCCTCCATGGCTCCCAACAAAGACCACATTTCTTCAGGATATAACATTGCAGTTATAAAACCAAGACAAGATATGAATACAAAAACAAGTTCTCTACTGTAGCAGTCTGAAGTGACTGCATTTTACAGAGCAGAAAGGGGAAAACTATACCAAAAACAATATTACAATCCTACTATGATGATTTACTGCCATCTCAAAGGTCTGTAAATGTCATCTAAGAGGGAAATATTTCAAAGTGTACACTATAAAAATGTTTTTATGTTGTTAAATAGCTTTATCACTGCAAAAGCTGACTTTATTTATTTATTTTCTGGGGGGAATTGGGATTTATTTATTTTGAGGGGGTGGGGGCAGGTTGGGAAGGGAGGAGGAGGGTGGGCCACTTCTATTGGTCTTTCATTTCTCTATTTTCATCCATCTTTGTTCTTTGGCCCATGTGGGCCTCCCATCGCAGTGGCCTCTGTTGTTGCAGAGCACCAGCTCTGGGCAAACGAGCTCCAGAGCATCGGCTCGGTAATTGGACATATTGGTCCACCGCTCCATGGCATGTAGGATCTTCCCAGGCCAGGGATTGAACTGGCACCCCTTGCACTGCAAGGCAGTGTCCTTATGCACTGGGCCACCAGGGAAGTCCCAAAAAGCTGACTTTAGATAACTTAATTATTTAGGGTTGGTTTGGAGGTCAGGTGGCAGACAGTGAGGAATCTTCTTGTAGAGATAAGAATAGTGGCCATATCATATAGTCGTGAAATACTTGGTAAACCTACTAACCAGAGGTATTTGAAAGACAGAATGTATAATTAATAAATATATGATTCTGGCCAAAGAATTTTCCAAAAGAAAGTTACTAGAAGGACTTTTGTCTTGTTAACTATCTTGGCTAAGACAGGGTTCCATAATCCTCATACTGACCCATAACCTGTTAGGAACCAAGCCATACAACAGGAAGTGAGCTGTGGATATAATAAATGGAATGTGTTACAAACATTCCAATATCAACCCACTCAAATAGATGAAAACATGTCCCTGGTGTCAAAAAACTTGGGGACTCTTGGCATAAGGTACTGCATGGAATAGATGAGGTGATAAAAAAAATTATCTCAGGGAAATTTGTGGAAAGGGAAGGGAAGAATAGAAATTCCAAGATTGGAACTCATATGAAAGAAATCATTGGCTATTTTTTACCAGTTAAATATAAAATTCAGATATACTTTGAGTCTTAAGACATCCTAAGACATTTCTTAAGAATCCTGATTGGATAAATGGACCTAGCAAATTCTATTACTTGGACCAAATAATTCATTGAAAAGGGACAAGGTTAAAGTCTATGGAAGACTGATAATCTCAAAACACTTGTGATTGAGTTTATAAATACCAATACACTGCTTTGTTTGGAAATCTGAATTAATGGAAACCATGAAAATTCAACTCATATATATTTTTTTAAATGGGCAGGAATCAGTGTAAGTACTTTGCTTAGTGAAAAGAAATGTATATTTCCCAGTTCTATCATTCAAAATGATCAAGGATGATAAAGGAATAGGAAGGTTGTCCAAAAAGGACTCATGAGAGATGGTGAAAACTTAGTCTCTGTCCCCTGGAACTGAATCAAACCTTAGAGACAAAGTTGTGGGTGAATTAGAAAAGAATAGGTTTATTGCTTTGGCAGGCCAAGGGGACCACGGAGAACTCATGCTTCAGAAACTGTGTGTCCCAACTTGGGGGGATATGGTGAAGAGTTTTATAGAAGTTATTTAAGGTCAGAGTTGCTGATAGAATCAGGGTGTGTACAAGGCCTGTATTTTTTTTTTTTTTCCTTTTAATATGACCCAGGTGGCCTTTACCCTTGTTTCTGCATCTCCTCCTTTCCCTGGTTAGCAACTGTTTGAATCCACCCTTTGGAACTCAGGCAAGATCAGGGAAGCAAGAGTCTATTTGCTACAAGGAAGAAATGGAGGACACAGAAAAGCTTCTGTCCTCAGGATTCCCACAGAGTTCAATTTAGTTTCAAAAATAATAACTAAGGGAGCAACTTCCTGGGAAAAATAGTGGGGCCTAATCAAGGAACACTGCCATCTTGTGTGGGAGAACTTTGCAATATTAGGCAAAATGTATTTAAGGATTGCCATGATAAGTATTACCATGAGTTACCCACTTCCCCCCTATCAGAATAGGCATGTTCACTGCAGTTACTTTGTTTCTCTGTTACTTATATGTGTGCATGTGTAGGGGCTTCTAATAATTCACATCTAGACTGATGTGGACACTATCCTGAGATGTTGTGTTTTGAGTCTGATACTATGTTGGAATGAGAATTTCAGGATGTCTTCCTTGAGGAGGGTTGAATATGTGTTGTATGTGAAAGAAAGAGATAGGAATAGTGACTTTCTGTGACCAAAAAAAGCAGACCATAGTGGAAATTACTATTAATCAACAAACAGTGACTCTTCACTTTATATCCCAACCTGATGGAGTAAAACACAGTACATGAAATTTTAGATGTTGAGGTTATCCAGTAGATTTATTTTGCCAATAGAAGAAAGCAGATGTGTTGCAGTTCTACGCAAAGGGCTTTATGATGCATTACAAATGTTCCCCTTCTCTGTTAAGTTCTTGTCCTCCAACCAGGAGTTTGTGTCTCTCATGTAGAATGTTCTCTCTAAGCTTGGAATCCAGGACTTAAAGACACATGGAGCTGACCTGGACATAATCTACATACTGGGAAATAACCACTTTTAACAGGCACCTGAGTTTCTGGATGAGAAAAAATGTTTATGAAGTAACTGATATTTGGAGATCATTTGTCACTCAAAATTTGTGGAAAAAGTTAATTCATATACATCCAAAGTGCCTAGAAAAGAATATTTTTCTCTTTCCTCTAGGCATGCTCTTAAGACACAATTTAAAAATCAGAAACATTCCTTTTTCAAAAAAGGTCCATATAGCTAAAACTATGGTTTTTCCAGTAGTCATATACTGATGTGATTTAGGCCATAAAGAAAGCTGAGCACCAAAGGGTTGATGCTTTCAAACTGTGGTGCTGGAGCAGACTCTTAAGAATCCCTTGGACTGCAAGATCAAACCAATCAGTCCTAAAGAAAATCAACCCTGGGTATTCATTGAAAGGACTGATACTGAAGGTGAAGCTCTAATATTTTGGAAAAAACCCTGAAGCTCGGAAAGATTGAAAGCAAAGGAGAACAGTGTGGCAAAGGATGACTGACTCAGTAGACATGAAGCTGAACAAACTCTGGGAGATGGTAGAGTATAACAGAGTCTGACCTGCTTCCATCCATGGATTGCAAAGAGTTAGACATGACTTAATGACTGCACAACACAACAAGACACTGTTAATGAATAAATGATATCTAATATACTGATTCCAGAATATTAAATATGGATAGGTTGCAGTCCTCTGCACTCTTGGCAAATTGATGATGGATGATCAATGAGAGCACTGAGCTATATATGAACTGGCTGTTCTGAATAGTGACCACTTAAACCTCCACCCACTTCCTTTCAGAAAGGAAGTCCTACAAGACCATTTGATTAGAAGATGTATGCTCTTTATATCCCAACCTGATGGAGTAAAACACAGTACATGAAATTTTAGATGTTGAGGTTATCCAGTAGATTTATTTTGCCAATAGAAGAAAGCAGATGTGTTGCAGTTCTACGCAAAGGGCTTTATGATGCATTACAAATGTTCCCCTTCTCTGTTAAGTTCTTGTCCTCCAACCAGGAGTTTGTGTCTCTCATGTAGAATGTTCTCTCTAAGCTTGGAATCCAGGACTTAAAGACACATGGAGCTGACCTGGACATAATCTACATACTGGGAAATAACCACTTTTAACAGGCACCTGAGTTTCTGGATGAGAAAAAATGTTTATGAAGTAACTGATATTTGGAGATCATTTGTCACTCAAAATTTGTGGAAAAAGTTAATTCATATACATCCAAAGTGCCTAGAAAAGAATATTTTTCTCTTTCCTCTAGGCATGCTCTTAAGACACAATTTAAAAATCAGAAACATTCCTTTTTCAAAAAAGGTCCATATAGCTAAAACTATGGTTTTTCCAGTAGTCATATACTGATGTGATTTAGGCCATAAAGAAAGCTGAGCACCAAAGGGTTGATGCTTTCAAACTGTGGTGCTGGAGCAGACTCTTAAGAATCCCTTGGACTGCAAGATCAAACCAATCAGTCCTAAAGAAAATCAACCCTGGGTATTCATTGAAAGGACTGATACTGAAGCTGAAGCTCTAATATTTTGGAAAAAACCCTGAAGCTCGGAAAGATTGAAAGCAAAGGAGAACAGTGTGGCAAAGGATGACTGACTCAGTAGACATGAAGCTGAACAAACTCTGGGAGATGGTAGAGTATAACAGAGTCTGACCTGCTTCCATCCATGGATTGCAAAGAGTTAGACATGACTTAATGACTGCACAACACAACAAGACACTGTTAATGAATAAATGATATCTAATATACTGATTCCAGAATATTAAATATGGATAGGTTGCAGTCCTCTGCACTCTTGGCAAATTGATGATGGATGATCAATGAGAGCACTGAGCTATATATGAACTGGCTGTTCTGAATAGTGACCACTTAAACCTCCACCCACTTCCTTTCAGAAAGGAAGTCCTACAAGACCATTTGATTAGAAGATGTATGCTCTTCAGTTGTTCTAGACTGTTAGTATGCCATACTGTATATATGTTAGTATGACCTTAGGCAATGAAAAAAATAATATGAATGCTTTCCTGAAACATCTAGAATATGTTGTGTGTGTGTGTGTGTGTGCTCAGTGTCTTCAGTTGTGTCTGACTCTTTGAGATCTCATGAACTGTAGACCTCCAGACTCCTAGGTCCATGGGATTTCCTAGGCAAGGGTACTGGAGTGGATCGCCATGTCCTTCTCCAGGGTATCTTCTCAACCCAGGGATCTAATCCAAGTCTCCCACATTGCAGGTAAATTCCTTACCATCTGACCCACCAAGGAAGAAGCTCTTTGGGAACCATGACACTTCCTTAAAAGACAAGCAAAAAATAACAATACTAGTTTTTAAATATTAAGAATCACCTCAAATGCTCCAACATGCAGCTTGTTTTAGGAAACTTTCTAAAACTTTCATAACATTAATTTTTAAATCATGCATAATCTTACTGTTTACTTATGCTATGAATATACATATATTCTAAATGAGTTATCATTGCTATGTTATTGAACATTTGAATAAATACTTTACTATAAAATTGTTCACACATGACAGACTAAAGAATGTTGCACGTAGAAATCAACCTACTGATAACATCATTTTTTTTTTTTTTTTTTTAGAATCTCTGTTTTCTATGCTAAAATAGATTCTTCAGATCAGGAAAGTCTGAACAAAAATGAAGGATATGAACCTGGGGTCTTCATCTCTCTGCTGAACAGGGACTCAGCAGATACTATGATAGAGGCTTGCCTTAAGTTTGTGAAAGAGTTGTCATGGTAACTGCATTTCTATGCATCACTGCTTGTATGGGATCAGGAACAGGACTCTGAAAAAAGTTCCCTTTTTTTCTCTAAAAAAAGATCGTAAGAGAGTAAAATTTTGCAGTTGTCTTTACAAGAAAAGAATGTATATGCATACTTCCTTAAAATAGCATAGCAAAATAATATTTGTTGGTGATATTAATCTGAGCAAAAATTATACACCAAATCATCCAAGAAATCACTTTTATCAGTAAGTCTATAAAGAGAATAGGGCTTCCCGGAGGGCTGGCTCATCTATAAAGAATCCTCTTGTAAAGCAGGAGTTGCTGGAAACTCAGGTTCAGTTCTTGAGTAAGAGAAGATCCCCTGGAGGAGGGCATGGGAACCCACTCCAGTATTCTTGACTGGAGAATCTCATGCATAGAGGAACCTGGAGCACTATAGTTCATAGTGTGGATGAGGAGTCAGGCAAAACTGAAGAGATTCAGCTTGTATGCACGCACAAAGAGAATAAGTCTTGGTAAATGCTCAGCGAAGATCCATTTTTTATAAGCAAATCTGTTTACAAAGGTTTGGGCACTGAGCCCTAGCCACTGTTTCCCTCTAAATCAAGTGGGAGATTTAGAAAATTAGGGAAAGTAGACTGGTACATTTTTGGGAATCTAGAAAACAGGAGCTCATGAGCAGCCTGAGTTTAGTGAAGGAACACCAAAAGCACTGATGTTAAATCATGATTTTAGGGGAATCAAGTGAGGTCCTAAGAACTTTATCAAATCTGGTATGGAATTAAATGATGAATAAAGCTAAAGAAATAAATGCTCTAGTACTTTAACGAGGACCATATCTAGTCTGTAAATTAGAGTACAGAGAAAAAATATGTCAAAGAAAATATTCATGAAATATTTAATTTTACAATGTACTACTTCAGAAATTATGCAGTAAAATATCATTTAATTATGTTTCAAAACATCAGTGTTTCAATGATGAATGCCAATGTATTAATAATTCCAGAGATTACAAAGCTTCTTACATTTGGAAATACTATTCATGTTTCTAAAACAGTTAAGAGTAAGTAAAAAAGTGAAAGTTGCTCAATCCTGTTCTACTCTACTGCCTCATGGACTTGTAGCCTGTGAGGATCCTCTGTCAATAAAATCTTCCAGGCAAGAATAGTATAGTGGGTAGAGTTATTTCCTTCTTCAGGGCATTTTCCTGATTCAGGGATCATAGCTGGCTCTCCCATATGGCAGGCAAGTTCTTTACTGGCTGAGCTGGTTTTAGTAGCCATTTAGTTTTATAAGTTTACTTAAACTTGGAATAATGTACTGAACTGACCCTCCAGTATCGATATGTACCAGTTGTATCTAGATGGATATAGGAAATTTGTGAAAAGGGCTTTATTGTCTTTCTTGAATGATTGTATCTCTGAATTATACGTACTTATTCTTTAACCCAACAAACATTTTGGAGATATAATTACATAGTGTTTTAGATTTTACTGTTGCTTTTGACAATTTATTATCACCGTTCACATTCTGCTCTGCAGATATAATTGAGCTTTTGATTCTCTCTGTCTTTGGTGTTCTGCCATTTAACTATGCTCTGTTTATAGGTAGACTTCATTTTGTTGCAGGGAGAAAACCAATTTTCACCTTTGTTGAAAACTGATTCTTTGACGTGCCTTCAGTTGTTATTACTATTATAATCATGATTAATGGCTTGCTTCAAGGACCCTGTCCCTCTGCCTGATTCTTTAAAATAAAGATTACCTTTGGGTCGTCTGTCATGAACACCAAAAGCACTGATGTTAAATCATGATTTTAGGGAATCAAGTGAGGTCCTAAGAACTTTATCAAATCTGGTATGGAATTAAATGATGAATAAAGCTAAAGAAATAAATGCTCTAGTACTTTAACGAGGACCATATCTAGTCTGTAAATTAGAGTACAGAGAAAAAATATGTCAAAGAAAATATTCATGAAATATTTAATTTTACAATGTACTACTTCAGAAATTATGCAGTAAAATATCATTTAATTATGTTTCAAAACATCAGTGTTTCAATGATGAATGCCAATGTATTAATAATTCCAGAGATTACAAAGCTTCTTACATTTGGAAATACTATTCATGTTTCTAAAACAGTTAAGAGTAAGTAAAAAAGTGAAAGTTGCTCAATCCTGTTCTACTCTACTGCCTCATGGACTTGTAGCCTGTGAGGATCCTCTGTCAATAAAATCTTCCAGGCAAGAATAGTATAGTGGGTAGAGTTATTTCCTTCTTCAGGGCATTTTCCTGATTCAGGGATCATAGCTGGCTCTCCCATATGGCAGGCAAGTTCTTTACTGGCTGAGCTGGTTTTAGTAGCCATTTAGTTTTATAAGTTTACTTAAACTTGGAATAATGTACTGAACTGACCCTCCAGTATCGATATGTACCAGTTGTATCTAGATGGATATAGGAAATTTGTGAAAAGGGCTTTATTGTCTTTCTTGAATGATTGTATCTCTGAATTATACGTACTTATTCTTTAACCCAACAAACATTTTGGAGATATAATTACATAGTGTTTTAGATTTTACTGTTGCTTTTGACAATTTATTATCACCGTTCACATTCTGCTCTGCAGATATAATTGAGCTTTTGATTCTCTCTGTCTTTGGTGTTCTGCCATTTAACTATGCTCTGTTTATAGGTAGACTTCATTTTGTTGCAGGGAGAAAACCAATTTTCACCTTTGTTGAAAACTGATTCTTTGACGTGCCTTCAGTTGTTATTACTATTATAATCATGATTAATGGCTTGCTTCAAGGACCCTGTCCCTCTGCCTGATTCTTAAAATAAGATACCTTTGTTCAGAGTCCTGTCCACCTGCTGGTGGCAGAAAGGGAGATGTTAACACATCCTCTGCTGGAGGCTTGCCATTAAGGAGATGTTTGTAAGATTAATGGCCTCTTTGCTTTGCTTCCTCACCTCCTCCCATCTCTGATCTATAAACCTTTTAACCTCTATGATTTCTGATGAGGAATTCACTGTCATTAAAATTGATTTTGTCTTATAGATAACACTTATTTTTCCTCAGGCTCCAAAAAAAATTATTTTTCTTTAATTTTCAAAATTTTATTATCATGTGATATGCATTTTGGCATACTTTATTTGGGGGTACTTTTGGCTTATTCATATTCAATCTGTGAGTTTATGTTTGGCATTGTCATTTTCTGCTGTATTTTGTCTGTCAAAATAGAAAACCATTATGAATAAGCCATTATGTTTACGCATAAACCATTGTATTATGCACTGTATTTGTCTCACTGTTGGCTTTTATTTTATTTTTTCATCCTATTTGGAACCTCCTAAATAGAGTATAACTGGATATTTTGTATTTTCTATTATAACACTTTAATTCTTATTTGAATATTGTGCTTTAGTGTGTCTTTTCTAACACTGCTCTGATGGTGAAGAGGAGCACAGCCTCGTTTTTTTTAAGTTGATATTTAAATCTAAGTTCTCTGCTCAGTTTCTGTGAGATGGGGCTGCAAGATTCTCTCTGCTACTACTAGGTATGGGAGACTTGGAAGTTCAGACTTCCCACTTGACCCTTACTCATATTACTTTGACTGGGAGGGATAGGAACATATTATACCTGCTTCCCATTTGGTTTCAACTGATAGGGTAGAAGAGCGGCCTTGGTGATAATGGATATGGTGAAATCTGTGAGTCCACTAGTACTTCTCTCCTCCTCTAACACTTGCCTAAATTGGGAGACCCTTTAGTAGGACTAGGAGTCCAGGCTCTTGACATGGTCTCTATTGATACAGTTGGAGAAAGGGATTGTAGGAGAGGGCCAGGGTTTTTTTTTTTTTTTTTTTTTGGTTTGTTCATTTGTTTCCTTTGTTATCTCACTGAATTATTTATAGATGGCTTATCATCTAAAACATTTCTATCTAAACCTTTTTTTGTTTTAGACTGTCCATTCCTAGTATTTGACTAAACAGCAGAATTTCTATTGACTCCTTCCTCTTTCTATTGATATTTCCAAACTGCTGGCTTCATAATTCAAACTGGGCTATTTAAGGTGAAAATGAAACCTGGGGGACTTCCCACTGTGTTACTCCTTGGGTCTCAAGGTACCCAGGCAGTGTGACTTTTTCTCTATGCATTGCATCTTTTTATGTGATAATATGTATACACATATGTATGTCTTCCCTATTTCATTGACTAAGTAAATTAAAAATCCAATATATATTTATATATACTATATCTATATTTATTTTACTTATATCTATTATAAATATATGATCCCAGGTCACACTATTGGTGAAGAACCCACTTGCCAATGCAGGAGACCTACGAGATATGAGTTTGATCCCTGGGTCAAGAAGATCCCCTGGAGAAGGGCATGGCAACCCACTGCAGTATTCTTGCCTACAGAAACCTATGAACACAGGAATCTGATGGGCTACAGTCCATAGGGTCAGAAGCAATGTTGCACACACAGCATACATATATAATTTACTTAGCCAGAGGAATTGGGAAGAGTCCATCCACTCCATCTTCTCAAAAGCAAAAGTCTTAAAATACAATGAGTCTCTCGGTGACTCTACCAATTCCAGCCTGATCCATCAACCTCCACTTGCACTTCAGCAATTGTTCCTTAATTGGCTTCCTCTTGTTAGTTGCTAAGTCATGTATGAACGAGACCCCACAGACTGCAGCATGCCAGACTTCTCTGTCCTCTATTATCTCTCAAAGTTTGCTCAAGTTCATGTTCATTGAGTCAGTGGCAGTATCTAACCATCTCATCCTCTGCCGGCCTCTTCTTTTGCCTTCAATCTTCACCAACATCAGGGCCTAATTGGTATCTTTCTGCAATTTTTACTATCTTTCTCTCTCCCTCATAGCACACACTTGTCCTTTAGCTTCACGGCAAGATTCCTAAAAAAAGATTTGATTTGGCCAATAAGCCAACCGACTTGAAGATATAACCAATGAAAACCCACTTGTTTTTTGCCACTGTGGGCTTAATAGAACAAGGTGGGAAACAATGACAGAACATTGGCAGACTTTGAAAGATGTTTTACATTAATTATTGTGTTTAATCTTCACACAATGTATAGAAAGTAAAGAAGGTTGTCCTTGTTTTACAAATGAAGAATATGCCTCTCAGAGAAAATAAATCATACACTAATATCCCAGAGTGACAGATTCTAGGCTTGGGCCCAGACTTACCTGCCTTCACAGCCCATGCTTTTCTAGTTTGCCACACTAAGCACAGAAACTATAGTTGGAGATTTATTTCTCTTCTCTCTAATAAGGCATTTGTTTTTCTAACAATTATTAGGTTTTTCTCTTCATAGTTACCAATTTAGGTTGCATTGACTGTTCCTTTTCTTCTATGACATTTTCCCAAATACATACAGATGGCCAACAAACACATGAAAAATGCTTTACAATACTCATTATTATAGAAAGGCAAATCAAAATTACAGTGAGGTATCACCTCACATTAGTCAGAGGGCTATCAGTAAGATTGCTACAGACAATGAATGCTGGAGAGGATGTGGAGAAAAGGAAATCATATTGCACTGTTCATGGGAATGCAAAATGATATAGCCACTATGGAAAACAGTAAGAAGATTCCCTAAAAAAACAGGAATAAAACTACCATATGCCATTGACTGTTTTTTATTTTTTATAATCTCATTCAATGAAAATGCATCCTGTGTTAGAGATTACGAATAGTGCAGTTACTAAATGCTTATCCTATTATGGAGTTTGCAGCCAAACAATCTAAACATGTACACAAGAGTATCTATGCAGACTGACCAGTGCAGAAAACAGGAATAGCTCAGAAACTGAGATGGTTATAAAATCAGCAAATTGTTCAAAAATACATTTATCATAAATACAAAACACAAGAAAAAATAAGAAAGTTTTCTTTGATGAATTTAATTTTTTTAACTCTTTTCTCTTCAGAGTTTTGTTGTTTACTACCACACATCAGCCTGAATCACCCATAGGTATACATATGCCCCTTCCCTCTTGAACTTCCCTCCTGTATCCCTCTCCTTAGCTTCACGGCAAGATTCCTAAAAAAAGATTTGATTTGGCCAATAAGCCAACCGACTTGAAGATATAACCAATGAAAACCCACTTGTTTTTTGCCACTGTGGGCTTAATAGAACAAGGTGGGAAACAATGACAGAACATTGGCAGACTTTGAAAGATGTTTTACATTAATTATTGTGTTTAATCTTCACACAATGTATAGAAAGTAAAGAAGGTTGTCCTTGTTTTACAAATGAAGAATATGCCTCTCAGAGAAAATAAATCATACACTAATATCCCAGAGTGACAGATTCTAGGCTTGGGCCCAGACTTACCTGCCTTCACAGCCCATGCTTTTCTAGTTTGCCACACTAAGCACAGAAACTATAGTTGGAGATTTATTTCTCTTCTCTCTAATAAGGCATTTGTTTTTCTAACAATTATTAGGTTTTTCTCTTCATAGTTACCAATTTAGGTTGCATTGACTGTTCCTTTTCTTCTATGACATTTTCCCAAATACATACAGATGGCCAACAAACACATGAAAAATGCTTTACAATACTCATTATTATAGAAAGGCAAATCAAAATTACAGTGAGGTATCACCTCATATTAGTCAGAGGGCTATCAGTAAGATTGCTACAGACAATGAATGCTGGAGAGGATGTGGAGAAAAGGAAATCCTATTGCACTGTTCATGGGAATGCAAAATGATATAGCCACTATGGAAAACAGTAAGAAGATTCCCTAAAAAAACAGGAATAAAACTACCATATGCCATTGACTGTTTTTTATTTTTTATAATCTCATTCAATGAAAATGCATCCTGTGTTAGAGATTACGAATAGTGCAGTTACTAAATGCTTATCCTATTATGGAGTTTGCAGCCAAACAATCTAAACATGTACACAAGAGTATCTATGCAGACTGACCAGTGCAGAAAACAGGAATAGCTCAGAAACTGAGATGGTTATAAAATCAGCAAATTGTTCAAAAATACATTTATCATAAATACAAAACACAAGAAAAAATAAGAAAGTTTTCTTTGATGAATTTAATTTTTTTAACTCTTTTCTCTTCAGAGTTTTGTTGTTTACTACCACACATCAGCCTGAATCACCCATAGGTATACATATGCCCCTTCCCTCTTGAACTTCCCTCCTGTATCCCTCTCCATTCCACCCTTCTAGGTTGTTACAGAGCCCCTGTTTGAGTACCCTAAGCCTTACAGCATATTCCCCTCTCTCCCCTCAATAACCCTAAGTCTGTTCTCTATGTTTGTTTCTCCATTGCTGTTCTGAATATACGTTTATTAGTACCATCTTTCTAGATACTACATATATGAGTCAGTCTATAATATTTATCTTCCTGACTTACTTCACTCTGTATAATATGTTCTAGATTTATCCACCTCATTAGAACTTACTCAAATGCAATTTCTTTTTATGGTTTAGTAGCATTCCACTGTATATATGTACCATAGCTTCTTTATCTATTCATCTAGTTTGCTTCAATGATCAGTTTAATTTTTAAAGAAGAAAAAAAAGCACAAATTTTTGATTAACTTTAAAAAGCAAAGATGATATTCCAATGTAAAATTTAGTTCATTGTGCACAAATATCTATATTATACAAATCAGCTTAAAAAGAATATATACATAGTGGATGGATGGCTGCTGGTGCTCAATTGTGTCCTACTCTTTGCAGCACCATGAACTGGAGGTTGCCAAGCTCCTCTGTCCCTGGAATTTTTAAGGCTAGAATACTGAATTGGATTGCCATTTCTCACTCCAAGGGATTTTCCCAACACAGAGATCAAACCTGAGTCTCTTACATCTCCTCCATTAGCAGGCAGATTCCACCACTGTGGCACTTGGGAAACCCATATATGCCAACTTTAAGAAACATACAGTGTGAGTGTTATGAGTTAAGTTTTATTTGGGGCAAAATGAGGACTATAGCCTGGGTGATGGCATTTCAGAAAGCTCTGAGAAAATGCTCAAAAGAAGTTAGGGGCAATTTCAGTCTATAAATGATTTGGTTGAAGCAGAAGTACACGCAACCGGGCACATATTTTTTTGCAGAAGGTTTCTGCTAGTCATGAGGATCAGTCTCTTGTCATCACGTAAGATTTTAGTGCTTTTTTTAAATATAAGATAATATAAGAATTGGGCTCTTAAAGTTGAATCCTGAAAATATCTAACTATCTGAAGACCTGTTATGCCAGTTTTTCCCAGAACACAGAGTACCTCATTTCTGTTTTCCACCTTGAATTCCTTTCAAGGGGTTTTGAACATCAGCAGTTGTGGCAGCATAGGATTTAATCCTTGCAGATGTAGATGGCAACTGCCAATGGCAAGTGTCAATTTATAATTGACATTATACAGTATATACATATCTATATATATATATATAATTATACAGATCAAATTTGGCTTCATGCAGTAGAATTTATGAAGTTCATGCTCTTTATAGACAGATTATTTTACATATTCACTGTTTCTGAATAATCATACATGGAATTTACTCATTAAACATAAAAATCTGACCTATTGAAAAGGAAAATTCATCTAATTTACATTTAATAGTCTGCGTCTTATGTTTTTGTGATTTCAGTTTAGCAAAACAAATTCCAGACACACTGTTTTAACAACAGAGCTAAATACATGAATTGAAATATATTAGAAACAGCATTAAATTATTTACTTCAAAATGTAAAAGCTTGCATTTCCTGTGGATTTTATAACTATATCCTTCTTCTGTGGCTGGTTCTAAATTTACAGTCATAAGCAAAATAATACTCAAAAATGGCATGGAAAAAGAACCTGCTATGAAGCCATGGCCAGTCTTGGTATTTTCAGTGATCAATTTTAAAACCTGAGCCATGCATCTGTGGACTTGAGTTCCTTCTCACATCCTAATGGAAATCCACAAATCAATTATTGATGAGATCTCTTGAGAGTATGACAAGTTTTCATTCCTTTTTAGGAAAAGTTTTCAGCTTTTTTATCACTGGCATGTATCACTCCACAATTTGGCACGTTGTCTTGAGGAAAATCTTAAAACATGAGAATATTGCACAATTAAATTTTCCAGGAATTTAATAAAGGAATTTAATACTCTCTGTAGTTTCAATAAGGCCGATTGTCCTGATTGGGATACTCAGAACTTGATGATGTGTGATTATCTTCCTATCACAAATGTTAGTGAATAATCACCTAAATTTGGTGTATATTTCATAAAACAATTTAAGGTTCAGTTTTAATTTTGTGATCATCTCTGTATTTATGTTTAAGCATTATTTTTTTGGGCCACTTCTATTGATCTTTCACTTATTTCCACCTTTGTTCTTTGGCCTGTGTGGGCCTCCCATGGCAGTGGCCTCTCTCGCTGCAGAGCACCAGCTCTGGGTGCATGTGCTCCAGAGAGCTGGCTCGGTAGTTGGACACATCAGTCTAGCAGCTCTGCGGCATGTGGGATCTTCCCAGGCCAGAGATGGAACCAATGCCTCTTGCACTGCAAGACAGTGTCTTTATCCACTGGACCACCAGGGAAACTCCCTATCTTTAAGCATTTTTAATGACAAAATACAGATTGGTTTAATTTATATTCTTTGGTAAGCAATGAGGTTATTAAAAAACTCTAGGTAAATACTATTCCATCACTTTATCAGATAAGACAGCCAACTAAAAGGATTTTGAAACCCAAGGATGGTATGTAAAAGAGGGAAAATGTATCAAAAAGACATTCAGAAAACAAACTCAATTATACAATCATTTTATTTACTTTTGTTTTGAAATTGGCCTACATTATTTGTGTAAGTGACGTCCAGGTGGCTCTTATGGTAATTAATCTGGCTGCAATGCAGAAGACCTCACTTCATTCCCTAGGTTGGGAAGCTCCCCTGCAGAAGGGAAAAGCTACCTGGTCCAGTATTCTTGCCTGGAAAATTCCATGGACAGAGGAGCCTGGTGGGCTACAGTTTGTGGGTTTGTAGAGTTGGACATGACTTGAGTGATGAACACTTCACTTCTTCACTATGAATTCATTGAGATAAACACACTTTATCTTAAACAGAAATTCATTTCTTACCACTTGAACATGTCTTATTGAATGCCATGACTTTGATACTAATAATAAACATTCAATTAGCAATTTATAGCTAAGGAAATATTTTCTTATTCATTCTTTAACTGTATTTTTTAATATTTTCTTCCAAAAGGAAATTATTAAAATCCAGTTTATAGATATGGAACATCAAGGTCATAATAGTTCCGATGACAATCTGTTTTAGACATAAGTGACAAAACCAATTGCCCTATCCATAGCTGACCTTCATTGTTTTATTTCTTTTTGTCACCAAGTCTTGATAAAGTTACATGTTTCCTTTGTAAAATGCCTCTACCTGCATTTTGAAATACTCAGACAACAGTTTATCAGATTCCAGAGCTCTTCTAGCAATCACTACTTGACCTTGGTCTGAATGATTTGTGAAAACATTAATGAGCCCCTAATCAGCACATAAATGAACTCTAGCTTCTCTGCTTGTGTTCTCACCATCTGCTGGAGTGTAACAATCACTGCTATCAACACAAGCCTTTGTAATTTCTTAGAGGCCAATGACACTATTTTAATGTCTGTAAATTTTTAATAGTTTATTTACATGAGATTTTATGATTTACAGTGTGCTTTTACATACAGTGCTTGATCTCATATTAACTTCATAGCAAACTTCAAAGTGAGAGAGGAAAGTATTTTTGTCCCCACTTTATATACAAGGAAAATGAGGGCGGCCAAGATAAATATATTTCTAGAACTTCAAGTAACAAATACAAGTTTAGTATTGCTCAAATCTGTTATGCTAAACTCCAGAACAAACCAAAATTATTCTGCTTGTAGTTTTCTGATACATCATTAGCACTGACCACAAATCAAAGTATTTGAAACTGCAAAATACTAAAATGGGAGAAAAAATAAAGCAGACTAATAGATAATTTATTTGGGATTGACACTTTTAACATATTTTCAGAATTTGCAATATAAAGTTAACACTGTAAATGATCAGTTTACTGTCTTAAGATTTTACTGTGAATGTAGTGCTTCCTTTAATTGAAAATGTAAATGAATTAGGTAAAAATACAAAAAATTCTTCTAATTTTATCAATTTAATATAGGTAATAGAATCCATTTAAAGTATGAAAAGTATTTTTTGATGCTCTATCTGTCATCAAAAGGAAGCTTCTTGATGAAAACTGACTTGTGTTACATGAAATATTTACACATGATTCTGGAGCCTTCTTCCTTCTTAAGGAATCTTTCTATGAAATTCTTCTTCAGAAGTCAGCGTCTACCTCCGTATTAAACTTTTATTTAGAGAGTTAATGTTTCACAAGGTTTAAGATTATTAAATATTAAAATAAATGTTGAGATTCTGGTATGCTCAGTTAAAGGAAGTGAGCTGAGGTTTTTTTATTTTTTTAAACTCTCATTCTTTCCTTTTATAAAAAGCATAGAAATTAAAATACAGTACACTTTAGAAATTCCCTAAAGGATGATGGTGATTGATTCCTCTTTTATGTGTTGTAACCAGTATTCTAAGTGTCAATTAAAATAAATATTGATCTGTCTGGATACTATATTGATTAGAATTGCTAACTTAATTTTTCTGAGTTTAATTATGGTGATACAAACTTTACTTCCCAAGCATATGGCATATTATAAAAATAACTTTAATCATGACAGAAGAAAAATTATTAACCTTGTAGACAGTAACTATCCAGCCCCAAACATAACAATTTTATGGGAGCAATTTCATAAGAATGTTCAACATATTAGTATCATCATTGTGGCATTTCTCCATTTTGAAAGTTTTTTTTATGCATTGACTAGTTTTGTGGTAATTATTATTAACCCTAGGAAAACAAATCTTATATTTTCCATAGCTAACTATGGTGGATAAACAAATATTTCTCTAACATCACCCATGGAATGCAACTGTAAATTGAAATCTGTACTGATTATTACAAGGAGACTAGTTGGAATATAGCATATGGCACTAGGATAGATAATCTATTTGGGATTGACACTTTTAACATATTTTCAGAATTTGCAATATAAAGTTAACACTGTAAATGATCAGTTTACTGTCTTAAGATTTTACTGTGAATGTAGTGCTTCCTTTAATTGAAAATGTAAATGAATTAGGTAAAAATACAAAAAATTCTTCTAATTTTATCAATTTAATATAGGTAATAGAATCCATTTAAAGTATGAAAAGTATTTTTTGATGCTCTATCTGTCATCAAAAGGAAGCTTCTTGATGAAAACTGACTTGTGTTACATGAAATATTTACACATGATTCTGGAGCCTTCTTCCTTCTTAAGGAATCTTTCTATGAAATTCTTCTTCAGAAGTCAGCGTCTACCTCCGTATTAAACTTTTATTTAGAGAGTTAATGTTTCACAAGGTTTAAGATTATTAAATATTAAAATAAATGTTGAGATTCTGGTATGCTCAGTTAAAGGAAGTGAGCTGAGGTTTTTTTATTTTTTTAAACTCTCATTCTTTCCTTTTATAAAAAGCATAGAAATTAAAATACAGTACACTTTAGAAATTCCCTAAAGGATGATGGTGATTGATTCCTCTTTTATGTGTTGTAACCAGTATTCTAAGTGTCAATTAAAATAAATATTGATCTGTCTGGATACTATATTGATTAGAATTGCTAACTTAATTTTTCTGAGTTTAATTATGGTGATACAAACTTTACTTCCCAAGCATATGGCATATTATAAAAATAACTTTAATCATGACAGAAGAAAAATTATTAACCTTGTAGACAGTAACTATCCAGCCCCAAACATAACAATTTTATGGGAGCAATTTCATAAGAATGTTCAACATATTAGTATCATCATTGTGGCATTTCTCCATTTTGAAAGTTTTTTTTATGCATTGACTAGTTTTGTGGTAATTATTATTAACCCTAGGAAAACAAATCTTATATTTTCCATAGCTAACTATGGTGGATAAACAAATATTTCTCTAACATCACCCATGGAATGCAACTGTAAATTGAAATCTGTACTGATTATTACAAGGAGACTAGTTGGAATATAGCATATGGCACTAGGAAAGGTATTAGGTGTGTTTAGGTTAGAAAATTCTATTAAAATAATAGTGTGGGGTGAGGTGTTAGGGTATTCTACAAAATAATCATTAATATTTTCTCATGTAAAAATGTAGGGCTTAATAAATTTTTCTTAATCTTGCATAGATATGCTAAGCAGAAATTTTATAGCATTTATTTATTTAGTAAGACCATGCTTCTAAAATGAAAATCTCACAAGATGACTGTTTTGCAAACAGTCCCTGTTTAATAACTGAAAATGCATAACAGATACTTAAATCCTTTATTGATAGTTACTTTCAGTTCATCAGGTTTCACTTTTGGTGATAACATTTTAGTGGTTTCCTAGAGTTATTTCTATGTAGTGTTCTTAGCCATTACTGTTTGCTTTGGGAAAAAACAATGCAGCAAATGCCTGATGTTCACTAGAAGGGACACATGAACCTTTCTTTCTAAAAGGGAAGTGTTTTATGCAGACCCTCCGGGAAGCAAGAATAACTCTATAAAAGGAATACATGTCAACAATGACATTTAAATGTTCAGCAATAGGGCATCTGATAAAGATATTGTTAAAATTTCTTGGACAAGATGTGATCTCAATGATGTTAAGGGTGTTTTCCACCTGTGAGATATGATCTCTCTGCCCTTGCTGACATTTTTAACTATCTACCAGTGTGTTCAACTAACATTTCAGAAATGGGGGTAAATGTCTAAGAAAACATATATCTGTTGTGAGTGTGTCTGTGTGTACTTTCTTGATTAGAATTGCTAACTTAATTTTCTGAGTTTAATTATGGTGATACAAACTTTACTTCCCAAGCATATGGCATATTATAAAAATAACTTTAATCATGACAGAAGAAAAATTATTAACCTTGTAGACAGTAACTATCCAGCCCCAAACATAACAATTTTATGGGAGCAATTTCATAAGAATGTTCAACATATTAGTATCATCATTGTGGCATTTCTCCATTTTGAAAGTTTTTTTTATGCATTGACTAGTTTTGTGGTAATTATTATTAACCCTAGGAAAACAAATCTTATATTTTCCATAGCTAACTATGGTGGATAAACAAATATTTCTCTAACATCACCCATGGAATGCAACTGTAAATTGAAATCTGTACTGATTATTACAAGGAGACTAGTTGGAATATAGCATATGGCACTAGGAAAGGTATTAGGTGTGTTTAGGTTAGAAAATTCTATTAAAATAATAGTGTGGGGTGAGGTGTTAGGGTATTCTACAAAATAATCATTAATATTTTCTCATGTAAAAATGTAGGGCTTAATAAATTTTTCTTAATCTTGCATAGATATGCTAAGCAGAAATTTTATAGCATTTATTTATTTAGTAAGACCATGCTTCTAAAATGAAAATCTCACAAGATGACTGTTTTGCAAACAGTCCCTGTTTAATAACTGAAAATGCATAACAGATACTTAAATCCTTTATTGATAGTTACTTTCAGTTCATCAGGTTTCACTTTTGGTGATAACATTTTAGTGGTTTCCTAGAGTTATTTCTATGTAGTGTTCTTAGCCATTACTGTTTGCTTTGGGAAAAAACAATGCAGCAAATGCCTGATGTTCACTAGAAGGGACACATGAACCTTTCTTTCTAAAAGGGAAGTGTTTTATGCAGACCCTCCGGGAAGCAAGAATAACTCTATAAAAGGAATACATGTCAACAATGACATTTAAATGTTCAGCAATAGGGCATCTGATAAAGATATTGTTAAAATTTCTTGGACAAGATGAGATCTCAATGATGTTAAGGGTGTTTTCCACCTGTGAGATATGATCTCTCTGCCCTTGCTGACATTTTTAACTATCTACCAGTGTGTTCAACTAACATTTCAGAAATGGGGGTAAATGTCTAAGAAAACATATATCTGTTGTGAGTGTGTCTGTGTGGACTTCTGAATAAAAATCCTAAATTAAAGAAATGGAAATAAAGGTAGTATTTAATACTTTTAGTTTTGTAGAGATTTTTTGCATTGTCAAATTCTAGTAAGCTATTTTTATAGATTAAATTTTATTCTTGTACATGACAAATGCTCCCAGTACTTTAGACAGATTTTATGTTATCATTGATCTCTAATTTATTAGCAGCTGCATAGGATATCGAATTTCAATTCAGTTTATACTGCAACTCAAATTTCCAATAAGTAGCAAATATTCCAGTGCACAGAAAATGTGTTTGCTCAATCAACAGTGGAATTCAAAGTTAATGAAGCCATAATGAAATATGAGTTATGTCTCTTTTTAATACAGTATATTTAGTATCACTCTTTTAAGGCAACATAGCATCCCTGTGAAACATGAAAACAAAATCAATATATTTGCCTTATGGGAACAGATTAGAAAGGAAAGATATAGTATGTAAGATTGTTTACATTATTTCTCACACTTTTCCAGTAAGTATGAGAAGTATTTTGTCATTGTTGTTATTAATATTTACTTGCTAAGTCGTGTCTGACTGTATTGCAACCCCATGATCTATAGCCCTCCAGACTCTTTTGTCCATAGTTTCTATTCTAAATAAAGAGATCTCTTCTGTGAAGGTAGTTAAGCTGCAAAATGGAAAAAAAAAAAAAAAAAAAAAAACCCTTAATATCTTTGGAAAACATTATCTGATAGAGGGGTTTCTCTGGTAGATCTGGGGTAAAGCATCCACCTGCAAATGCAGGATATGAGAGTTTCATCACTGGATCAGTAAGATCCCCTGGAGAAGGAGGTGGCAACCATTCCCATATTCTTGTCTAGAAAATCGCATGGACAAAAGGGTTCCATGGGCTATAGTCCATGGGGTCGCAAAGAGTTGGATGTCACTTAGCAACTAAACAATAGTGACAATCTAATAGAGGCTTTTTCATATTTGAAGTCATTACTTAAAATTTGAATTTGATAGCAATATTTTTGCTGAAAATAAGTGTCTAGACATAGCATATCATATTTTAATATCTTATTCTTCAATATATTTTAATCATTAATTTTGTTTGCCAATATTAGGTAACTTAGGGTTTTCTGGTAGTTCAGCTGGTAAAGAATGCACCTGCTATGGAGTAGACCCCAGTTTACTCTGGTTAGGAAGATCCCTTGAAGAAGGAATGGGCTACCCACTCCAGTATTTTTGGGTTTCCCCACTGTTTCAGTTGTTAAACAATCCATTTACAATGTGAGATACCTGGGTTCGATCCCTGGGTTTGGAAGATCCCCTGGAGAGGGGAACCGCTATCCATTCCAGTATTCTTGCCTGGAGAATCCCAAGGCTTGTCCATGGGCTCACAAAGAGTCAGAGAGGGTTGAGGAACTTTCACATTAGGTAACTTCAACCTTAAAAGAGTTATTAAAAACAACTGCTTTGTGTATTTCCTTTTTAAAAAGTAAACAAACCTAACTTGGATTTTGTTTGTTTGCTTCATCTGAAGCCGTCTTTTCTGTCTCTCCCATACACAAACATTAAACTCAGATCAATCACCAAGCATTGGGGAAGAATCAACAGGGTGCTAGGTTCTGTTCTTGAATATGGAGAAATAAACGATGGATTATGTGCCACTTGATCTTCATGAGCATATGCTTGAGTGAGAGAAACAAAAGTAGACAGTTTACAGAAATAAATACAAGGCAGAAAGGGATCATTGAAATAAATATACTGAACTTCTATGAGTACACAAAAAATAAACTGTAACTTAGGCTGAGATGACAGAAAAGCTGTATGTAAATGGTGAAATTAGACTGTAGTCTTGAAGAAAAATATATAATTTCAAAAAGTACAATATGAAATCAGAATGACAAAGTGTATTGTACATTTCTATGAAGAAAATTTAGGAGGATAATTAACTACAAGGCTTTTCCAGGAGGTGTCAGTTAAAACAGTGGTGGCTTAAATATTTAAGGGCACTAGAAGATATAAATTGTAGACTAGGGACAGATTTGGGAGAGCATTCTACTTAGCAGTAATCTTACTCTTTATGATACAAGCAATGGCAGACACAAAGTTCTGTGAAAAAGTGAAAATAAGAAGGATTTTTTTGAAGTTTAGTTGATAGAAGTTTATGAAGGGCATATATTAGCAGGGAAAGAGGCTAAAGACAGAGAAACTAATTACGATACTGTTGTAAAAAATGTACTTATAAAGAAAAGAAGAAAAAATGGAGACATATTTAAGGGCAAAGGGATTAATGACTAATTTAGTATGAAAGACAGAAAAAGGTGCCTCCAAGGTTTCTATTCTAAAATACAAGATACCTGGAAAATGGACTGGTTCTGAGCAAGTCCCAAGTGAAAGAGTTTGGAAAGAGCTTCTATTGACATTTATTTACTAAATACCACAAACTTGACTAGGTAGTCCACACACACGATCTCATTTAGGTTCTATGAGAAGGTTAAGGAGACAGGCATTATTATCACTCCATATTTCATAGAAAAGGAAGCATGTCAGGCAAAGTAATTTACCAATCATGATGCAGGTTTAACTGATAAAATGAGAATTTTTGCAAACTAAATGAACCTATGTTTGCTTTGAGTTTTAATGATGCAGTTGTACTATATATGCTATTTTGTGTCTGGATTTTTCTCAAAGTTATGTCTGTGAGATTCAAAGTGGTATATTGCAGTAGGTCTATTTTTATCACTTTAAAATAATGAATTTAAAGTTTAATGTGCATCTTATTCCAGTTAAGGTAAATAGTATTCACTAAAAAATAAAAATTAAACAGTCCAATGTATGAAAAGGCCACATTTTGCCCATTCTACTGTTGATGGCTATTTGGTTGTTTCTAGTGTGAGTTATTACAAATAATGAAATGAACTTCTTTTATATATCTGTTTGGGTTCATATATGTGACTATTAGGAAGATGTTCATATTTAGAAGTGGAGTTAGTGGTTCATAAAATATGTTCATATTTGGCATTATACTGCCAAATTCTTTTCAATTCTAGTTGACAAATTTATACTCATACCAGATTTGTGCTGATTCTTTGAAAACAGTAGATATTGAATATTATTTTCTTTTTAAAAAGCTTAGAGCTTCTGATTTGTACTTAGTTACATTTTGCTGTGTTTTTAATTTGAAATATAATGGCACCCATTTGAGTGCCTGCTTTCATAAAGTAGGCATTTCGTTTGCTTTTTTCCCAAAAAAGTTTTTTCTTTAAATATGGTCATTTTTGAAAATTTATATGGCATGGCTATTTGCATAGCATATTTACTTTGCCCTGTGAATTGGCAAAGGATTTACAGGTAAAAGTAGCTGCAAACACAGGGTTCATCCTAGTTGCCTTCTCTATATATCAGGATTTTGTATCCCCAAATTCTTGTTGCTTGCTTCTTGTTTCTGTTTATTTTCAATCCACTTTTTTTTCATTCTCAGCAGGAGAAGTACATAATTCTTGCTTCTATGACATAACCAGAAGCATAAATCTTGTGTTCTTCTAAACGTAATAAATTTGAGAAGCAGCAGAAAATCCTTATCTATATGCAATTATGTATCTTGAACTTATGAGAGATTTTGAGGTGCACATGAACATTTTTAATTTGATATTCACCAAAATATCATGAACCATTTGAATTATTTAGATGCGAAAATAAATTGTGTGATATCTAAATATAATTGTATTACATGAATATTTTAGGTTATATAAAGATACAGAAACAGAAATCTACATCAAAGACTCCTCAAAGCAAGACAAATTACTTCTCTAATCTATTTAAGTAAAACTAAGTTCACCTTTAATTAGTTTAAGATAAGTATGCTCACTAAAAAATAAAAATTAAACAGTCCAATGTATGAAAAGGCCACATTTTGCCCATTCTACTGTTGATGGCTATTTGGTTGTTTCTAGTGTGAGTTATTACAAATAATGAAATGAACTTCTTTTACATATCTGTTTGGGTTCATATATGTGACTATTAGGAAGATGTTCATATTTAGAAGTGGAGTTAGTGGTTCATAAAATATGTTCATATTTGGCATTATACTGCCAAATTCTTTTCAATTCTAGTTGACAAATTTATACTCATACCAGATTTGTGCTGATTCTTTGAAAACAGTAGATATTGAATATTATTTTCTTTTTAAAAAGCTTAGAGCTTCTGATTTGTACTTAGTTACATTTTGCTGTGTTTTTAATTTGAAATATAATGGCACCCATTTGAGTGCCTGCTTTCATAAAGTAGGCATTTCGTTTGCTTTTTTCCCAAAAAGTTTTTCTTTAAATATGGTCATTTTGAAAATTTATATGGCATGGCTATTTGCATAGCATATTTACTTTGCCCTGTGAATTGGCAAAGGATTTACAGGTAAAAGTAGCTGCAAACACAGGGTTCATCCTAGTTGCCTTCTCTATATATCAGGATTTTGTATCCCCAAATTCTTGTTGCTTGCTTCTTGTTTCTGTTTATTTTCAATCCACTTTTTTTTCATTCTCAGCAGGAGAAGTACATAATTCTTGCTTCTATGACATAACCAGAAGCATAAATCTTGTGTTCTTCTAAACGTAATAAATTTGAGAAGCAGCAGAAAATCCTTATCTATATGCAATTATGTATCTTGAACTTATGAGAGATTTTGAGGTGCACATGAACATTTTTAATTTGATATTCACCAAAATATCATGAACCATTTGAATTATTTAGATGCGAAAATAAATTGTGTGATATCTAAATATAATTGTATTACATGAATATTTTAGGTTATATAAAGATACAGAAACAGAAATCTACATCAAAGACTCCTCAAAGCAAGACAAATTACTTCTCTAATCTATTTAAGTAAAACTAAGTTCACCTTTAATTAGTTTAAGATAAGTATGCTCATTAAATTTAGGATAAATAAACTGATGAGCAAGTGAATATAGCATCCATTCATGCCTGTCTTATAGTAATTTTTCTTTGCTTTTAATATTTCAAATTTACATTTGTGAAAACCATGCTGATATTAGTTTCACTAAGTTCATCATAATTCACATTTTCATAACAGACTTATAATCAGTTAAAAAAACACAAAGTTTGTTGGAAAGGAAAATAAAACAAAATTAAATGAATTTGAAAAAAAATTTAATGAATTTGTCTTTTCTGTTATCATTTCTTCCTTCTCTTCAAAGGTATGTGGTATGTTCCTTGATCTTCTTTATACCCTAAATTAATAAATAATTTTCTTTTCTCTTCTAAAGGTCTTTTTTCATTTAGCTTTCTCAATCACATCATGATTGCTTCCTGGAGATACTCAGTACTGTTAAATTTGGCCAGATATTCTAATCTTTCTTAATGGCAACTCACTTTCCTCAGAAAAAAATATAGTTTTTTTAAAAAATGTATTTACTTATTCTCTTATTTTTGGCTATTCTGGGTTTTCACTGCTGCTGCAGGTTCTTCTCTAGTTGCAGAGAGTGGTGGCTACTCTCTAATTGAGATGAGCAGGCTTCTTGTTGTGGTGACTTCTCCTGTTGTGGAACTTGGGCTCTAGGGCACACAAGCTTCAATAATTGCAGTACATGGGCTCAATAGTTAAGACCCGAGACTCTAGAGCACAGGCTCAATAGTTGCGGATCATGGGCTCTGCCGCTCTTCAGCATATGGAATCCTCCTGGATCAGGGATTGCACTTGTGTCTGCTGCACTGGCAGGCGTGTTCTCTATCACTGTGGTCTGATTTGAGAAGCAGCAGAAAATCCTTATCTATATGCAATTATGTATCTTGAACTTATGAGAGATTTTGAGGTGCACATGAACATTTTTAATTTGATATTCACCAAAATATCATGAACCATTTGAATTATTTAGATGCGAAAATAAATTGTGTGATATCTAAATATAATTGTATTACATGAATATTTTAGGTTATATAAAGATACAGAAACAGAAATCTACATCAAAGACTCCTCAAAGCAAGACAAATTACTTCTCTAATCTATTTAAGTAAAACTAAGTTCACCTTTAATTAGTTTAAGATAAGTATGCTCATTAAATTTAGGATAAATAAACTGATGAGCAAGTGAATATAGCATCCATTCATGCCTGTCTTATAGTAATTTTTCTTTGCTTTTAATATTTCAAATTTACATTTGTGAAAACCATGCTGATATTAGTTTCACTAAGTTCATCATAATTCACATTTTCATAACAGACTTATAATCAGTTAAAAAAACACAAAGTTTGTTGGAAAGGAAAATAAAACAAAATTAAATGAATTTGAAAAAAAATTTAATGAATTTGTCTTTTCTGTTATCATTTCTTCCTTCTCTTCAAAGGTATGTGGTATGTTCCTTGATCTTCTTTATACCCTAAATTAATAAATAATTTTCTTTTCTCTTCTAAAGGTCTTTTTTCATTTAGCTTTCTCAATCACATCATGATTGCTTCCTGGAGATACTCAGTACTGTTAAATTTGGCCAGATATTCTAATCTTTCTTAATGGCAACTCACTTTCCTCAGAAAAAAATATAGTTTTTTTAAAAAATGTATTTACTTATTCTCTTATTTTTGGCTATTCTGGGTTTTCACTGCTGCTGCAGGTTCTTCTCTAGTTGCAGAGAGTGGTGGCTACTCTCTAATTGAGATGAGCAGGCTTCTTGTTGTGGTGACTTCTCCTGTTGTGGAACTTGGGCTCTAGGGCACACAAGCTTCAATAATTGCAGTACATGGGCTCAATAGTTAAGACCCAAGACTCTAGAGCACAGGCTCAATAGTTGCAGATCATGGGCTCTGCCGCTCTTCAGCATATGGAATCCTCCTGGATCAGGGATTGCACTTGTGTCTGCTGCACTGGCAGGCGTGGTCTCTATCACTGAGCTACCAGAGAAGCCCCTGAAAACAACATAGTTTTAATTCATCTGTTATTCCAAGTCTTCAACTGAACACCCAGCTTCATCTCTCATTGTTTTTCTTTCCATAGAGTGTTGTCAGTGGGATACATAAAGCCCTTGAGACAAAGATACAAGTGTTTTCTTTATATCAATACTACATTTTTCTAAGAACCATGGTTTTATTTTTTGAAGCAGTCGCTCCAAGACAGCATTAATAATAAGTGTAAAATTTTTAGCTCTAAGAAGAATATATTCTTTTTTAAAGCTTCAATCATAGCTTTTATGGATTTGAATATGTAATGCATTTAGTAACACTTCACTAGCATCATTAAATGATCTGATTTGATCATTATAACTAATGAGCTTTTAAGTACAGTATGTTTATATTGTCACTTTCACTCACACTCTCATTTCCCCTGGTTGCCATTTTGTAATTAAGAAGTTATCCATTGATAAAACTTAAATGAAAAAAGAAACTATAAAGAAAAGAAAATTCAAAATCACAACATGGGCTTCCCATGGGTCCAGTGGGTAAAGAGTCTAACTTGTGGTGCAAAGGGCACCGGTTCAATTCCTGGCATGGGAAGATTCTATGCGCTGCAGAATGGCTGAGCCAGTGTGTTCAATTACAAGCCAGTGCTCTGGACCACTTGGGCCCAGAGCCGGAGCTCTGCAAGGAGAGAGGCCACTGTGATGGGAGGCCCACACATGCCAAAGAATAAAGATGAATGAAAAATAAGTGAATAAAAAAATAAATGTTAAAAATCACAAGTATGGTGATATTCATCCAGCTATTAGCATACCTAATCTGAAGCTTCAGTGTAAGTAAAATAGGAATTTGGCTTTCTAAAATCTCTTACTTTCCAAAATGTAACCCCATATTTCCATTCAAAACAAGAAAAGACTTCTAATTGAGTGAGCAGGCTTCTTGTTGTGGTGACTTCTCCTGTTGTGGAACTTGGGCTCTAGGGCACACAAGCTTCAATAATTGCAGTACATGGGCTCAATAGTTCCCCGGATAAAATTGGGCTTTTGCCGCTCTTCAGCATATGGAATCCTCCTGGATCAGGGATTGCACTTGTGTCTGCTGCACTGGCAGGCGTGGTCTCTATCACTGAGCTACCAGAGAAGCCCCTGAAAACAACATAGTTTTAATTCATCTGTTATTCCAAGTCTTCAACTGAACACCCAGCTTCATCTCTCATTGTTTTTCTTTCCATAGAGTGTTGTCAGTGGGATACATAAAGCCCTTGAGACAAAGATACAAGTGTTTTCTTTATATCAATACTACATTTTTCTAAGAACCATGGTTTTATTTTTTGAAGCAGTCGCTCCAAGACAGCATTAATAATAAGTGTAAAATTTTTAGCTCTAAGAAGAATATATTCTTTTTTAAAGCTTCAATCATAGCTTTTATGGATTTGAATATGTAATGCATTTAGTAACACTTCACTAGCATCATTAAATGATCTGATTTGATCATTATAACTAATGAGCTTTTAAGTACAGTATGTTTATATTGTCACTTTCACTCACACTCTCATTTCCCCTGGTTGCCATTTTGTAATTAAGAAGTTATCCATTGATAAAACTTAAATGAAAAAAGAAACTATAAAGAAAAGAAAATTCAAAATCACAACATGGGCTTCCCATGGGTCCAGTGGGTAAAGAGTCTAACTTGTGGTGCAAAGGGCACCGGTTCAATTCCTGGCTGGGGAAGATTCTATGCGCTGCAGAATGGCTGAGCCAGTGTGTTCAATTACAAGCCAGTGCTCTGGACCACTTGGGCCCAGAGCCGGAGCTCTGCAAGGAGAGAGGCCACTGTGATGGGAGGCCCACACATGCCAAAGAATAAAGATGAATGAAAAATAAGTGAATAAAAAAATAAATGTTAAAAAAATCACAAGTATGATGATATTCATCCAGCTATTAGCATACCTAATCTGAAGCTTCAGTGTAAGTAAAATAGGAATTTGGCTTTCTAAAATTCCTTACTTTCCAAAATGTAACCCCATATTTCCATTCAAAACAAGAAAATCCAAATAAGAAGACATCTATTGCAGTAATTTTGAATACATTTAATTTTAGAAAAGAAAGAATATGAAAATATTCAATTTTCCATTGCTAGTAATACAGTCTGGTGAGCTACCTCAGAATTGAGTGTGCTTTCTTTGGTGTATAAGATGTGTTACCTTGGAGAATAAGTTTTGAAAATGTTGAGATTCAGCTTAGATTGTATTTATAGGAGGACTTATGCAACTGGATGGTTTCCTTTTCTATCTAGGGTCTGAGTCATTCCTATACTCAGCAGGTTTAACTCAAAACAACCATAACATCAATATTATGAAATGTTGTTTTCTTTAGGAAAATATCCATCAAAATATTAAGCGAATGATCACAGCTTATAAAAATAAGTATCCCAATAATTGACTATGAAGTTCTAGATAGAAGACTAATTAAAGGACATTGAGCAAATGTTGAACAAAGCAGCAGGTATTTGGAGGATTAACCAATCAGCATAGAAAGAAATTAAACCAAGCAGCAATATCTACTTTGATCAGCTGGCATTCAAAATATTGTCAGGTGAACATTAAATGCAGAGAAATGCTATAGTGTGTTTCATGGCAATATGTACAGAGGTGTTATAACTTGTCATTCAGAAGTTTGATACTCAGCCTTTATTCACACATCTGAGTCCTTTCTATGATATTCTTATTTCAGATTTTCCATCATTTGATTAACATTCATTTAACTATAAGTTTACATGATTAGTGACCATTGTCCAACATTGTATATTAGTAAGTAAATACATCTAAAATAAAAGAATAATAATAAAAAAATGTGTCTAGAATAAAAGAATAAATATAATAAACAATCTGGCCATCTGTCAATGCTACAGACATGTGCCATGATCCTTGGGGTTAACTATCTAAAACAGAGTAGGAAAAATTAACTCTGATGCATGATCCAATAATATTGTTACTTTGAAGCTCTAGGCTCTTCAAGTCTTCTGACTAATTACTTCCTTTTAATTAATTTTAAGATGTATTTTCAGAGCTACAAAATGCACATACCTAAAACACACACTTTGTCCAATTTTGACCAATATGTACATGTGTGAAAGCAGGATCTCATCTTAATTACACTTTATTTCCTTTACCCAGTAGAGTTTCATTATAACTTGTGGCAGTCAAATTCCCATTAAATGTTTTGATCAGATGAAGACATGTACTTTTTATCACCATGGATAACTTTGGCCTGTCATAGGACTTCACATGAATAGGATTATAAAGTATATACTCTTCATAACTATATTCAGTACTCAGCAATTTTTTGAGATTCATCTTTTTTAAATAACCCACTAGTATTCCATTGCATAAATATATCATAATTTTTAAAGAATATCCATTCCTTTGTTGGAATATTTCCAGATATTAACTATTTTAAATGAATCTGCTGGTTTCCTGGTTCTGGTTTATATCCCTTTGAATTTTAGCCACCAAATTATCCAAACTACTGTGTCACTGATGTTTGCATCTCCAAAAAAGTTTTTATATCCGCCCATGCTTACCCACTCCAGTATTCTTACCTGGAGAACTGCATGCACAGGGGAGCCTTGCAGGCTACAGTCCATGAGGTTGCAAAGAGTCAGTCACAACTTAGCAACTAACTCACACACCTACACACAGGTAACAGGGGTAAACAGTTCATAATTTCTATTCTCAAAGACAGTTGACCCAAAATAAATGAAAATTGTCGACCCTGTTTGCTTCTTTGTTCTATTAATAAAATACATCATAAATTGTATTAGGGCCGTGTCTGCTCACCTGCTCAATTGTCATTTCCTGGCACAAGGCCAATTTTGTCCACATCAGTTCTTCATACTGAACCAGAGACACTCCCTTTACACAAACATGTTATTGATGGGGAAAGAGGCAGCACAGTAGGAGAAAATAAACATTAATTGCTATCTTTGTTTTTGCTTTACTTCTGACATGTCTTTAAAATTGCCATTAACTTATTTAATGTTATTTGTGAAGTACCCAAAATCTGAGATAGACTTTTCTATGACCACATGTGTCTTGCCTTTAAGAGACTTATATTCTACAATACAGATATTATTAAACAATTGAAGCACAGCTGTTCTTTGATTACAGTTAGGAAAAGTACATTTAGAAAAATGAATGATTTTTGCAGCCACCTATGCTAGCCAGTTTATCTCATCTTAATTACACTTTATTTCCTTTACCCAGTAGAGTTTCATTATAACTTGTGGCAGTCAAATTCCCATTAAATGTTTTGATCAGATGAAGACATGTACTTTTTATCACCATGGATAACTTTGGCCTGTCATAGGACTTCACATGAATAGGATTATAAAGTATATACTCTTCATAACTATATTCAGTACTCAGCAATTTTTTGAGATTCATCTTTTTTAAATAACCCACTAGTATTCCATTGCATAAATATATCATAATTTTTAAAGAATATCCATTCCTTTGTTGGAATATTTCCAGATATTAACTATTTTAAATGAATCTGCTGGTTTCCTGGTTCTGGTTTATATCCCTTTGAATTTTAGCCACCAAATTATCCAAACTACTGTGTCACTGATGTTTGCATCTCCAAAAAAGTTTTTATATGCGCCCATGCTTACCCACTCCAGTATTCTTACCTGGAGAACTGCATGCACAGGGGAGCCTTGCAGGCTACAGTCCATGAGGTTGCAAAGAGTCAGTCACAACTTAGCAACTAACTCACACACCTACACACAGGTAACAGGGGTAAACAGTTCATAATTTCTATTCTCAAAGACAGTTGACCCAAAATAAATGAAAATTGTCGACCCTGTTTGCTTCTTTGTTCTATTAATAAAATACATCATAAATTGTATTAGGGCCGTGTCTGCTCACCTGCTCAATTGTCATTTCCTGGCACAAGGCCAATTTTGTCCACATCAGTTCTTCATACTGAACCAGAGACACTCCCTTTACACAAACATGTTATTGATGGGGAAAGAGGCAGCACAGTAGGAGAAAATAAACATTAATTGCTATCTTTGTTTTTGCTTTACTTCTGACATGTCTTTAAAATTGCCATTAACTTATTTAATGTTATTTGTGAAGTACCCAAAATCTGAGATAGACTTTTCTATGACCACATGTGTCTTGCCTTTAAGAGACTTATATTCTACAATACAGATATTATTAAACAATTGAAGCACAGCTGTTCTTTGATTACAGTTAGGAAAAGTACATTTAGAAAAATGAATGATTTTTGCAGCCACCTATGCTAGCCAGTCATCTCTATGCTTTGAACTGTATTGAGAGGAGAATAATAGATTGGAAAGAGGTTGGAAGTTATCTAATTAAGAATGAAAGGTTGAATATTGTGGTACTTGCCTATTCCTACTACAATCAGTAACAAGAAAACAACTGTCTTTTTTTTTTGATTTATTGTTCATTAACACTGGGAAAGAAATGCACCTTGCAGCAATAAATAACTGTGTAAATAAACTTCTAAGAACAGTTGAAGGTTTTAGACAGCAAAATATTTTCCTTTGGAATTTATTCTTTAAATTTTTGTGTATGCGCGGGCAGAAATAAACTGTGAAAGGCAAGTAATGTAAACCCATTTTAAATAGAAATTTTTAAGTTTATTTTAATGTTAAAAGCAATGCCTTTGCTCAATGATAACTAAGCATCAGTTGATCTAAGGCCTCTGCAGGTGGATCAGACAGATGGTAATCAGAATTCCCAGGTTTACCACTAACATTCATTGCTTCACCAAAACCAAGATAAGGCAAAAATAGTATTTAAAAGAGAAGCCTAAGCATACATCAACTCCTATTATGGAGACAAGTGTTCCAAATTTTGCATTCCACAGTGATTATCCAGGGGAAATTAAAGCATTCACTAGAGACATTGATAAATATTTCTATCAATTTGCTCAGAAAAAAAATGCTTTTTAAACTACAGACTATAGCATAATTATTCAAAATAAACAATAATTAACTGAACTAAATCAAGCAACACAAGGGTTTGCAAATTTGCCCTGTGGTTTACCAGCTGTTCTTTTTACTGTCTGCACTGTGAATTTATACTCAAGCTTTGCATTCTCAAGAGGTGGTAGAAAATTGAAGCACATTTTAGAATCTATTAAGTAAGGGTAAAATTACCAGTCTACTCAGTCTAAATCATATGGCAATGAGCGATTTACTTTTTGAAATGATCTTTATGAGGCAAAATTAACAAGCCTTTATTAGACACCTACTCTAAAATAGTTGTGTGAATCATAAGGATGTAGACTTAAATAAGACATTTAGGGTGTAAATAGTATAACACAGTTTAGAGACATGATCAAAAGCATTTTAATGAATAGTTTTCATTCAGGTTAGTGCCTTAGCAAATCAGGGAAATCAGCAAAATTCCTCATTGAGATACATTAATATTAGTTTTGGGAATCAAAACTACCTTGATTTTGGCCTCTTGTTCATAATCCTTCCTGGGTAGTGAAAAAAGTTTATTCCAGAGACTGATAATGCTGTGAAAGTTTTACTTGCTTCTCTTTGTCATTAGAGATAGGCTTCACAAAACAGCTTCAAAAAGTATTGTCCCTGTCAGGGTTAGAATTTTAATGGATAATTTGCATGGCACATGATGGCTTTGGCTAAATTCTTAGATTCCTATTTGTAGCTACAGTACATGTTCTTCTGCTGAAAGTGGAAAGATTACATTATAATGGAATGAAAATGTAATCTTAGATTACTGCTCTTAGATACAAACCTAGCTATCCATCCACCTACATAAGCACATTTTCCTAGCTATCCACCTACCTAAGTATATTTTCCTTATTCAGAGTCATTTTTCTTTATGATTCTAAAAGTGTTATTTTTTATTCACTGAGTCATGTCTGACTCTTTTGCAACTGGACTGTAGCCTTCCAGGCTCCTCTGTCTATTGGATTTCCCAGGTAAGAATACTGGAGTGGGTTGCCCTTTCCTTCTTCAGGGGACCTTCCCAACCCAGGGATCAAGCTCACATCTCCTGTATTGGCAGGCAGAGTCTTTACTACTGACCCACCACAGAAGCCCTATTAAAAAGTGTACTTTTGGTACTTAACGCATACGATAATATTTACTGAGCCCTTTCTAGGCAACAAACAGAGCCCTGGGGATACTAAATGAAAGAAATCAAGCTGCTACATTCATGGTTCTCACACTGTAGTTTCTAAAATTCAGCTTTAGAATTTGGGCTCAACTGGATAAGCTATCATGACATGGTCCTCCAAACAATCACTGAATGAGTAAAATCAAAATTAACATTTTAGCCTCTAAAATAGTTGTGTGAATCATAAGGATGTAGACTTAAATAAGACAGGTAGGGTGTAAATAGTATAACACAGTTTAGAGACATGATCAAAAGCATTTTAATGAATAGTTTTCATTCAGGTTAGTGCCTTAGCAAATCAGGGAAATCAGCAAAATTCCTCATTGAGATACATTAATATTAGTTTTGGGAATCAAAACTACCTTGATTTTGGCCTCTTGTTCATAATCCTTCCTGGGTAGTGAAAAAAGTTTATTCCAGAGACTGATAATGCTGTGAAAGTTTTACTTGCTTCTCTTTGTCATTAGAGATAGGCTTCACAAAACAGCTTCAAAAAGTATTGTCCCTGTCAGGGTTAGAATTTTAATGGATAATTTGCATGGCACATGATGGCTTTGGCTAAATTCTTAGATTCCTATTTGTAGCTACAGTACATGTTCTTCTGCTGAAAGTGGAAAGATTACATTATAATGGAATGAAAATGTAATCTTAGATTACTGCTCTTAGATACAAACCTAGCTATCCATCCACCTACATAAGCACATTTTCCTAGCTATCCACCTACCTAAGTATATTTTCCTTATTCAGAGTCATTTTTCTTTATGATTCTAAAAGTGTTATTTTTTATTCACTGAGTCATGTCTGACTCTTTTGCAACTGGACTGTAGCCTTCCAGGCTCCTCTGTCTATTGGATTTCCCAGGTAAGAATACTGGAGTGGGTTGCCCTTTCCTTCTTCAGGGGACCTTCCCAACCCAGGGATCAAGCTCACATCTCCTGTATTGGCAGGCAGAGTCTTTACTACTGACCCACCACAGAAGCCCTATTAAAAAGTGTACTTTTGGTACTTAACGCATACGATAATATTTACTGAGCCCTTTCTAGGCAACAAACAGAGCCCTGGGGATACTAAATGAAAGAAATCAAGCTGCTACATTCATGGTTCTCACACTGTAGTTTCTAAAATTCAGCTTTAGAATTTGGGCTCAACTGGATAAGCTATCATGACATGGTCCTCCAAACAATCACTGAATGAGTACTCAAAATCTACATGAAAAATATCCTAATCAAACCTTGTAATACCTAAGCATATTCATATTATACTTTAGAAAGAAATAGGTAAAATCTAAAATGTGTTCTCTGTTCAATGTTATTCTATGTAATACATTACATAAAATTATTATTATGTAATACATCATTATTCTATGTAATACATTACACTCAATTATTACTATGTAATAGAATTACCTCATTTAATTTTCAAAACACACTGAGACAGGTATTATTTCTTACCTATTCCTACATTACACTTATTTAACTAACTAGCTCTATTTTTGATAGACTGTTAAGACTATGAAAAGGTGAGAGACTTTCCCAATGTCACACAACCACTAAGTGATTAAGCAGGAACTTAAACCTTGACTGGAGTAAAATGCCACCCAGATGACCTGCTGGCCAGTCTGTGGTTCAACAAGGGGAAGTCATTCAAATGGAACTCCTCCTCACCGAATTGAAAAGGAGGGACAGTGTTAGGGAAGAAAATAGTGATGAGAGATTTCTGCACAAAAATGTTTTGGGAGAGACTCTTCATTGCTGAAATATGCAAACACTGAGACTTGTTAACAATCATGGAATTTAGAATGGCCACTGGAGCCAGTGAGACCCATTATTCTTCACCATTATCTCTGCAATAGTCATTGCTATCCTTAAGTAACATGATCAACCCGCGGAGAAAATTTATTTTTCCAGAAGGAGAATGAGGTGTAAAAGAAATGGAAAACTACTATTGCCACCCCAAGAAGTCTAATAAGAAAGAACATGCCAGAAACACTGACAAGCTACTATGGTCCCTCCTGGTAAATTTGGCAGGCAGAGTCTTTACTACTGACCCACCACAGAAGCCCTATTAAAAAGTGTACTTTTGGTACTTAACGAACGATAATATTTACTGAGCCCTTTCTAGGCAACAAACAGAGCCCTGGGGATACTAAATGAAAGAAATCAAGCTGCTACATTCATGGTTCTCACACTGTAGTTTCTAAAATTCAGCTTTAGAATTTGGGCTCAACTGGATAAGCTATCATGACATGGTCCTCCAAACAATCACTGAATGAGTACTCAAAATCTACATGAAAAATATCCTAATCAAACCTTGTAATACCTAAGCATATTCATATTATACTTTAGAAAGAAATAGGTAAAATCTAAAATGTGTTCTCTGTTCAATGTTATTCTATGTAATACATTACATAAAATTATTATTATGTAATACATCATTATTCTATGTAATACATTACACTCAATTATTACTATGTAATAGAATTACCTCATTTAATTTTCAAAACACACTGAGACAGGTATTATTTCTTACCTATTCCTACATTACACTTATTTAACTAACTAGCTCTATTTTTGATAGACTGTTAAGACTATGAAAAGGTGAGAGACTTTCCCAATGTCACACAACCACTAAGTGATTAAGCAGGAACTTAAACCTTGACTGGAGTAAAATGCCACCCAGATGACCTGCTGGCCAGTCTGTGGTTCAACAAGGGGAAGTCATTCAAATGGAACTCCTCCTCACCGAATTGAAAAGGAGGGACAGTGTTAGGGAAGAAAATAGTGATGAGAGATTTCTGCACAAAAATGTTTTGGGAGAGACTCTTCATTGCTGAAATATGCAAACACTGAGACTTGTTAACAATCATGGAATTTAGAATGGCCACTGGAGCCAGTGAGACCCATTATTCTTCACCATTATCTCTGCAATAGTCATTGCTATCCTTAAGTAACATGATCAACCCGCGGAGAAAATTTATTTTTCCAGAAGGAGAATGAGGTGTAAAAGAAATGGAAAACTACTATTGCCACCCCAAGAAGTCTAATAAGAAAGAACATGCCAGAAACACTGACAAGCCAGCTAGTGACTATTCCAAATATATCGATATATCCTATCACATTTTTTGGAAAGTAGGAGGCAAGTTTAATTACTCTATTAAATCCATGGGCTATTTTCAATGTAAAGAGAAACACTTAGCTTTGTTTTCCTAGGAATAATTGAGTGAGCAGATACCCAATCATAAAAACCAAAGTAAATTTAGATCTACTTTAATTTTTTGTGTAGGCTCTTTATTTTATTCCACATGATTTATTTGTTATTTCTTTTTAAAATATTTTACCTTTATTCAGATATAATTAACAAATATTACTGTAGTGTATTTAAATTGTATATTGTGATAATTTGATATATATAGATATAGATATAGATATATCAAAGAATTATGCATAGAATTATATAGTATATAGATATACTATATACTATAGTATACTATACTATAGTATATATATACTGTGAAAGGATTCCCCAAATCTAGTTAATAAAATTTCACATTTCTTTTCCTGGTGGTGAGAACACTTAAATTCTACTTTATTAGCAACTTTCAGTTATGTAATATAGTGTTATCAACTACAGTCACCATATTTTAATTAGATCCTCAGACCTTATTCATCTTAGAGCTGGAAGGCTGTATCTTTACCTCTCCCTATTTTCCCAACCCTCCAGACATGGAAAAGACTTTTCTACTCTTTATTTCTGTAATTTTGACGTTCTTTTCTAGACTCTGCATTCAAGTGGTACTATGCATTGTTTGTCTTTCTCTGGCCTGTTTTACTAAATCCTTATTTTATATACCATCATTGACACTTTGTTAGTTATTGCTTATAAGAATAACATATATTTCTAAGTATGTAGTCAACATTACTTTGATTAATATTAGAATTTGTTTTAAAAGCAGAGGAAATACGTATCAATTTTTTCAATCTTAATACAACATATAAAGTATGCTAACACTGAGACTTGTAAAATCATGGAATTTAGAATGGCCACTGGAGCCAGTGAGACCCATTATTCTTCACCATTATCTCTGCAATAGTCATTGCTATCCTTAAGTAACATGATCAACCCGCGGAGAAAATTTATTTTTCCAGAAGGAGAATGAGGTGTAAAAGAAATGGAAAACTACTATTGCCACCCCAAGAAGTCTAATAAGAAAGAACATGCCAGAAACACTGACAAGCCAGCTAGTGACTATTCCAAATATATCGATATATCCTATCACATTTTTTGGAAAGTAGGAGGCAAGTTTAATTACTCTATTAAATCCATGGGCTATTTTCAATGTAAAGAGAAACACTTAGCTTTGTTTTCCTAGGAATAATTGAGTGAGCAGATACCCAATCATAAAAACCAAAGTAAATTTAGATCTACTTTAATTTTTTGTGTAGGCTCTTTATTTTATTCCACATGATTTATTTGTTATTTCTTTTTAAAATATTTTACCTTTATTCAGATATAATTAACAAATATTACTGTAGTGTATTTAAATTGTATATTGTGATAATTTGATATATATAGATATAGATATAGATATATCAAAGAATTATGCATAGAATTATATAGTATATAGATATACTATATACTATAGTATACTATACTATAGTATATATATACTGTGAAAGGATTCCCCAAATCTAGTTAATAAAATTTCACATTTCTTTTCCTGGTGGTGAGAACACTTAAATTCTACTTTATTAGCAACTTTCAGTTATGTAATATAGTGTTATCAACTACAGTCACCATATTTTAATTAGATCCTCAGACCTTATTCATCTTAGAGCTGGAAGGCTGTATCTTTACCTCTCCCTATTTTCCCAACCCTCCAGACATGGAAAAGACTTTTCTACTCTTTATTTCTGTAATTTTGACGTTCTTTTCTAGACTCTGCATTCAAGTGGTACTATGCATTGTTTGTCTTTCTCTGGCCTGTTTTACTAAATCCTTATTTTATATACCATCATTGACACTTTGTTAGTTATTGCTTATAAGAATAACATATATTTCTAAGTATGTAGTCAACATTACTTTGATTAATATTAGAATTTGTTTTAAAAGCAGAGGAAATACGTATCAATTTTTTCAATCTTAATACAACATATAAAGTATAAATAACACTTGTATATGTTTTGTATTTATAAAGTCTCTGTGACAGAGTTACACTTACAGCAGAATATGTTCTTCATCTTCAAAGTTTCCTCTGGTAATGATAAATTGTATGTTCTTCACTACATTTTTAACCATTAGAATCATCAAAGTTATAACTAAAAATAATATTATATTTTATTTTATTTTCAGTGTCATAAATCAGCAAATTGTGATATTTTTAAGATCTTTAAGATAATCTAGAAAATGGTATATTGTATTGGATATTGCTAATTGTTTTTAAAATGTTTATCTTTTATACAGAGATATACTTGAGTTTTGGAGCCCAGGTTAATTAGCACAAATGTAACCTCACTTGCAAGCAACTGCCAACATTGTATTTACAGCCAATATATACAGTTGGTGTGCATATTCTCTAATGTATAGAAATGTGCCTATTTTGTGAGTAGAAATAAAGAATATGTATCCCCTCATCTATGAAATAACTAAATAGTTCATGGCTTCATGTACACTTTGATATGAAAATTTAAAAATAAATGCATATAAAGTTGAATAAATTAATTTTAATACTATCTGTTTTCTTTCTTCCCATTAAAACTAACCAAAATTCAAGTAAAACTTTGAGGGAGGGACTTCCCTGGTGGTCTAATGGTTAAGACTCTGGGCTACTAATGCTGAGGTCCTGGGTTTGCTCTCTGGTCAGGGAACTAGATCCCATATGCTGCAAATAACACCAAAATCAGACAAATAATTAAATTTTTAAGGGAGTGAGTTTGAGAGTTAAATGTTCTAAAGGCCAAGTTTTAGGAGAGAAAATTTCATGTTTTTGTGACTATTAGTTCCAGAGGTTAAGTATTAGTCTTAATGTGAAGATCTGAGAAAAATTCTTTCTTACTTCCAGTAGGAAAATGGAAAAAGAAGAAACTCTTCTGAAATACCTCCAGAGTTCTCTGTTCTCTTTTACAATATCTAATCTCAAGGAATCTATTACTCATTCACATCAGAATGCAACCTATTGGGATTTTATCAAAACTTAACCCAATGGAGAGAAAGGAAATAGTCAAGTAAATAGCTCACTAAACGACTGCAATCTAATCATAGGACACTATATTGTTCGTCCACAGCCTCACCTCTATCACCACATCAGCAACTCCTCTGTATAATAAAAGGGAGAGAAAAACAAACAAACAAACAAAAATTGCAAGACTGCTAAAAAAAAAAAAAGCAAAAAAGAAAAAACCTGCAAGGCTTAGATGCTTTAAAGAAAGCGTCTAGGGATAACCAAATAAAATAGGAGGAACACATATGAGAGGACCATAACAAATTTTAGCTTCTGACAGCACAGCTTCAGCAAACAGTAAACATAGTCTAACTTCTAGCCAGAAAATCAGAAAACTTCAGATAATGCATGGCTTCAGATTCTTTTGCCCTGATGGGATTAGCACAAATGTAACCTCACTTGCAAGCAACTGCCAACATTGTATTTACAGCCAATATATACAGTTGGTGTGCATATTCTCTAATGTATAGAAATGTGCCTATTTTGTGAGTAGAAATAAAGAATATGTATCCCCTCATCTATGAAATAACTAAATAGTTCATGGCTTCATGTACACTTTGATATGAAAATTTAAAAATAAATGCATATAAAGTTGAATAAATTAATTTTAATACTATCAGTTTTCTTTCTTCCCATTAAAACTAACCAAAATTCAAGTAAAACTTTGAGGGAGGGACTTCCCTGGTGGTCTAATGGTTAAGACTCTGGGCTACTAATGCTGAGGTCCTGGGTTTGCTCTCTGGTCAGGGAACTAGATCCCATATGCTGCAAATAACACCAAAATCAGACAAATAATTAAATTTTTAAGGGAGTGAGTTTGAGAGTTAAATGTTCTAAAGGCCAAGTTTTAGGAGAGAAAATTTCATGTTTTTGTGACTATTAGTTCCAGAGGTTAAGTATTAGTCTTAATGTGAAGATCTGAGAAAAATTCTTTCTTACTTCCAGTAGGAAAATGGAAAAAGAAGAAACTCTTCTGAAATACCTCCAGAGTTCTCTGTTCTCTTTTACAATATCTAATCTCAAGGAATCTATTACTCATTCACATCAGAATGCAACCTATTGGGATTTTATCAAAACTTAACCCAATGGAGAGAAAGGAAATAGTCAAGTAAATAGCTCACTAAACGACTGCAATCTAATCATAGGACACTATATTGTTCGTCCACAGCCTCACCTCTATCACCACATCAGCAACTCCTCTGTATAATAAAAGGGAGAGAAAAACAAACAAACAAACAAAAATTGCAAGACTGCTAAAAAAAAAAAAAGCAAAAAAGAAAAAACCTGCAAGGCTTAGATGCTTTAAAGAAAGCGTCTAGGGATAACCAAATAAAATAGGAGGAACACATATGAGAGGACCATAACAAATTTTAGCTTCTGACAGCACAGCTTCAGCAAACAGTAAACATAGTCTAACTTCTAGCCAGAAAATCAGAAAACTTCAGATTCTTTTTGCCTGATGCATCATGCATGGCTTAATTGACTACACTAATGTATTTGACTTGGTGTGTCACAATAATCTGTGAGAAATTCTTAAAGAATTGGGTATACCAGCCACCTTGCCTGTCTCCTGAGAAACCTGTATGCAGGTCAAAAAGCAACAGTTAGAACTGGACATGTACAAAGGACTCATTCAAAATTGGGAAAGGAGTATGTCAAAGCCATATATTGTCACAGTGCTTATTTAAGTTCTATGCAGAGAACATATTTTGAAATGACACACTGGATAAACCAAAAGATGGAATCAAGATTTCCAGGAGAAATATTAATAATCTCAGGAATGCAGATGATATCATCCTAATGTCAGAAAGTGAAAAGGAACTAAAGAGACACTTGATGAAGTTGAAAAAGGAGAGTGAAAAAGCTGACTTGAAACTCAGCATTCAAAAAATGAAGATCATGTCATCTAGTCCCATGTCTGCATCGCAAATAATGGGGAAAAATGGAAAAAGTGACAGACTTCATTTTCTTGGACTCCAAAATCACTCTGGATGGTGACTGTGGCCTTGAAATTGTAAGACATTTGTTCAATTGAAGAAAAAAATGTGACAAACCTAGACAGCATGTTAAAGGCAGAGCCATCCTTTTGCCAACAAAAATCTATATAAAAAAAAGATCCATATAGTCAAAGCTATGATTTTTCCTACAGTCTGGTACAGATGTGATAGCTGGCCCAGAAAGAAGGTTGAACGCATAAGAACTGATGATTTCAAACTGTGTTGTTGGAGAAGACTCTTGAGAATCTCTTGGGCATCAAGGAGATCAAATTAGTCAATCCTAAAGTAAATTAACCTTTAATATTCATTGGAAGGACCGATATTAAAGCTGAAGCCCCATTACTTCGACCACCTGATTCAAAGAGCTGACTCACTGGAAAAGACCCTGATGCTGGGAAAGCTAGAGGGGAAGAGGGAAAGGGGGCGATCTAAGATCAAATTGTTGGATGGCATCATCAACTTGAACAAAGTAAACATAGTCTAACTTCTAGCCAGAAAATCAGAAAACTTCAGATTCTTTTGCCTGATGCATCATGCATGGCTTAATTGACTACACTAATGTATTTGACTTGGTGTGTCACAATAATCTGTGAGAAATTCTTAAAGAATTGGGTATACCAGCCACCTTGCCTGTCTCCTGAGAAACCTGTATGCAGGTCAAAAAGCAACAGTTAGAACTGGACATGTACAAAGGACTCATTCAAAATTGGGAAAGGAGTATGTCAAAGCCATATATTGTCACAGTGCTTATTTAAGTTCTACGCAGAGAACATATTTTGAAATGACACACTGGATAAACCAAAAGATGGAATCAAGATTTCCAGGAGAAATATTAATAATCTCAGGAATGCAGATGATATCATCCTAATGTCAGAAAGTGAAAAGGAACTAAAGAGACACTTGATGAAGTTGAAAAAGGAGAGTGAAAAAGCTGACTTGAAACTCAGCATTCAAAAAATGAAGATCATGTCATCTAGTCCCATGTCTGCATCGCAAATAATGGGGAAAAATGGAAAAAGTGACAGACTTCATTTTCTTGGACTCCAAAATCACTCTGGATGGTGACTGTGGCCTTGAAATTGTAAGACATTTGTTCAATTGAAGAAAAAAAATGTGACAAACCTAGACAGCATGTTAAAGGCAGAGCCATCCTTTTGCCAACAAAAATCTATATAAAAAAAAGATCCATATAGTCAAAGCTATGATTTTTCCTACAGTCTGGTACAGATGTGATAGCTGGCCCAGAAAGAAGGTTGAACGCATAAGAACTGATGATTTCAAACTGTGTTGTTGGAGAAGACTCTTGAGAATCTCTTGGGCATCAAGGAGATCAAATTAGTCAATCCTAAAGTAAATTAACCTTTAATATTCATTGGAAGGACCGATATTAAAGCTGAAGCCCCATTACTTCGACCACCTGATTCAAAGAGCTGACTCACTGGAAAAGACCCTGATGCTGGGAAAGCTAGAGGGGAAGAGGGAAAGGGGGCGACCTAAGATCAAATTGTTGGATGGCATCATCAACTCAATGGACATGAGATTGAACAAATTCTGGGACATGGTCAAGGACAGAAAGCCTGGCATGCTAAAGTCCATAGGGCTGCAAAGATTTAGACGTGACTGAGTGCCCAAACAACATAACAATTGCCTGAAAGGCAAAAATATAGTATAAAGAAATAGTGCAAGGATCAGATATGCCATAGATTTTGAAATTTTCAAACTGGGAATCTAAGCTAACTTTTCTGAGGCCTTTAATTGCAAAAATAATGTGCTAAATATAGCATACTAAAGGCTTTCATGGGAAATGTAGAAAACGTACAAAAACAGACAGGTAATATAAGCAAAATTGTGGAAATTCTGAGAAAGAAACATATGAAATCCTCAAATTCAAAAACATTGTAACATTGGGCTTCCCTGGTGGTCCATTGGGTAAGGACACTGCCTTGCAGCACAAGGGGTGCCGGTTCGATCCCTGGCCTGGGAAGATCCCAAGTGCTGCGGAGTGGCTGGACCGATGTGTCCAATTACAGAGCCGGAGCTCCGGGGCAGAGAGGCCACTGCGATGTGAGGCCCACACAGGCGGAAGAACAAAGATGGATGAAAACAGATAAATGAAAGACAAATAGAAGTGGCCCGCCCGCCCCCTCCAAAAAAAAAAAAAAAAAAAACATTGTAACAGAAACGAATGCCTTTGATGAGCTCATCAAGAGACCAATAGACACGTTTGAGGGAATAATCAATGAGCTTTAAAATATTTCATTAATAACTTCCCAAACTAAAATACAAGATGAAAATCAAAACTATGAAACAGAATATCCAAAACTGTGGACCAGTTCAGAGAAGTGTAGCCTTATGTGTAATGGACATACCAGAGGGAGGAGAATGAGAAAATAGAATAGGAAAAATAGTTGTGGTAATAATAGTGGCTGAGAATTTTCTAAAACTAATGACAGATATAAAACCACATATCCAGAATCTCAGATAACACCAAGCAGGCAGGATAAATAGCAAAAATATTATTATCTAGGCATATCATATTTAAACTTCAGAAAATCAAAGACAAAGAGAAAATCTTGAAAGAATCCAGTTGGAAGAGGGAAGCAACATGCTTATAGAGAGGAATAAGATGAATATTAAACCAAACTTTTTTGAAACATGTGTTCTATGCAAGCAAGAGTGGACTAAGTGTTGAAAGAAAAGAAGTAGAAAGAAATAAAATAAGAAAGCATCAAGTTAAAATTCTATTTACAGTTATTCCATTATTTGTCAAATATGAGGAGAAATAAAACCAATAAAGACATTGTCAGACAAAGAAAAACAGAGACATTGTCATGAATAGGCTTACCTTATAATAAATGTTAAAAGGAGTTACCAAAAGAGAAGGAACATTATAGGTTAGAAATTTGGGTCATAAATAAAGGAAGCATACTGGAGAAGGAATAGGTAATACATGAAATTTTATTTTATTTTCGTATTTAAACTGATCAAGACCTTAGCTAAGAAATGTGATGCCTTTTTTGGTACAGTCTCTGAACTGGTTGACTTCATGGATCCTGGGTGCAGGCCTATATAATACTGGCAAGTTCTCTTCCTTTCTGACCCACACCAAAAGCATGGTACACAAAGTTGAGCCGGAGCTCCGGGGCAGAGAGGCCACTGCGATGTGAGGCCCACACAGGCGGAAGAACAAAGATGGATGAAAACAGATAAATGAAAGACAAATAGAAGTGGCCCGCCCGCCCCCTCCAAAAAAAAAAAAAAAAAAACATTGTAACAGAAACGAATGCCTTTGATGAGCTCATCAAGAGACCAATAGACACGTTTGAGGGAATAATCAATGAGCTTTAAAATATTTCATTAATAACTTCCCAAACTAAAATACAAGATGAAAATCAAAACTATGAAACAGAATATCCAAAACTGTGGACCAGTTCAGAGAAGTGTAGCCTTATGTGTAATGGACATACCAGAGGGAGGAGAATGAGAAAATAGAATAGGAAAAATAGTTGTGGTAATAATAGTGGCTGAGAATTTTCTAAAACTAATGACAGATATAAAACCACATATCCAGAATCTCAGATAACACCAAGCAGGCAGGATAAATAGCAAAAATATTATTATCTAGGCATATCATATTTAAACTTCAGAAAATCAAAGACAAAGAGAAAATCTTGAAAGAATCCAGTTGGAAGAGGGAAGCAACATGCTTATAGAGAGAGGAATAAGATGAATATTAAACCAAACTTTTTTGAAACATGTGTTCTATGCAAGCAAGAGTGGACTAAGTGTTGAAAGAAAAGAAGTAGAAAGAAATAAAATAAGAAAGCATCAAGTTAAAATTCTATTTACAGTTATTCCATTATTTGTCAAATATGAGGAGAAATAAAACCAATAAAGACATTGTCAGACAAAGAAAAACAGAGACATTGTCATGAATAGGCTTACCTTATAATAAATGTTAAAAGGAGTTACCAAAAGAGAAGGAACATTATAGGTTAGAAATTTGGGTCATAAATAAAGGAAGCATACTGGAGAAGGAATAGGTAATACATGAAATTTTATTTTATTTTCGTATTTAAACTGATCAAGACCTTAGCTAAGAAATGTGATGCCTTTTTTGGTACAGTCTCTGAACTGGTTGACTTCATGGATCCTGGGTGCAGGCCTATATAATACTGGCAAGTTCTCTTCCTTTCTGACCCACACCAAAAGCATGGTACACAAAGTTGATGAAGCGAAGCCCATGATTAAGTGCCACATGAAGAGTGTGCTGTGTCTGACAGTGGCTGTTGACCACTTGAATATGACCCATGATGAGCTTATGTACATCCATTTAGCTATCAGCTCCTCGGTATAACCGCTCAAGAAAAAATAACAGAACATCAGGGCTTTTCACATTAAGAGCACCATGGGCAAGTCCCAGTACCTGTACTAAGTACAGCTTGAAAGACCCTGCTCCCATCATTAAACAACAAAAGAAAAAAAAAAAAGAAAGAAAAAAAAAGTTTCTGTTTTTATTGTTTTGTTCAAAACAATTGCAGTGTTGTATTTGTTGGTCATAGCTTGCAGATAAGTGAAATAAATGATAGTGATATAACAAATGAAGAGAGGAATCAGAAATACTGTGTCATAATGTACTTGTTATGAGGTATTCTCATAAGGTAACCGTAGATCTGTAGAAGGAGATTTGTATTACTCGTATATTTAAAACTCAAAGACAGTCAAAAAACATTTTTAAATGAAGTATAATTGATATGCTAAGAAAGAAGAGAATATTGAACCACATAATGTTTTCAAAACCAAAGGACATAGAAAAAATAGAACAAAAACCAGAGGCAACATATAGAAGACAGTTAAAAGAGTAGATATAATTGTATCTATTAATAATCACTTTAAATATGAATGGTCTAAATAAAGCAATTAAAACACAGAGAATCTCAAAGTAGAAAAGAAGAAAAAGACCTATCTATATGTTGTCTAGAAGAAATCCAGTTTAAATATGAAGACTTTGAGACAATTTGGAAGTAAAGAGATGGAGAAGTGTATGTCAAGCTAACACTATTCAAAAGAAAGCAGGAATAGCTATATTACTTTCAGGCAGAGCCAACTTCAGAGCAATAAAAGATATAAAAAGGAGCAATACATAATGATAAAAGTATCAATTATTCTTGAAGACATAATAATCTTTAATATCTATGTACCTAACAAACATGTGAGTGTCAAAACATGTGAGGCAAAACTGATAGAACCACAAAGAGAACTGGATGAATCTACTATTATATGTAGAGAGTTCAGCACTGTTTTACCAGTAGTAGGCAGCTACAGCAGGCAAAAATCAGTCAGAATATAGCTGACTTAAATTGGACCATCAATCAATTGGATCTAATTGACACTCATAGAATACTTCTTCAAATAAGAGCAGATTGCACATTCTTCATAAGCTCACATGGAACATTCACTAAGATAGATGATATTCTAGGCTGTAAAATTCACTTTAATAAATTTAAAAGAATAACCATAAGATAAAGTATACTCTTAGACCACAGTGGAATTAGACTAGAAATCAATAACAGAAGGATACCTGAAAATTCCAAAATATTTGCAGATTTTAAGACTTCTCAATAATACGCAGATCAATATGAGGTTTCAAGAGAAGTTTTAAGACCATTTAAACTAAGTGAAAATGAAACCACAACCTATCAGTGTATTGAAATGTATTAAAAGCGATAGAGTGAAATTAATAACATTGAAAACATATGTTTGAAGTGTTTTTTTAAACTAAAAAAAAACAAATATAGATAGACAGTTAAATGAAGTATAATTGATATGCTAAGAAAGAAGAGAATATTGAACCACATAATGTTTTCAAAACCAAAGGACATAGAAAAATAGAACAAAACCAGAGGCAACATATAGAAGACAGTTAAAGAGTAGATATAATTGTATCTATTAATAATCACTTTAAATATGAATGGTCTAAATAAAGCAATTAAAACACAGAGAATCTCAAAGTAGAAAAGAAGAAAAAGACCTATCTATATGTTGTCTAGAAGAAATCCAGTTTAAATATGAAGACTTTGAGACAATTTGGAAGTAAAGAGATGGAGAAGTGTATGTCAAGCTAACACTATTCAAAAGAAAGCAGGAATAGCTATATTACTTTCAGGCAGAGCCAACTTCAGAGCAATAAAAGATATAAAAAGGAGCAATACATAATGATAAAAGTATCAATTATTCTTGAAGACATAATAATCTTTAATATCTATGTACCTAACAAACATGTGAGTGTCAAAACATGTGAGGCAAAACTGATAGAACCACAAAGAGAACTGGATGAATCTACTATTATATGTAGAGAGTTCAGCACTGTTTTACCAGTAGTAGGCAGCTACAGCAGGCAAAAATCAGTCAGAATATAGCTGACTTAAATTGGACCATCAATCAATTGGATCTAATTGACACTCATAGAATACTTCTTCAAATAAGAGCAGATTGCACATTCTTCATAAGCTCACATGGAACATTCACTAAGATAGATGATATTCTAGGCTGTAAAATTCACTTTAATAAATTTAAAAGAATAACCATAAGATAAAGTATACTCTTAGACCACAGTGGAATTAGACTAGAAATCAATAACAGAAGGATACCTGAAAATTCCAAAATATTTGCAGATTTTAAGACTTCTCAATAATACGCAGATCAATATGAGGTTTCAAGAGAAGTTTTAAGACCATTTAAACTAAGTGAAAATGAAACCACAACCTATCAGTGTATTGAAATGTATTAAAAGCGATAGAGTGAAATTAATAACATTGAAAACATATGTTTGAAGTGATCTAAAATTAATAATATATACTTCTACCCTCAGAAACTAGGAAATAAGAAGAAATTCATTCCAAAGTAAACAAAATAAAAGAAATAATACAAACTAGAACAGGAATTAATACAATTGGAACTAAGAAAAAATAGGTAACACTAAATCTAATTCTTTGAAAAAAATTAATAAAATTGAAAACCCTTACTCAGATTATCCAAGAAAAGGAAAAGACAGAAGACACAACTTACTAACATCAAAACTAAAAGGACTAGTGCTATTGTATTCATGAACATTTAATTAAAGAATATTATGGAAAACTATATGCTTATGAATTTGGTAAGTTACATAAAATGAATCAGTTTGTTGAAAGACACAATCTATAACAACTCATGTAAGGAGAAGCAGATAATCTGAATAACGGTTAAAGATACTGAATCAAACAAACAACATTACAAAACAGAAAGCACAATGCCCAGGTATTTTCACAGGTGAATTCTACCAATCTTTTAAGGAAGAAATGATGCTAATTCCTTACAAACTATTCCAGAATACAGAAACAAAGGAATACTTTCTAAGTTATTCTGTGAGGCATTTCCCTAAAGTCAAATAAGGACAAAGACATTACAAGAAAGACATTACTGCAGATAAATATCTATCATGAGCATGCCAAAATTCTCAACTTAATATTAGCAAATCAAATACAATGATATATAAAAATAAGTACATATACAATGACCAAGTGAAGTTTAGTCTCAGGTATGAAAGACTGCTTCAACATTCAGAAATATATTAATAAAATCTATTGCAACAACAACCTTAAAAAAGAAAAGCCTTAAGATCATATCAATAGATGCACAAAAAACATTTGACAATATGTAACACTAACTTGATGATAAAAGCTCTCAGTAAACAAGGAAAGGTGTCTGTTGCTCAGTAGTATTCAACTCTTTGTGACCCCATAGATTGGGTTCCTATGTCCATGGGATTTCCCAGGCAAGAATACTAGAGTGGATTGCCATTCCCTTCTCCAGTGGATCTTCCCAATCAAGGGACTGAACCCCAGTCTCCTGCATCACAGGCAGATTCTTTACCATCTGAGCCACCAGGGAACCCCAAACAAGGAAAAGAGGAGGACAACAATATCTAGAGTTAACCTTATACTAATACTCATGAGAAACTAGATGCTTTCCTCCTAAGATAGGTACAAGGAAAGGATACCAACTTTCACTACTTATATTCAACATCATAGAGGACATTCTGCTCAATGCAATAAAACAAGAAACAAATGTTACAGATATTGGAAATGAAGACACAAAAGTCTCTTTTATAAACACATGAAGTCTCTTTTTTACAGATCATATGATCGTCTATGTGAAAAATCTCACCCAAAACCAACAAAAACAACCAGAATAATAAATAATAATATAATACATGGATATAAACAATAGCATATTTATATAATATATATATAAAATCACATAGTATACAAGGCTAATAAATAAAAGTCAATTGACTCCCTATATATTAGGAGTGAAAAGTTGCAATTTGAAGTTTAAAACACAACACTATTTACATTAGCATAAAAATGCTTAGGTAAAAATCTGACAAAATGTGTATGAGGTCTACATGAGGAATACTTTGAGACACTGTAAGAAATCAAAGTTCTAAATAAATGCAGAAATAGCTATATCCATAGATAGTTCTAAATAAATGCAGAAATGGTCTATACCCATAGACAGTAAGATGAAATATTGTTAAAATGTCATTTCTTATCAAGTTGACCTATAGAATTAATGCAATCCCAATCAGAATCTTGGGAAGCTACTTTGTGGAAATTGACAAACTAGATCTAAGGTTTCCAAAGAAAGGCAAAAGACCCAGAATAGCCAATGTGATATTGAAAAGAGCAAAGTCAAAGAACCGGCACTACCTACTTCAAAACTGAATATAAAACTATAGTAATCAAGGTAAAGTGGTTTTAGATTAAGGATAGGCACATAGGTCAATGAAAAATAATAGGGAGTTCAGAAATAGACCCACTTGAATATAGACAACCAATCTTCAGTGAAGGAGCAAACACAATCCAATGGAGAAGGAAGTCTTTTTAAAAAGTGGCATTGGAACAACTGACCACATGCGAAAAAGAAGGTGTTCAGATGTTGACCTTACACTTTCACTAAAATTAACCAAAATGGATGCCATTCCCTTCTCCAGTGGATCTTCCCAATCAAGGGACTGAACCCCAGTCTCCTGCATCACAGGCAGATTCTTTACCATCTGAGCCACCAGGGAACCCCAAACAAGGAAAAGAGGAGGACAACAATATCTAGAGTTAACCTTATACTAATACTCATGAGAAACTAGATGCTTTCCTCCTAAGATAGGTACAAGGAAAGGATACCAACTTTCACTACTTATATTCAACATCATAGAGGACATTCTGCTCAATGCAATAAAACAAGAAACAAATGTTACAGATATTGGAAATGAAGACACAAAAGTCTCTTTTATAAACACATGAAGTCTCTTTTTTACAGATCATATGATCGTCTATGTGAAAAATCTCACCCAAAACCAACAAAAACAACCAGAATAATAAATAATAATATAATACATGGATATAAACAATAGCATATTTATATAATATATATATAAAATCACATAGTATACAAGGCTAATAAATAAAAGTCAATTGACTCCCTATATATTAGGAGTGAAAAGTTGCAATTTGAAGTTTAAAACACAACACTATTTACATTAGCATAAAAATGCTTAGGTAAAAATCTGACAAAATGTGTATGAGGTCTACATGAGGAATACTTTGAGACACTGTAAGAAATCAAAGTTCTAAATAAATGCAGAAATAGCTATATCCATAGATAGTTCTAAATAAATGCAGAAATGGTCTATACCCATAGACAGTAAGATGAAATATTGTTAAAATGTCATTTCTTATCAAGTTGACCTATAGAATTAATGCAATCCCAATCAGAATCTTGGGAAGCTACTTTGTGGAAATTGACAAACTAGATCTAAGGTTTCCAAAGAAAGGCAAAAGACCCAGAATAGCCAATGTGATATTGAAAAGAGCAAAGTCAAAGAACCGGCACTACCTACTTCAAAACTGAATATAAAACTATAGTAATCAAGGTAAAGTGGTTTTAGATTAAGGATAGGCACATAGGTCAATGAAAAATAATAGGGAGTTCAGAAATAGACCCACTTGAATATAGACAACCAATCTTCAGTGAAGGAGCAAACACAATCCAATGGAGAAGGAAGTCTTTTTAAAAAGTGGCATTGGAACAACTGACCACATGCGAAAAAGAAGGTGTTCAGATGTTGACCTTACACTTTCACTAAAATTAACCAAAATGGACCATTCACCTGAAGCAAAATGTGAAACCATAAAACTTCAAGAAGATATCAGAGAAGAAAATCTATGTGATCTCAAAGCTGACAATGATTTTTTTAGACTAAGACCAAAAGACTGATTCATGAAAAAAAAAGGTAAGTTGGAGTTCGTTAAAATTAAACACTTCTGTTCTGAAAAGCTTTCTCTTCAGGGAATGAAAATGCAAGTCACAGACTGGGAGAACATTTTAATAATCATATAAACATAGAACTGTATTCAAAACACAGAAGAATTCTCAAAAAATGCAAGCAAAGCTTTGAACCAAAACAGTACATATAGATACAGATATATAGACAGATTGATAGATAGATAGATGCATGGATGTCCCACAAAGATTTTAAAAAGTATTCAGTAACACATCACTAAGAAGCTTCATATTGAAATAATAATTATGTACCATCATACACAAGGGGGATTTATGGGAATGCTCTGTACTTCCTGCTCAAGCTTCCTGAAACTTAAACTGCTTTAAAATAAAATCTGTTATATTAAAATGACTTTAAGCTGATAATATTAGCAAATTACATTAGAAGCACAAAGTGTTAAGAAAAGAATAATACTGTATCCAAAGAAATAGAAGCCATGTAAAGCCTCTGCACATGTCCTGTGCCCTTTCTGTGATATTTACCCTGTTAGGTTTTGTGTGTGTGTGTGGTTTTTTTCCTTAAAATTTTCTTCTCATTAAATAAAAGGTCATGTAGAATTCAGTTCATATTTATTATTCTTTTAAAAATTTTGTACTGAAAAACTTTCTATTAACCTATTCTTTACAGGTGCTCTTCTAGAAGGCCATTTGTTATCTAGCTGAGGCTGCATCTGTTCGGCCTGGTCTTTGGGGACAGATTGCTCGCTGCCTAGCATGCTCTAATGAAGGGAATTAACTCAATCTGGGTAAAGGAGAAAAAAAATGTTGACCACTTTAAAAACATCTTCAGTGAAGGAGCAAACACAATCCAATGGAGAAGGAAGTCTTTTTAAAAAGTGGCATTGGAACAACTGACCACATGCGAAAAAGAAGGTGTTCAGATGTTGACCTTACACTTTCACTAAAATTAACCAAAATGGACCATTCACCTGAAGCAAAATGTGAAACCATAAAACTTCAAGAAGATATCAGAGAAGAAAATCTATGTGATCTCAAAGCTGACAATGATTTTTTTAGACTAAGACCAAAAGACTGATTCATGAAAAAAAAAGGTAAGTTGGAGTTCGTTAAAATTAAACACTTCTGTTCTGAAAAGCTTTCTCTTCAGGGAATGAAAATGCAAGTCACAGACTGGGAGAACATTTTAATAATCATATAAACATAGAACTGTATTCAAAACACAGAAGAATTCTCAAAAAATGCAAGCAAAGCTTTGAACCAAAACAGTACATATAGATACAGATATATAGACAGATTGATAGATAGATAGATGCATGGATGTCCCACAAAGATTTTAAAAAGTATTCAGTAACACATCACTAAGAAGCTTCATATTGAAATAATAATTATGTACCATCATACACAAGGGGGATTTATGGGAATGCTCTGTACTTCCTGCTCAAGCTTCCTGAAACTTAAACTGCTTTAAAATAAAATCTGTTATATTAAAATGACTTTAAGCTGATAATATTAGCAAATTACATTAGAAGCACAAAGTGTTAAGAAAAGAATAATACTGTATCCAAAGAAATAGAAGCCATGTAAAGCCTCTGCACATGTCCTGTGCCCTTTCTGTGATATTTACCCTGTTAGGTTTTGTGTGTGTGTGTGGTTTTTTTCCTTAAAATTTTCTTCTCATTAAATAAAAGGTCATGTAGAATTCAGTTCATATTTATTATTCTTTTAAAAATTTTGTACTGAAAAACTTTCTATTAACCTATTCTTTACAGGTGCTCTTCTAGAAGGCCATTTGTTATCTAGCTGAGGCTGCATCTGTTCGGCCTGGTCTAAGTTGAGAAGGGAATGATTTACAGAGCTGCTGTAAGCTACATAGGTCTGCCTAGCATGCTCTAATGAAGGGAATTAACTCAATCTGGGTAAAGGAGAAAAAAAAAATTACCACAAAAGATCCTTAGACCACTTAAGCACCAGCCAACAATCTTCTTACTATAACATTCACAGTGAGGAAAATAGACTCAATTACATCCGCTTATATTTAAAAGGTCATATTACATAGGCTCCTTGCTCACTGACAAAAAATTATTTGGGATTAGCAAATTAATAATGTTCCAACAGTTATTTAAATCCCCCCATTAAGTCTTCAATAACAAATTTCATCATAGAAATTCATTACTTGTACAACTTCCAAATCATCTCCCAAAAAATATTACTAAAAATGCCTCAACAGCAGCAAAAATGCAAACTCGGTATTATTCAAAGACCAAAAAGCTTAGTGAAAGTCATTGGCTTTGTAGTCAGACAAATAGTTTTCTAGAACTTGGAAAGCCACTAATGAGACCTGGGACCTTGTAAAGGTCAATTAACATTCGAGAGCCTTAGCCTCCTCTCCTTCTCATCTATAAAATGAGAATGCGAGTCCAGCTAACCAAGATCACTACCAGCTCTATTGTTCTTTTAATGTCACCACTGTATTCAATGTACTGGCACAAATGTGCTTTTTGAAATTACAAATGCATTTCAATTGGAATTATTTCACTAAAAAATAAACATATACATATTCAAAAAAGATACTTCATTAAATATTCATTAAAATCATGAAATACATTTATGTTGGAATGAATCAATTTAAACGACAAATTCTCCTCAACAACCTATCTCAAAATATACTCATTGGCTTTCTCTTTATCATCAGTTGGTCAGGTCTTTTACTTGACATGCTGCACAATTTGATGGTAGCTGAAGAATGGAACAGTTTTATAACATTTGACCCAAACAACTGTAAACAGAATTCTCTTAAGCATATAATAGTAATACAGACTTGGCAACTACCAACCATTCCATACATGTTGTAGTTAGTTGTTATAGACTGCCAAGGCTTGTGTTTTAGAATGTAGAACTGGAATAATGCAGGATCAGTCATATCAGTGAATCTGTTCCATAGCAGTGGTATCCATAGCAGGTTGATCCTAAGAACCGCTTAGGTTCTTAACTATGACTATTAGTTAAGCTTCTTAACTATCTCTATTCCCAGAAACCATACCAACTTCACTGAATCACAGTCTCCCTGGTTGGATGAAGCTTATCAATGTCTGTTGTTCAAAGACTCCTGGATACATTGACTTTGATGGTCCATTTCATGTATGCTATGGTAAATAATAAAATAAGACACATAGCTTTCTCTCTTCATGATATTTGTGTGATCTGTGCCATTTCATGTTTACTTCATTATGTCTAAAAAACTACAACATTTTGTTAGTCCCACTTAATCAAGGATCAACACAATATCTTTCAGTTTAATTAGCACAATCAGAATAATAAAGAGAAATATATTTTATGACATATCTATAGTCTCAATATTTTCAACAGTGGGATAATAGTATTTATATAGCAAATGTTTATTTAATGATTTATAAGTGCTGATCTAAATGATTTAAGAATATTAACTGTTACAACATAACAAAGAACTATAACAATATAACAAAGTAAGTAATATTATATTTCATTTTACAAATTGCTTAGTGAAGAACAGGCTTAGAGAAGCTAAGTAATTTGTTCATGGTCACACTTATAGGTAAGTGTCAGAATTCAAGATCTGAACTCAAGATTTGTTAGAACTTTGGATTTGAACTTAAGAAAAATCCTGATTATTGGAATTATTTCACTAAAAAATAAACATATACATATTCAAAAAAGATACTTCATTAAATATTCATTAAAATCATGAAATACATTTATGTTGGAATGAATCAATTTAAACGACAAATTCTCCTCAACAACCTATCTCAAAATATACTCATTGGCTTTCTCTTTATCATCAGTTGGTCAGGTCTTTTACTTGACATGCTGCACAATTTGATGGTAGCTGAAGAATGGAACAGTTTTATAACATTTGACCCAAACAACTGTAAACAGAATTCTCTTAAGCATATAATAGTAATACAGACTTGGCAACTACCAACCATTCCATACATGTTGTAGTTAGTTGTTATAGACTGCCAAGGCTTGTGTTTTAGAATGTAGAACTGGAATAATGCAGGATCAGTCATATCAGTGAATCTGTTCCATAGCAGTGGTATCCATAGCAGGTTGATCCTAAGAACCGCTTAGGTTCTTAACTATGACTATTAGTTAAGCTTCTTAACTATCTCTATTCCCAGAAACCATACCAACTTCACTGAATCACAGTCTCCCTGGTTGGATGAAGCTTATCAATGTCTGTTGTTCAAAGACTCCTGGATACATTGACTTTGATGGTCCATTTCATGTATGCTATGGTAAATAATAAAATAAGACACATAGCTTTCTCTCTTCATGATATTTGTGTGATCTGTGCCATTTCATGTTTACTTCATTATGTCAAAAAAACTACAACATTTTGTTAGTCCCACTTAATCAAGGATCAACACAATATCTTTCAGTTTAATTAGCACAATCAGAATAATAAAGAGAAATATATTTTATGACATATCTATAGTCTCAATATTTTCAACAGTGGGATAATAGTATTTATATAGCAAATGTTTATTTAATGATTTATAAGTGCTGATCTAAATGATTTAAGAATATTAACTGTTACAACATAACAAAGAACTATAACAATATAACAAAGTAAGTAATATTATATTTCATTTTACAAATTGCTTAGTGAAGAACAGGCTTAGAGAAGCTAAGTAATTTGTTCATGGTCACACTTATAGGTAAGTGTCAGAATTCAAGATCTGAACTCAAGATTTGTTAGAACTTTGGATTTGAACTTAAGATACTGAGGTCTTAATTAATATCCTATATGGTTAATTTAATTTGTTTCAATCTTTAGATTTTTAAAATTTTATTTATTTATTCTTTAATTTTGGTCTCTTTTATTGCTTTTTTTAGTTAATTTATTTATTTTCATCTATGTTTATTCTTTGGCCTGTGTGGGCCTCTCATTGCAGTGCCATCTCTCATTGCAGAGCACCAGCTTTGGGAACATGCGCTCCAGAGCTCTGGTTCAGTAATTGGACACACCGGTCCAGCTGCTCCACGGCATGTGGAATCTTCCTGGGCCAGGGATCAAACCAGTACCCTTGCACTGCAAGGTGGACTCTCTACCCACTGGACCACCAGGGAAGCCATAGAATTTTTTTTTTAATGATTTCATAGAAAATTTCCATGCCAGTAGACATCAGGACATCATGATGTACTCCGTAATTCTTGGTAGATTATCATTCCATCTTTGGTTCAGCAGGTGAGAAAAGGGATTTGTGAACAGGTACCAAGATACTGTCACTAATGCAGCAGGCTGTTCATTACTCAACATGCAGCCTGGGCAAAGTTTGGCAGAGTCTGAAAGGATACACTTTGGCATGGGTCTCAGACTGCCTTTGTGTGTCTGCTAGTCTGAGTGCTGTCTGATTGGACCAGGGAATGAATCTGAAGAGTGTGCCAACACAACTTGGCTCTTATTTCAAACACCCATCAACACTTGGCAAGGGCTCTGAGAGTACAACTGTTAAATGATCACGGAAACATTTTTACTTCTCAAAAGGAAAATCATAAATGCAGAAAGAGGTATGATCATTGGAGGAAAGAGCTGTAAAGTTAAATCACTTCTGATATATTGTTAAGACTGTTATTCTGTACCTTCCAGATATACCTAGAAATTAATATTGTTTCTTTACCTATTGTATCTCCACAGTAGAACATCTGCTCATCTTAGTTTATAAATATGCTGACAGACTGATGGATTAGCCAGTCATAACCATGTCAACATTTAGTTTTTTAACCTTCATTTTATTTATTTATTTATGTGCATATTGATAAAAGTTTAATTTAAATGCAGGTATAGAATCCTTTGACAATCATAAGTACAAAGAGTATTTTAAGACAACCTATTTTTCTAAGTTGTTTCTCTTTTTCCTTCCTCCTCAATCATTCCTTATGGAAGTCTTCTAATCAACCAATGTAATGCTAACTCACCATCTCAGTGGCCTCTTAATATTTCATGGTGTCAGTGTCCTATGTATGCTTTGATTGTCTTTCATTTTTTTTTTTAATGAAAGAAAATGAAAAGTTCAAAGTTGCTGCTATAACAATGGGACAAAAATCTTTTGAGAGATTAATGTAAAACTGAGATTCCAACCATGGGCAACTTTGTCCTCCACTAAACACTGAACAACATCCAGAAACAACTTAGGCTGACATATTGAAGAGTGTTGAGTGCTGGCTGGCCACGGATGTTCTAAATATACTAGAGTGCATAGCATAGACTCCACCACAAACAAAATCTAGCCAGAACATCAATTGCACCAAGATTGAGAAACTTTCATTTTTAAAATATCTGTATTTGTAATATTTATAACTGCCATCAGAATTCTGACAGAAATATTAAAAAGTAACCATCTTTTTACTGTTTTCAAAGCTCCAACCCTAATCTGTACGAGAGCTTTTTTTTTTTTTTGGTCTTGCTGATGAGTGTGAATGAAATTTCTTTTTGTTTTTATAAATTGGTACTAAGTTTGAGAAAAAAAAACTTTAATTTGAACACGTTTTAATTTACCTGTTATTATATGCCCATATACTTCATGCCTATCTTCTACAATTATCCACATTTTAAATAAATTTTTACAGATTATTGTTTTCAATGGCCTTTTGATGGGATATTTTTGGCCACTAAAATATAAATTTTATTTAATGAAAATATCTTCTTACTTCTGGAGTTTCATGAATTAAATAATATTATATTTATCACTAATATATTTTTTCTTTTGACAATTATAGATGGTATAGCTCATACCTTACTATAAAGTAGAGAACATTTCTTTTAAACAAAATAGACCTTTAAAATATAATTTTCCCATTCTGTGACTTATATATTCAATTTAAATGCAGGTATAGAATCCTTTGACAATCATAAGTACAAAGAGTATTTTAAGACAATCTATTTTTCTAAGTTGTTTCTCTTTTTCCTTCCTCCTCAATCATCCCTTATGGAAGTCTTCTAATCAACCAATGTAATGCTAACTCACCATCTCAGTGGCCTCTTAATATTTCATGGTGTCAGTGTCCTATGTATGCTTTGATTGTCTTTCATTTTTTTTTTTAATGAAAGAAAATGAAAAGTTCAAAGTTGCTGCTATAACAATGGGACAAAAATCTTTTGAGAGATTAATGTAAAACTGAGATTCCAACCATGGGCAACTTTGTCCTCCACTAAACACTGAACAACATCCAGAAACAACTTAGGCTGACATATTGAAGAGTGTTGAGTGCTGGCTGGCCACGGATGTTCTAAATATACTAGAGTGCATAGCATAGACTCCACCACAAACAAAATCTAGCCAGAACATCAATTGCACCAAGATTGAGAAACTTTCATTTTTAAAATATCTGTATTTGTAATATTTATAACTGCCATCAGAATTCTGACAGAAATATTAAAAAGTAACCATCTTTTTACTGTTTTCAAAGCTCCAACCCTAATCTGTACGAGAGCTTTTTTTTTTTTTTTTGGTCTTGCTGATGAGTGTGAATGAAATTTCTTTTTGTTTTTATAAATTGGTACTAAGTTTGAGAAAAAAAAAATCTTTAATTTGAACACGTTTTAATTTACCTGTTATTATATGCCCATATACTTCATGCCTATCTTCTACAATTATCCACATTTTAAATAAATTTTTACAGATTATTGTTTTCAATGGCCTTTTGATGGGATATTTTTGGCCACTAAAATATAAATTTTATTTAATGAAAATATCTTCTTACTTCTGGAGTTTCATGAATTAAATAATATTATATTTATCACTAATATATTTTTTCTTTTGACAATTATAGATGGTATAGCTCATACCTTACTATAAAGTAGAGAACATTTCTTTTAAACAAAATAGACCTTTAAAATATAATTTTCCCCATTCTGTGACTTATATATTCACTTTTTAATGCCTTTAGATTAGTAGATATTTTAAGTTTTTATTAACTTCAAATTATTACTATTATTCTTTCAAACTCAAGTGATTTTTGCTTCCTGTCTGAAAACATATTTGACTGCATTAATTTTATCAAGGAATTCCCTGGTGACTCAGCGATAAAGAATTCTCCTGCCAATGCATGAGACACGGATTTGATCCCTCAGTCAAGAAGATCCCCTGGAGAAGGAAACAGCAACCCACTCTAATCACTCCAATATTTTACATTTTATTCTAAAAGATTTGTGAATCTAGTTTTTATGTCGAAGGCTGTGTTACTTGTGAAATTTTTAATTTCTGTTTTCAGAGAATGGTAGAACTGAGGTTTTATTTGCCCTGTGTAAGGTTTTGCTAACTCTAAGTACAACTTATTAAAAACAACTTTTATTTCCTCATTGACTTGGAGTCTTGATTGGCTATTCGTTGATCATAAATGTGTGAAAGTTTATTTCAGGATCTATATTCTATTGGTTTATTTGCTCCATTTTGTACACAATCTTAACAATATTCTGATCACTAGAGTTTTATGACAAGTCCTGTAATAAGAAAGTGTAGGTTCTAAAACCACTTATTTCTTTGCAAAAACTTTATGTTTATTCTATATCCTTTGGATTTCTGCACAGATTTTAAAATTAATTTGCCAGTTTTCTCAACAAAACTATCTGGGGTTTGGATTCCATTTCACTAAATCTATAGATAAGTCTTAATAAATGGACAAACTAATAATAGTAATTCTTCCAATTTGTCTTTTCATTTTATTAGATCTTATTGATCTTCATTCAACATTTCCTATGTTTCATTGCAGAAAACTTGCACATTTCTCATTAGATTGCTTCTTAAGTACAAGACGACTTTTATTCTGGTGTAAGTTGTATTGTTTTAAAACTTCACTTTCAGGTTGCTTGCTATAAGTATATGGAAATGCAACTTCTTTTTAAATTGATTTGTTTTTCAACCATTGATTTTGTGAAATGTTTAAATTTTCAACTATTCTAAAAGATTACTGTTTGTTTTTAACATTATTTATAGGAATATAGCATACTTAATTCAACTACTACATCAGAAAGTTTCTTTTCCATATATACGGGGCAGTACATGTGATGAAAAAAATCATTATTTGTATAGAAATTTTTCAAATATTATGCCAAGTATACTATAAAATGTGTCAGAAACAGCAAAACATTTAGAGAGTTTTAGGATAACCAATATGTCCCAGTTTGCTCAAGGATGTCTCAGATTTAAAACAGAAAGTGCTTACCTTGGGAAGCACTTCAGTTCTCGTAACTGCCACAGTGGTATATTAATTTTCTATTATTGTATAATATATTACCACAATTTTAATAGCTTAAAACTATGCATACATTTATTATCTCTTGGTTTTCTTAGATCTATATGGAGAACTCACAAACCTGCATACAAAGTGTTATCTAGTCTACTTTTTCATTTGGAGGATCAAATTAGAGAAGAAACTTATTCTAGTGATTGATCAAATTCATTTCCTTACTGCTAAAGTCTTTCAGTAGCTATGGGCTATGTGGATTTCTCTATAGGTTATTTCATGACATGGTGTCTCATTTCCTCTAAGCCAGCAAAAAGAGAGTATTGAGAGTTTTGTAAACGCTACAGATGTAATTAGATCTAGATCTAGGTCTACAGCTATCATCCTATTTCCTTTGCAGAATAATCTAACTTAATCATGGGTGTTAAAGACAATCATATTTGACATTTTGTTACAAGAAAGCAGTGCACACCATTCACACGCAAGTAAAGGATACTATATGAGATGTAATTTTCATAGCCATCTTCTAAAGTCTATTTGCAACATTACAACATTTGACCCTCAAGATTCATGTCCCTCTCAAATACAAAATACATTTGCTCCTCTCCCAAAATTGCCAAGAGATTTATCCTCGTACACTGTTACTTCAAAATCCCAATATACCATTGTTTAAATTGAGTTCATGTGAGACTCGTGTGTGTAGTTCATTAAAGGATAGACTATTGCAGTATTCTTTTTCATCTGCAGATCATTGAAAGTAGAGACAGCATATCTACCACAAATATCATGGTGGAACAATCATAGCAGAGAAGTTGTAGACATTCTGGTCCAAAAAGGGAGAAATGGAAAGTACCTTAACATTATTTATAGGAATATAGCATACTTAATTCAACTACTACATCAGAAAGTTTCTTTTCCATATATACGGGGCAGTACATGTGATGAAAAAAATCATTATTTGTATAGAAATTTTTCAAATATTATGCCAAGTATACTATAAAATGTGTCAGAAACAGCAAAACATTTAGAGAGTTTTAGGATAACCAATATGTCCCAGTTTGCTCAAGGATGTCTCAGATTTAAAACAGAAAGTGCTTACCTTGGGAAGCACTTCAGTTCTCGGTAACTGCCACAGTGGTATATTAATTTTCTATTATTGTATAATATATTACCACAATTTTAATAGCTTAAAACTATGCATACATTTATTATCTCTTGGTTTTCTTAGATCTATATGGAGAACTCACAAACCTGCATACAAAGTGTTATCTAGTCTACTTTTTCATTTGGAGGATCAAATTAGAGAAGAAACTTATTCTAGTGATTGATCAAATTCATTTCCTTACTGCTAAAGTCTTTCAGTAGCTATGGGCTATGTGGATTTCTCTATAGGTTATTTCATGACATGGTGTCTCATTTCCTCTAAGCCAGCAAAAAGAGAGTATTGAGAGTTTTGTAAACGCTACAGATGTAATTAGATCTAGATCTAGGTCTACAGCTATCATCCTATTTCCTTTGCAGAATAATCTAACTTAATCATGGGTGTTAAAGACAATCATATTTGACATTTTGTTACAAGAAAGCAGTGCACACCATTCACACGCAAGTAAAGGATACTATATGAGATGTAATTTTCATAGCCATCTTCTAAAGTCTATTTGCAACATTACAACATTTGACCCTCAAGATTCATGTCCCTCTCAAATACAAAATACATTTGCTCCTCTCCCAAAATTGCCAAGAGATTTATCCTCGTACACTGTTACTTCAAAATCCCAATATACCATTGTTTAAATTGAGTTCATGTGAGACTCGTGTGTGTAGTTCATTAAAGGATAGACTATTGCAGTATTCTTTTTCATCTGCAGATCATTGAAAGTAGAGACAGCATATCTACCACAAATATCATGGTGGAACAATCATAGCAGAGAAGTTGTAGACATTCTGGTCCAAAAAGGGAGAAATGGAAAGTACAAAAAAATTAGTGGTCAATGGCAATACTACAATTCATCACCTGAATCCAGCCTGCCTGCTGTTGTTACATTCTGGCTTGTCCTGAACATTTTGCCAGAATTTATTCTTGAATTTTAGCTATGCTCATATTGTTGTACTAATTCTGGATGCTTGACTTAAGCACTTTGGTGACAGTAGTTTTGCTGTTATTGTCAGAATACTTTTTTGTTATTACATTTTTTGCTTGTAAGTCATCACCAGAAGTTCTCTACAGAATACACAGTATATTAAGACAAGGAAACAAATCTAATAAAAGGTTAAGAAGATAAATATAAACTTAAATAGTCTCTGTAACTGCTTGATCAGCTTGTTCAGTTTGACTTTGATCTTACTGGAAAAGACATTAAATACATACCTCTGGGTCATTAAAATAGGTTGACCTCCTGGCAGAAAACACTTTAAACTTAAATTTGAAGTTTATTTATCCTTTAAGAAATATAATAAATACAACATATAAAATAATGATTAATGTGCATTACTATGCATTATAAAATAATATATCATATAAATAATATATACTTTATATTATACAATATATAAAAATTCTAAGGATTTATTATTCTAAAGCACTCACATGAATCTTTTTCAGATTCAATGCATGATTTCCCAAAGCATAATTTTTGGGGTTTTTCTAAATTTTTGACTTACAGTATTTTATTAATTCTAGGTATGCATAGTGATTTGATATTTTATAGATTATGCACCATATTAAGTTATTACAAAATTATTGAAAGTATTTTATGAGCTTTACATTATATCCCTGTGGTTTACTTATTTTATAACTGATCATTTGTATCTGTTAATTCTCTTCAACTATTTTATTCATCCTCTCACCCTTCTCCTCTGGCAAACACCAGATTCTTCTCTGTATCCGTGAGTCTATTTTTGTTTTATTTGCTCATCCATTTTATATTTTAAATTCTACATATATGCAAAAATACACCTAAATTTGTATTTCTCTGTTGGCCTTGACTTAGTACAATCCACTCTAGGTCTACACATGTTGTCACAAATGACAAAATTTAATTATTATTTATGGTGAGTAATATTCCATATTATTATATGTATGGAGTTATATATGTGTGTGGGTATATATATATGTATGTATATGTATATATATTCCACATCTTCCTTATTCATTCACCTGTTTATAGACACTATGGTTGCTTCCATAGCTTAGCTATTGCTAATAATTCTGCTATGAATACTGAGACTCATATACCTTTTGAAATTCGTTTTCATTTTCTTAAGATAAATATACAGGAGTGGCATTGCTAGATCATCTGGTACTTTTTAATTATCTGAAGAAAATCAATACTATTTTTCATACTGAATGTACCAATTTATATTTCATGAAAGTTCACAAGGGTTCCCCTTTCTTTGCATTCTTGACAAAACTTGTCATTCCTTGTCTTTTTGGTGATAACCATTCTGACATATGTCAGTTGTTAGTTCATTGCTTTGATTTGCATTTCCCTGACTATCTGTGATGTTGAAATTCACTTATTGTGCTTGTTGAGCATATATTTGTCTGATTTGGAAAATGCTTTTTCATCTCTTCCAGCCCATTTATTTTTAAAAATTTTACACTGGTGTATAGCCAATTAATAATGTGATAGTTTTGGGTGAACAGCAAAGGGACACAGTGGATGTGATAGAATTCCAGCTAAACTATTTCAAAACCTAAAAGACAATGTTAAAGTGCTGCACTCAATATGTCACCAAATTTGGAAAACTCAGCAGTAGTCACAGGACTGGAAAGGTCAATTTTTATTCCAATACCAAACAAAGCCAAGGCCAAATAATGTTGAAACTAACATATAGTTGCACTCATTTCACATCCTAGGAAGATTATGTCTAAATCCTTCAGTGAGACTTCAACAGTATATGAACCGAGAACTTCCACAGCTGAATTAAAGAAAAGGCAGGGGAACAAGAGATTAACTTACCAACATTTGTTGGATCATGGAAAAAGCAAGAGAATTCTAGAAAAGCATCTACTTCTCCTTCATTGACTATGTTAAAGGCTTTGACTGTGTGGATCACAACACATTGGTAAAAAATTTGAAGAGATGGGAATACCAGACCACCTTACCTGTCCCCTGAGAAGCATGTAGGTGGATTAAGAAGCAACAGTCAGCATTAGACACGGAACAACTGACTAGTTCAAAATTGGGAAATAGTACAGCAAGACTGTTTATGGTCCCCTTGCTTATTTAACTTATATACAGAGTACATCATATGAAATGCCAGGCTGAATGAATAACAAGTTGGAATCAGAGTGTGTGTGTGTGTGTGTGTGTGTGTGTGAAGTCACTTCAGTTGTGTCCAACTCTTTTTGACCCTATGAGCATCACTACCCTCTCCAGTATTCTTCCCTGGAGAATCCCAGGCACAGAGAATCCCAGAGAATTACAGTCTCTGGGTTTCAAAGAGTCAGACACTACTTAGAGACTGAACAATAATTCAAACATCATATTATTTGTAGATAGTGACTCTTTCACTCCTTGCTTTTGATTTGGATTCATTTATTACTTCTTTTTCTTGTCCTAATAGCTTTTCTAAGATATCCAATGCTATCTTGAATGGAAGTGGTGAGAGTGGTTACCCTTGTCCTGTTTCTGATCTTAGAGGAAAAGCTCAGATGAAAAGATGTATCATTGTGGATGATGTTTATTGTGGTTTGTCATCAAAAACACATCACTTCTAGTTTTGGGTGAACAGCAAAGGGACACAGTGGATGTGATAGAATTCCAGCTAAACTATTTCAAAACCTAAAAGACAATGTTAAAGTGCTGCACTCAATATGTCACCAAATTTGGAAAACTCAGCAGTAGTCACAGGACTGGAAAGGTCAATTTTTATTCCAATACCAAACAAAGCCAAGGCCAAATAATGTTGAAACTAACATATAGTTGCACTCATTTCACATCCTAGGAAGATTATGTCTAAATCCTTCAGTGAGACTTCAACAGTATATGAACCGAGAACTTCCACAGCTGAATTAAAGAAAAGGCAGGGGAACAAGAGATTAACTTACCAACATTTGTTGGATCATGGAAAAAGCAAGAGAATTCTAGAAAAGCATCTACTTCTCCTTCATTGACTATGTTAAAGGCTTTGACTGTGTGGATCACAACACATTGGTAAAAAATTTGAAGAGATGGGAATACCAGACCACCTTACCTGTCCCCTGAGAAACATGTAGGTGGATTAAGAAGCAACAGTCAGCATTAGACACGGAACAACTGACTAGTTCAAAATTGGGAAATAGTACAGCAAGACTGTTTATGGTCCCCTTGCTTATTTAACTTATATACAGAGTACATCATATGAAATGCCAGGCTGAATGAATAACAAGTTGGAATCAGAGTGTGTGTGTGTGTGTGTGTGTGTGTGTGAAGTCACTTCAGTTGTGTCCAACTCTTTTTGACCCTATGAGCATCACTACCCTCTCCAGTATTCTTCCCTGGAGAATCCCAGGCACAGAGAATCCCAGAGAATTACAGTCTCTGGGTTTCAAAGAGTCAGACACTACTTAGAGACTGAACAATAATTCAAACATCATATTATTTGTAGATAGTGACTCTTTCACTCCTTGCTTTTGATTTGGATTCATTTATTACTTCTTTTTCTTGTCCTAATAGCTTTTCTAAGATATCCAATGCTATCTTGAATGGAAGTGGTGAGAGTGGTTACCCTTGTCCTGTTTCTGATCTTAGAGGAAAAGCTCAGATGAAAAGATGTATCATTGTGGATGATGTTTATTGTGGTTTGTCATAGTCTTTTTTTAAAAAATCACATCACTTCCATATCCACTTTGTTGAGAGTATTTATCATGAATAAATGCTGAATTTTGTCAAATGTTTTTTCTGCGTCTATTAATAAGATCATGAGATTTTTATACTTTGTTTTGTTATTCTGGTACATCATATTGATTGATATGTGGCTATAGAACCATCTCAATTTCTGGAATATATCTCACTTCATCATGATATATGATCCTTTAATGTATTATAAAATTCAGTTTGCTAGTATATTTTGAGAAGTTTTTATCTATGTTCATTAGTGACATTGACCTATAATTATGTTTTGTGTATTGTCTTTACTTGGTTTTGGCATCAAACATTAAATATTGGCCATTTACAATGAGTTTGGAAGCATACTCTTCCCTTTCCCTGGTGGTTCACATGGCAAAATTTGCAGTGCATGAGATCCAGGTTCAATCCCTGGATCAGGAAACTCCCCTGGAAAAGGTAATGACTACCCATTACAGTATTCTTGCCTAGAAAATTTCATGAATAAATGAGACTGACAGGCTACAGTGCATGGGGTCCCAAGGAGTTGGACATGACTGAGTGACAAATAATTTCACTTTTACTTGAGAAGAATAGACAATAACTCTTTTTAAATATATTTGGTGGGATTCCCCCATAAAGCTATGTGGTCTTAGACTTTTGTTTATTGGGAATCTTTTGTCATGCATTAAATTTTATTTCAAGTAATTATTATATTCAGATTTTCTATTTATTCCTGATTCAGTCTCGTAAGATTGTATATGTCTGTGAATTTACCCATTTATTCTAGGTTGTGAAATTTGTTGATATATAGTTATTCATTGTAATTTCTTGTGAGAACTGTATTTTTAAAATATTCTTTTTGTTTTTCCTCTTCTGATTTGGTGACCTTCTCTATTCTCTGTTGCAGGTCACTTTGTGTTCTTCTGTTTCACCCAATCTGTTGTTGATTCTTTCTAGTGCACTCATTTCACTAATTGTATAATTCAGCTCTGACTAGTTCTTTTGCATATTTTCTAGTTCTTTGTTGAAGTTCACATTGTGGTCCTCTGTCTTTTTCCCAAGTTCAGTAAGCATTTTTCTGACATGCTTTGAGCTTCTTATAAGATAAATTACCCATGTCTATTTGATTAGGTTTTTTTGTGTTTTATCTTGTTCCTTCATTTGAAATATATTTCTGTCATCTCATATTGCATTACTTTCTATGTTAGTCTCTATGAATTACAGTTATTTCACCTTGTCTTGAAAGTTTGCCCTTTTGTAAAAGCTTCTCTTCAGGCTACCTGTGCTTAGTGTCTTTGTCTTTTTGACAGAAATGAGGCTGATTTCTTTCCATTCTAAATAAACTCCACCAACCTCTATGAGATTCTAATGGTATATACTCTTCCTATGATACATCTCTGTATCAATTGTTCTGAACTTCAGAAGGTGGTTTTCTATCATAATGCTCTCTTCATGGACTTCAAAATTAAAGATTTTACCAGGCCTAGGTTATTTGCCCATGCTTTTGTTTAACTAAAAAGTAAAATACACTGAATGAACCAAATTCCAAGAAATAATTTAATGCTTTTTTTAACTAAGTTCTCTTTGACTGAGTCTTATCAGGATTTGTCCCTCACTATCATTTAAAATAGTCTATTTAAACTTTGGGACACAAGCATACTTTCCAAGAGAAATGAGAGCACTCCTTCAGCATAATCTTGGCTGGAGCCTCTTTATATTTGTTCTGTTTGTTTTTTTTAAGAATTCAGAAAGAAGAGTTGACAAAGTGGCATGGAATATGGTGTCAGGAGTCATAGATCCAGGACTGAAAATCTACTTATACTGCTTAAAATCCTGTGATTTGAGGAAAACTAATTACCTGTCTAAATTTCAACCTTCTCATAATAATAAAATGACTATGTAATTAAAGTACAAGGGTCCATAATTATAATAGAATCATAGGGCTATTCTGAATATCAAATTCCACAATATAAGTATTCAGCATGCCACCTGGAAAATGTGATGGTTTACTCTTGTGTCCAACTCCTGTTGACCCCAAGGACAGTAGCATAACAGGCTGCTCTGTCCCTACCGTCCATGGGATTTTCCAGGCAAGAACACTGGAGTGTGTTGCCTTTCCTTCTCCAGGGAATCTTCATGACCCAGGGCTCAAACTCACTGTCTTTTCCCAAGTTCAGTAAGCATTTTTCTGACATGCTTTGAGCTTCTTATAAGATAAATTACCCATGTCTATTTGATTAGGTTTTTGTGTTTTATCTTGTTCCTTCATTTGAAATATATTTCTGTCATCTCATATTGCATTACTTTCTATGTTAGTCTCTATGAATTACAGTTATTTCACCTTGTCTTGAAAGTTTGCCCTTTTGTAAAAGCTTCTCTTCAGGCTACCTGTGCTTAGTGTCTTTGTCTTTTTGACAGAAATGAGGCTGATTTCTTTCCATTCTAAATAAACTCCACCAACCTCTATGAGATTCTAATGGTATATACTCTTCCTATGATACATCTCTGTATCAATTGTTCTGAACTTCAGAAGGTGGTTTTCTATCATAATGCTCTCTTCATGGACTTCAAAATTAAAGATTTTACCAGGCCTAGGTTATTTGCCCATGCTTTTGTTTAACTAAAAAGTAAAATACACTGAATGAACCAAATTCCAAGAAATAATTTAATGCTTTTTTTAACTAAGTTCTCTTTGACTGAGTCTTATCAGGATTTGTCCCTCACTATCATTTAAAATAGTCTATTTAAACTTTGGGACACAAGCATACTTTCCAAGAGAAATGAGAGCACTCCTTCAGCATAATCTTGGCTGGAGCCTCTTTATATTTGTTCTGTTTGTTTTTTTTAAGAATTCAGAAAGAAGAGTTGACAAAGTGGCATGGAATATGGTGTCAGGAGTCATAGATCCAGGACTGAAAATCTACTTATACTGCTTAAAATCCTGTGATTTGAGGAAAACTAATTACCTGTCTAAATTTCAACCTTCTCATAATAATAAAATGACTATGTAATTAAAGTACAAGGGTCCATAATTATAATAGAATCATAGGGCTATTCTGAATATCAAATTCCACAATATAAGTATTCAGCATGCCACCTGGAAAATGTGATGGTTTACTCTTGTGTCCAACTCCTGTTGACCCCAAGGACAGTAGCATAACAGGCTGCTCTGTCCCTACCGTCCATGGGATTTTCCAGGCAAGAACACTGGAGTGTGTTGCCTTTCCTTCTCCAGGGAATCTTCATGACCCAGGGCTCAAACTCAGGTCTCCTGCACTGCAGGCAGACTCTCCACTGACTTGAGCTATCAGGGAAGCCCTACCTGGTAAATAGCAAGTTCTTAATCAGTGTCACTCATTATCATGACAAATACATATTCACTCAACAGTATTGAATAACCACATGCTCTATGATAGGAATATAATAGTGAGCAAACATAAACATGCTGTCCACTAGGCAAATGTAGTTAGCCAAACATAAAAGTAGTGTATATATGTTAATACATGCATAGTTATAGTAGGAAACTGAAGACGGAGAGTAGCTACTCTAAAAATATGAAATAAGGGGGTAAAAATAACTTAAAAAGTTTTAAATGATTTTTTCCTAGAGGATCAATGAATGCTTCTTTGAGAACGGTACAAGGCTTTTATTCAGGACATCTCAGTAATGAATAGGAATGCATCCAGAAAAGGGTGGATTGAGGGACAGAGAACCACTATCTAATCAGGAAAGGAATGAAGTATGAGGCACAAAGGCAGAGAAAAGTGACAGATTTGAACTCTGGCCTTGGGACACAGGGGAGGATAGAGAGAATCTGATGAGTATAAGGCCTGGATGACAGGCGAGGGTCAGCTCTTTCAGGGCCTAGATGACCACAGGATGGATCATGGTCAGAGTGGGAGAAATGCTTTGAAAAATAAAAGGAGAATCAAGATGTTGAAAAATTGTTCAGCAAAAATTTCATATGGAAAGGGTTATAGGTAAAAGTACAAGGGGTTTTTCCATAGATCCAGGACTGAAAATCTACTTATACTGCTTAAAATCCTGTGATTTGAGGAAAACTAATTACCTGTCTAAATTTCAACCTTCTCATAATAATAAAATGACTATGTAATTAAAGTACAAGGGTCCATAATTATAATAGAATCATAGGGCTATTCTGAATATCAAATTCCACAATATAAGTATTCAGCATGCCACCTGGAAAATGTGATGGTTTACTCTTGTGTCCAACTCCTGTTGACCCCAAGGACAGTAGCATAACAGGCTGCTCTGTCCCTACCGTCCATGGGATTTTCCAGGCAAGAACACTGGAGTGTGTTGCCTTTCCTTCTCCAGGGAATCTTCATGACCCAGGGCTCAAACTCAGGTCTCCTGCACTGCAGGCAGACTCTCCACTGACTTGAGCTATCAGGGAAGCCCTACCTGGTAAATAGCAAGTTCTTAATCAGTGTCACTCATTATCATGACAAATACATATTCACTCAACAGTATTGAATAACCACATGCTCTATGATAGGAATATAATAGTGAGCAAACATAAACATGCTGTCCACTAGGCAAATGTAGTTAGCCAAACATAAAAGTAGTGTATATATGTTAATACATGCATAGTTATAGTAGGAAACTGAAGACGGAGAGTAGCTACTCTAAAAATATGAAATAAGGGGGTAAAAATAACTTAAAAAGTTTTAAATGATTTTTTCCTAGAGGATCAATGAATGCTTCTTTGAGAACGGTACAAGGCTTTTATTCAGGACATCTCAGTAATGAATAGGAATGCATCCAGAAAAGGGTGGATTGAGGGACAGAGAACCACTATCTAATCAGGAAAGGAATGAAGTATGAGGCACAAAGGCAGAGAAAAGTGACAGATTTGAACTCTGGCCTTGGGACACAGGGGAGGATAGAGAGAATCTGATGAGTATAAGGCCTGGATGACAGGCGAGGGTCAGCTCTTTCAGGGCCTAGATGACCACAGGATGGATCATGGTCAGAGTGGGAGAAATGCTTTGAAAAATAAAAGGAGAATCAAGATGTTGAAAAATTGTTCAGCTTTTATTTTATAAATTTTAATTTGGTCTAGTATGGAGAAAGGATTATAGGTGGCAAGATGAATAAAGGAAAAGGATGCATATGGCAGTTACAAAAATTGACTTAAAAGACAATTCTGTGGGCTTATTGTATTTGGCTTTCACTATGTTGGGGTAAAATGCATTTGAATCGGTTCTAATGGGGTGGATGGCTAGGAAATGATACACTCTCCAACAGCCAAGTTCAGTCAGTAAAAGAGAGAAGATAAATGAGGAATACTACAGAGCAAGAGTCTATTACTATAAAAGTTAAGATTCTTTATGTCACCAGTAAGGTAGTAGAATACTGAGATTTGTGTATGTATGTCTGGTAGAGTGGGATAAGATAAGGCTGTATTTCAGCAGTAAATCAACTTACTATTTCTTCTTGCTGCCTTTATGTTTCAAATCTATGATAATCTAAACTTTTCAGAATTCTGAGATTACAAGTGCCTTTCTGCTATGCAACCTCCAGCTGCTTTTTGAGCAACAAATACAACCAACTGAGCTACTTATATTCATAAAACAATGTTTTTAACTAGTATGAGACTAAATTAATGAAGGGAAATGAAGAAAAAGGGCCAACTCTTTATCACACATGAAGATTAATTTAGCATATTGTCAGAATTGATGAAAGAAAATGCTAAATATCAAATGTGACTCCATAGAATGGTAATAAGAGTAATGACCCAATAATCAAAATGATCATGCAGATTTGCATGGTTTATATATTTGTTGGTCATTATGAACACTATGACCCAATAATCAAAATCTTCTTTGAGAACGGTACAAGGCTTTTATTCAGGACATCTCAGTAATGAATAGGAATGCATCCAGAAAAGGGTGGATTGAGGGACAGAGAACCACTATCTAATCAGGAAAGGAATGAAGTATGAGGCACAAAGGCAGAGAAAAGTGACAGATTTGAACTCTGGCCTTGGGACACAGGGGAGGATAGAGAGAATCTGATGAGTATAAGGCCTGGATGACAGGCGAGGGTCAGCTCTTTCAGGGCCTAGATGACCACAGGATGGATCATGGTCAGAGTGGGAGAAATGCTTTGAAAAATAAAAGGAGAATCAAGATGTTGAAAAATTGTTCAGCTTTTATTTTATAAATTTTAATTTGGTCTAGTATGGAGAAAGGATTATAGGTGGCAAGATGAATAAAGGAAAAGGATGCATATGGCAGTTACAAAAATTGACTTAAAAGACAATTCTGTGGGCTTATTGTATTTGGCTTTCACTATGTTGGGGTAAAATGCATTTGAATCGGTTCTAATGGGGTGGATGGCTAGGAAATGATACACTCTCCAACAGCCAAGTTCAGTCAGTAAAAGAGAGAAGATAAATGAGGAATACTACAGAGCAAGAGTCTATTACTATAAAAGTTAAGATTCTTTATGTCACCAGTAAGGTAGTAGAATACTGAGATTTGTGTATGTATGTCTGGTAGAGTGGGATAAGATAAGGCTGTATTTCAGCAGTAAATCAACTTACTATTTCTTCTTGCTGCCTTTATGTTTCAAATCTATGATAATCTAAACTTTTCAGAATTCTGAGATTACAAGTGCCTTTCTGCTATGCAACCTCCAGCTGCTTTTTGAGCAACAAATACAACCAACTGAGCTACTTATATTCATAAAACAATGTTTTTAACTAGTATGAGACTAAATTAATGAAGGGAAATGAAGAAAAAGGGCCAACTCTTTATCACACATGAAGATTAATTTAGCATATTGTCAGAATTGATGAAAGAAAATGCTAAATATCAAATGTGACTCCATAGAATGGTAATAAGAGTAATGACCCAATAATCAAAATGATCATGCAGATTTGCATGGTTTATATATTTGTTGGTCATTATGAACACTATGTAGATTTCCTGTGTGGGTTTTGATAGAAACAAAAGTAAATCCATATTACTGCATGATCTTATATAATGGTTTCCATTCATTATTTAGCTTTAAAAATTTTGTCCTTTCTGGGAAGTGGACATTATTCTTACCACATATACTACTACTACAAATATATATATATATTGACAATAACTAATAGCTAAGTTTAGTAGCATTGTGTCAATCAATCATGAACACAGAAAAAAAATAGTCTGCAAATGTTTAGGAACATAAAAAATCCATGAAAATACTATCAGTGTTGATTGATTTGTGCATGAAAAATTAAAATTTAACAAAAGGAGTTAAACAGTAATAATAATTTAAAATTAAAAAATAGGCCTTATTTTTGATATTTTCCACATCAGACTCTCACAAGAAACCCTAATGTCAAAGGTAAAGATGATTTGGAGTGGCACTTGACTTATTTTCAGAATTCTTTTCATATAAAACTCTTTTTGTATTAAACAAATTCTTTTCATATAAAAGCACTGATGCACATGAAGGAATGGATATAAATCAGATGGGTCTTTTATCTCTAACTGAGGCTATTAGCTGCTTTTTTTAAAGTTTATAATAATTAGGCCAATACTTCAAGGGCATTTCCAAATTAATGAACTTACATGGAAGTCTTCTGAAATTACTTATGCCAAATATTTCAATAAAGCAAATTGCTTTTTAAAATTATTAAATATTAATATACCCAGAAGGTCAGGTGTTGAGCTGATTCGAAGACTTTTCAAAACTAAAACAAAAAACCTATTCTTTTTCCTGAATTGTCAGAGACGCAAAAGTACAAGTTTCAAAATAATAATAATTGGTAAATATTTAACCTAACTGGCTTTCTTTTAAACTAGTTAAAAGGTGAATTGTTAGATGTTTATAAACCATTTCCCAAAAGTTAAAAAACAAAAAACAAAAAACAATTATTTAATTAAAGGTGATAAAGCCCAACATATTTTGTTTTTAAAAAAGATTTAAAAGATCTAAAAGATCACTAGAAAATACATAAATCAAATTACTTCATAGTATGAATATTACCCAAAGTTTTAACCATTTTGGTGAAGTACTTTAATTAATTGACTAACAGATACATTTATATTTTACGTCTCCTATATACAGAAAAAACTTTCTCAAAATTGAAACCGGAAACTTGAACTCTTACCTATAAGATAATAAGTTTGCATTATATTAACTTTGCACATTAGATTATGTTCAACGTTTTTCAAATTGAAATCTACATCATCCATGTAACTGAAAAATTTTAAGAATATTTTTGTATCTTTAACTTCACATTTGTCAACATAAAGAACACCTATAGTTCTTTATGTTGTTTTACATGTTCTTAACTTTATAAAAAGCTGATTCAGTGAAGCAGATGTTTAAAACACTGCTTCTGTTTCTAATGTTTTCAATGAAAAGTAAATTTTATTAACAGTTTCATTATAATTGTCCTATGTTTCTCCTGTATTTCTTCTTCAGTAATATATTCAGATATATGAATTAAAATTCAAACCTTTTCAAACCCTCTCATTATATACCAAAAGCAACAATGATCTAGTGTAGGATGAGTCAATTCTCCAAAAATATCAAACTCAGAATCAGGTTTTGTATGAAAGTTCTTCTATAAGTTTTGACAGTAGAAAAATTGGACTCAAAGACGTAATAATAGATAAAAAAGAAATAGATATTGACCTGCTTACTAAGAAAACACAGTGCTATATTGAGTCAATGAATCAAGGCAGAAGAATGCAAAGGTCATTAGTAAGTAAGAGTTTAATTCTAAAGACACTGAACAAAGTAAAGGTGAACACGAAATAGGATAAAAAGGCAAGCTGGAATAGAGTTGAGTAACACTGTCTTTCATGGGGAAAAAGAGAGAAGATAATGTTGTTGTCCAGAGCCTCCTTCTGTCCACCTCATTGCTCCTGGAATCTAGATTCAAGCCACCAGTATCCTAGATAACCTGCCAAGTCAGTTTCTAGGCCAGTTTATAAGATGCATATGACTAGTGAAGCTTCTCCACATCAGGTAACTGGAAGACCCATATCTATCATTTAATGATAGAAGATGAAAGGAAAACTGTAGCCTCAGAAATATGAGAACCACTCTACGGAAGAGTTACCAAAATGCACATCTATATTCAATTTGCCATTACAACTCCAAAAACTTGCAAAAAGAAAGGAAATATGTAGGAGCCAATAGAAATTAACGAGGGAACTTTCAATGAGATTACAACTTGAGTAATAAAAACCAGGCTGGCATCTCTTATTCAAAATTTCAACCTGGAATTTCTTCGACTTCTGATACATATACGGATAACGACTGATTGCTAAGTATAGTAGCATTGTGCTAATCAATCATGAACACGATGCTTGTCTGCCCCATGGGGACTTACTGTACCTGTGTCCACATCCTTCACCTGTTGCTTGGCTCGAGGTGGCTGCCTCCACTTTGAGCTCCTGCAGGACAAGCCCTTTCTCCTGTGGTCCAGGAAAGTCCATTCCGGGCACCTCCTCCTCCTCTAGGGACTCCACGTAGAAGAGAGTCCTGGCGGACTGGTGGGTGCCCTGCCCGGGCGCCCCTGGCTGCAGCCTCGTGGCCACGGGCAGCAGGGTGCCATTCAAAGGGTTGAAGGAAGAGGAAGAAGACGACGGAGTGGCAGACGAAGAGGAGGCTGACGAGGAAGGCTTCTTCCAAAAAGTGCTCCCGCTGCCCTTCTCTTGGCTTTTGAGCAGGCGGCTCTGGCTGGGTCCCCAGTGCTCGAAGCTGCCGCTGCCTTCCTGCTGCAGGCAGCTGCCCCCGGCAGGGCCGCCGGCCGCGGGCGACGGGTGGCTGAAGAGTTTCCAGCGGAGTCGCAGGATGTGCTTCACATCGAAGTCTTTTCGCCCAGAGCCTGACATGCTTGACGCAAGGAAGGCAAAGGGACCTCAGCTGAAGCAGGAGTAGACGGGCCAGCGGGGTGGGGAAGGCCAGCGGAGCCGTGGGTTGGAGGAGGGGGCGGGAGGCGCCCTTTGCACCCCGGGAACAGACGGGACCAGGTGGTTGCGCGCCCAGCCGGGCTAAGATTCGAGGCGCGGACCGCGGAGCCGCGCGGCTCAGCTGCGGTCAGGTCCGCAGGACCCGCGCGTGGCGAGCTCAACGACCGGGAGCAGAGGCAGGAACTGGCCGCAGAGAACTGAGAATCTTTGCTGGGTCCAGGCGGTTATAGCGGTTGGGGCGGGGGGAGGACAGACCCCGATGCTGGAGACGCTTGAGGGAGGGAGGTCTGAGCGCTGGTAGCTCCGGAGGCAGCGGCAGCTGGATCCACCTCCTTGGCATGCACGGGGGGCAGAGCCTCAGTCAAGAAGCTGTCGAGCCCCCTATTCTTGCAGCTTATAGTTCAGTGCTTGGAGAGCGCTGAGAGAAAGATCCCCAAGTCGCGAAGAAGCACCCCCCGCCAGCCTTCTCCGTGCACCTGCGGCCCCTGTGCCTGCTCTCTAGGAGGATCCTTTGAGAGCTGGCGGGGATCTCTGAGAAAGTCAAATGCCTTCTGTAAAGCGAGAAGAGGAGGTTTTGTCTAGTCAGTTTGTTAAAGAGAAAAAAGAAAAAAGAAAAAAAAATCCAGCGAATATAGGAAGGCAAAAGGAAAAGCCCGCGCCGGCGAAGCTGTCAAGGTCTTTACAGTACAATTTTCTCTCTGCCTCAGCGCCTCCTCCTCCCGCGTAAGTGACGCAGATGTGCACTGGGGCCTATACGGAGAGATGGAGGGAGGGAGGGAAGGCTTCAATCTTCTTTATGCAAGTGAGTCTGCTGCTCTTATTGTCCCCTTGTGTGGGCCCTGTCACCTCTTTTTTTATTCTCTTTCCTCACTACATTGCTATGTGGCAATAAAAGTAAAGCAAACAGGCAACATGCTTTAGCATCAGTAAACACCAAACATGAATCATGGCAGCGTAAACTTAATAGGTTGCCATCGCTTTGCAGGTTGCAGGTTAACGGCTTGAATTATTTAATAAACCATACCCTTTAACCTTTAGCCTTTGTTTCTCTGTAGTGAGAAGAAACAGGATCCTGGCTTCAAAGTGTGATGATGCCACCAGTCTGACAATTACGTTTTGAGTCTGCCATTAACACACTCAGGCAGCGCTTCACCCTAGGGGCCAGAGGCACGGTAGAAATTCGAAGATGATTGCAAAATCAGTGCATTTGGTGTGTTGCCTTAGAATGAAAGCTGTTCTTAGTGTAAACCAAGAAGTGAAATAAAATGATAAAACAGAATTTCAAGACATAAACTTCTAGTACAAAAATCATGATATAAAATGAAAGGAAGAGTTTAGACCAAAAATGAGTATACCCAAAGGCTGCTATAATGCAAAACTCTCTTGTTTGAAGTAGGAAAGATGTATTTTTTTCTTAGATTTAGAATGAAGAGAATTCTGATCTCTTTCTAGCTATGACTACTTAGACACTTTTCAGCTTTTCCTTTAATAAGCCTTCAAAATAGAAACCAAATCATTTTTGCTTAAAGCAAACTGAGGTCAGAGAAATTGCAGTTTCTCTAAATCAACAAGGAATATGGTTGTTTAATGAAATGAAATTAACAAAAATTTATGAAATACATATCTTCAGCAACCCCCAACAAAACACAGGAATGAAAGATAAAAGTGTTCTGTCACCCCATTGCTGGGCAATAAGTTAAGCAGAAACCAAGGCTAAATTTGAAGTCTTTTCCTAGACAAAGTTGGACATATTAATAAAACAAGAAATTACCAACACAAAGTCCCTACTTTCAGGGGAAAAAATCACTATTGTGCATTTTAAATATTGATTTATTCCACAAAAGCTAGACTGCAATCCCCTGTGCCTTGAGTTTTTTCTTTCAGTATTCAGTATTAAAAAAAAAAAAAGCAAAAAGCCCTTTAAAGCAAACAATGGTGACAGATCATTATTATCCAAGAACTGAATCAAGTATTTCCTAAGGGGAAGAAAACACTGTATGAAATCACACATCACAAGCATGACAGAGAAAACTTTCCATCAGAAGTAATATAGACATATGAAGTGCATATAGTTACCTGATTTATTGTAAGAAATGGATTGCTTCATGGATTTTCTAAGTTGTAATTTTAACTTAATAAAACAATATGAAATGTATAATACAAAATAATATAAATGTTTCCTATAGCTTCTTCTTAAATACCTATAATATTCAACACTCTAATATAGCATTCATTTTCATTGCTATTCTGAAATTTCATTTTGAATTCCACTTTTACTTTGCAATAGTAATATTATTATGATAGAGTTTAAACGTTATCTGTGCAAAAGTCAGTAATTTGTATGACCCCAAAGAAATGTAATATTGAATTTTAGTATAAAGAAATATTAAAATATTGTCATTTTTTTGTAGATGGTGATTATATATTGGTTATATATATTTAACTTAATTGTTATAATTTATGATTGAGATAGAAGGGAGGAAGGAAGGATAAAATGAATTAATAAGAGGAGGAAGGAGGAGAGAAAGGAAAACAAATGAGAAAGTCAGAAAGAGTAAAAGAAAGAAAAGAAAAAAGAAACAGAAGGACAAAGGGAGAAAATGAAAAAAGGAAGTAACTAAGATATCATGACTTACATTTATATATTAGAAAACTCCTTAAAAAAATATGCCTTGTGAAATACTGCATTCATTTGCTTATTTATACACTATTCAAAGTAAAACACAATAATTTAGCACTTACAACACATTAGTTCCAATGGCAGTAAATATGAAAGAATTAAGTTCCTTGCAACAGGCTATAATAGCTACCAAATGATGAGTGTTACAAGTTATAGCTACTCTTACTTTACCATTATAAATTATAATCTACTTTCAAGTCAATTAAATTAAGATTTAAGATAACCAAGTTTATAAGGAAGAGAACATAGACATAATAAAGATCACTTTTCAAAAAACCTAAAAATCACATTACAGTTTCCTTTAAAGAAAAAATCAATTCAGTATTTCAAATCCTGTTGTTTAATTAAATTGAAATATCAGTAAATATCAGTAAATAAGTCTTTCAAATGAGTGTGCATAGTATTGCCATAGTTTCCTGATAAAATCTTAGCAAAAAAATTAATCAGAATGCTGATAATCCAGAGGATGCTCAAACATTTACTAGTATACACATATATAAAACTATAAACATAATAAATTCAATGCAAATGTAAAATACACCTGCCGAATTTGAGCTCCTATGACTCAAACATTCAAGCAATGGATTGCTTCATGGATTTTCTAAGTTGCAATTTTAACTTAATAAAACAATATGAAATGTATAATACAAAATAATATAAATGTTTCCTATAGCTTCTTCTTAAATACCTATAATATTCAACACTCTAATATAGCATTCATTTTCATTGCTATTCTGAAATTTCATTTTGAATTCCACTTTTACTTTGCAATAGTAATATTATTATGATAGAGTTTAAACGTTATCTGTGCAAAAGTCAGTAATTTGTATGACCCCAAAGAAATGTAATATTGAATTTTAGTATAAAGAAATATTAAAATATTGTCATTTTTTTGTAGATGGTGATTATATATTGGTTATATATATTTAACTTAATTGTTATAATTTATGATTGAGATAGAAGGGAGGAAGGAAGGATAAAATGAATTAATAAGAGGAGGAAGGAGGAGAGAAAGGAAAACAAATGAGAAAGTCAGAAAGAGTAAAAGAAAGAAAAGAAAAAAGAAACAGAAGGACAAAGGGAGAAAATGAAAAAAGGAAGTAACTAAGATATCATGACTTACATTTATATATTAGAAAACTCCTTAAAAAAATATGCCTTGTGAAATACTGCATTCATTTGCTTATTTATACACTATTCAAAGTAAAACACAATAATTTAGCACTTACAACACATTAGTTCCAATGGCAGTAAATATGAAAGAATTAAGTTCCTTGCAGCAGGCTATAATAGCTACAAAATGATGAGTGTTATAAGTTATAGCTACTCTTACTTTACCATTATAAATTATAATCTACTTTCAAGTCAATTAAATTAAGATTTAAGATAACCAAGTTTATAAGGAAGAGAACATAGACATAATAAAGATCACTTTTCAAAAAACCTAAAAATCACATTACAGTTTCCTTTAAAGAAAAAATCAATTCAGTATTTCAAATCCTGTTGTTTAATTAAATTGAAATATCAGTAAATATCAGTAAATAAGTCTTTCAAATGAGTGTGCATAGCATTGCCATAGTTTCCTGATAAAATCTTAGCAAAAAAATTAATCAGAATGCTGATAATCCAGAGGATGCTCAAACATTTACTAGTATACACATATATAAAACTATAAACATAATAAATTCAATGCAAATGTAAAATACACCTGCCGAATTTGAGCTCCTATGACTCAAACATTCAAGCAATAAACACAACCGAATGTGAATGCAAGCATTTTCTTGGTGAGAAATTTCCTCTTTTAGGAATCGTTTTCTAAACACATTCAATTAAATGTGCATTTGCTCCAAGAAAAGTGAATTTTGGTCTTCCTCAGTCTTATAAACAGCACTTCTACAATGTTTCATAAATTGCTTGTACATAATAATAATGAACACGAGCATTTGGAGAGCTAATTATTATCCAATTTGAAAGTTCAGGCCTTAAAGTTTCTGTAATTTATTTGTTTAATGTTCATATATTTTTTAATTTTTCATGAAATATATCTATGGACATTACTAGAAAATATAACTTAAAATGACTGTATATAAAAATTAAGATAGCTCTGTAATGATATTTTCTTTCTAAAAATGGATGAAACAATACCATATAGCACATATAGCACTAACATTAAGTGAGTTCATCTATAATATCAAGGGCTTCTATTTCTTAAAGCAAATAAATGTAACCTGTTTAAAGTCTATTAGTCTTCATTATAGTGTATGTATAGTTTAGTTAAATAGTAATTAAATGACTGCTTGCTAAACATTGTAGGTGTTAATTGATACCTAGGGGCTATTTTAATCCACTCTACCTCCTTATTTGACCTTTGAATTTGAATCAGGCAATAAGTGTATATACTTGAGAAATTCTGAAAAATTTCTGAGTTAATTGCATGAGTGTAGGAATTCAAATTGACACTAAAAGAATGCATTCGTATTAAAAATGACCCAGGTTTCATATATCTTTTTATTCTCAAAATTGTGTGCAAAATATCTGAGGTGAAAATGCACTATTTTGACATTTGAAATGGGTCCTCTGGTTAATCACACTGCTCATGGCAATACGATGTGATTAAAGAAACCCTTTTTTCATGGAAATATTTCTACACATATATAAATATAGATAAATATAGATGTATATAATGCATGTGATTACTTTAAAAAGCATTTTCTATAATAAAAACGTGTTGGGGATTTCATATTGCTCATTTTGTCTTACACGCATTTTTAAAGAGAAAACTGCTTAATTAATACTTTATATTTCCAAAAGTACTAAAAGTTACATAAAGTAATTTCATTATTTTGCATGTTGTATTTAAATTTTCCATTATCATTGTGAGGTAACCTGTGTGTCCTCTAAAGTTCTAACCACTAATGACAAAATAAAATAGTAGAATTATAGTATATGAAATATAGACTTGTAAGTTACAAACTTTATAATGTTCCTATAAACATAAAAAATAACCTAAAACTTAAATATTAGTTTCAGCATAGCTGCAGTTATTTTTTCCCTGGTTAGGAGATCTGAACATTGAAGCCAACCGTCAATGAAGTTTGTGGGTGATATTTTATTGTTTCATGTCTCATATGGACATTTTCTCCTGTCAGCCTTTCCTACTTGCATCTCTCTATCTGAAGACATATCTGCCAAACTTTTATATTTGCTTTCATCTGCCTTATTACCAGATTTTATAAAAATATAGAGTCAAAAGTCCTAAAGTAAGAAGCTAAAATTCCACTTGCCTTATCACAATTTTGACTAAGTATATAACATAAATTCAGATATTTTACAAATTCTCCTATTTCCAGGAGTCCATGTGAACCTATAAGAGTTGAGAACAACATTTCATGCATACCCTGTTTTAGAAAGAATGCTGTCACATTATGTCAAGTAGAGTGTATATTCAAAGAGCTTCAAGAAGTTTATTTTGAGAAATCAAATTCCTTAGAACATTGCTAACTACAAGTAAATAAGTTTCTAATTTTTAATTTGAATGTCAGAACTTGAGGTATTTGTTATATTTTCATGATTTTTTGAAAAATATTTATTTTATTTATTTTGGCTATTCTGGGTTTTTGCTGCTGCCACAGGCTCTTCTCTAGTTGTAGGGAGTAAGGGCTACACTCTAGCTGAGGTGAGCAGTCTTGTTGTTGTAGTGACTTCTCTTGTTGTGGAACTTGGGCTCTAGGGCACACGGGCTTCAGTAGTTGTGGCATATGGGCTCCATAGCTGTGGCTCTGAGGCTATACAGCCCAGGCTCCATGGTTGTAGCTCACGGACTTAGTTGCTCCACAGCATGTGGGGTCTTCCCGGATCAGGGATCTAACCCATGTCTCCTGCATTGGCAGGTGAACTCTTTACCACTGAGCTACCAGATAAGCCCTATTTTCGTGATTTTTACTATCAGTCAACACGATGTTTTGGCCCCTATCCAAAAGAACATTGCTTGTCAGCCTTGTAGTCGCTGACTAACGAATCTCTAGCCCTAGAACCTGTTTCCTGTTTTCTGTAGACAGAAAACTATCTCTTCCTATGCTACACTAGTTGTTAGCCATAATGAAAGACAGGAAGTTTCACATTTTTATAGAACAGGGGAAATATGACATATGTTGAGTACAAACATGTTGTAAAGTCTGGAAAATAGGAGACATAAATCTGAAAATCATAACATCATAAAAAGTTCTGGAGATTTTGCCCACTTAAGTTTTATTATATGCTTCCAGAACATTATAAATAAAGAAGACAGTGAGAAAATAAAAGATACAATTGTAGATTATGCTACATTCTTTAAATCTATTTATACTAGATAGAGTTTCAGATTAAATACGGATTTTTTCTCCAAAAGTTGAAGTTATATAATTTTTAATGATATTATTCCTTTTCTCTTATGATCTGGGCAACTTAGGAAGCATAATTTTATAAAACCCAATTAAATGCCACACAACTATTTCATTTAATCCTTATAAAAATCTTACTAGCTATATGTTATAAAAAACAATATAATAAAAATAAATTTAAAATTCTATTTGCTACATTACAGATGCTTTATTATCTATCTCAGACACTTTTCCACTGTTATATTTTCCTCCTTCTATGCAAAAGAGTACACATTTTTAAAAAAGACACGTTACTTAGAGTTGGTATTGTCAATATCCTTTGATAAGTTGTGTTACTTAGAGTTAGGAGGTTCATATTTACCTATACATTTGCTCTGCTCTAATAAAACATTTCTAGCATTTTCATAAATGAGTTATTAAATACACGTGATTTTGCGGAAATGCATGCATGTATGTGTGTAGACTGGAAAACAAAAACAATGTCTCCTTTGAGACAATAATTTCTCTAAAAATAGAGATTATTTTACTAGGCTAGAATGGTTCAAAAGGGTAGGGAACAAATATTATTTAATATTGAATTCACAATACCTAACATAGCTTCCCTGGTGGCTCAGAGGTAAAAAAATCCACTTCCAATGCAGCAGACTCAGATTCGATCCCTAAGTTGGGAAGATCCCCTGGAGAAGAAAATGGCAATCCCCTCCAGTATTCTTAACTGGGAAATCCTGTGGCCAGTCAGAAGTTCTCAGGCTACAGTTCAAAGGATCACAACTTAACACCTAAGCAATAACAACACGATGCCTATCATGGCATGGGAAATTAGCATACAATTTTTGAACTAATACTCTGGGAGATGTTGTAGAATGGCATTAGTGAAGGAGAGAGCACACACACACACAGAAAGAAACATGCTTAAAGTAAAACACCATAAAACTCTAGCTATTTTGTGTAAGAGCAAATATAATTATTAAAAAAATGGCTTCTTGAATATTTCAGTCATATTATTGAAGGATCCTAGAACACTAAAAAATTCAGCATATATTCTGTGTTCATATTTAGAAAGAGGCAATATGTGATGCATTTAGGCAAATTTTTCATTGTTGATATTACAGTTTATTTTAAACTTCTTTACAATTAAATTTATAAACGAGTTATATTAGAAACAAAATTTCATCTACTCATGCATTTTTCATCATTCGAACATATTTTTTGTTGAGCATCTATTTTGTGCCAAGCCCTATTCAAAGTGATAAGAATGCATCAATTAAGAAAAAAAGTAAACCAAAAGTAGAACTAACATCTTTGAAGTGAGGGATATAAATTAATAATCAATAAATAAGCAAATGAGACGATGAAGATGTCTATTGAGATAGTATCATAAAAAGAAAGTAGGAGGTTTGAAGGGAACGGATTGAAATTTAAATAGCCTGAAAGGTTTTATCCCACTGCAAGATGGACAGTTCTGCAATATCCAGAAGGAAGTGAAAGCAGATGTTGTTCGTATACATAGGTCAGTATCCCAGGCTGTGGAATAGAAAATCAAGGATCCTGGGAAATAATACATTTTAGAAAAGATGAGCTCAGCATTGCAGCAAGCACCAGGCTGCTGATAGGATCTTACAGGCCAGTTCAGGAAGGTCTGCTTTTATTCTGAATCAGAGGAGAAGCCATTGAAGGATTTGAGCATTGATGGAACGTCACATAACTTTTCTCTTGCAAGAACATATTTAGGCTAAAAATAAATAGAAGAAAGTAAGGTAGGGACAGCAAAAATTAGTATACTATGGTAATGAAGTAGCTCATAGCTGATAGAAGTGTGCACCAGAAGTTCTGGGAAGATTTAGCATTTCCAGAGAATAAAGTTTTCTCAAGATACAAGTATTTTTTTCCCCTAGACTATTAATGTTAAATAAGGTCTAATTCTGTTTTTGCTCCCTGAAGATTATCTTTTCCTCCTTTTTTCTTTCTCATTTGATTGTTTCTTTACTCACCTGAGATTTTACCTAGCCTTAGAGCCAAAACTAGAAGTTTAATAAAAGGATAGTGGTTTTGACTGTCTTTAGGAACCTGGCATCTCAGGGCTTCGGGTCATCACTGAACTGCTCCCAGAGGGCTCATTTTCATTCTGAGGACTCTCCTCCTGTGCTGCCACCTCAGGGTAAACTACAAAAATTCAGCATATATTCTGTGTTCATATTTAGAAAGATGCAATATGTGATGCATTTAGGCAAATTTTTCATTGTTGATATTACAGTTTATTTTAAACTTCTTTACAATTAAATTTATAAACGAGTTATATTAGAAACAAAATTTCATCTACTCATGCATTTTTCATCATTCGAACATATTTTTTGTTGAGCATCTATTTTGTGCCAAGCCCTATTCAAAGTGATAAGAATGCATCAATTAAGAAAAAAAGTAAACCAAAAGTAGAACTAACATCTTTGAAGTGAGGGATATAAATTAATAATCAATAAATAAGCAAATGAGACGATGAAGATGTCTATTGAGATAGTATCATAAAAAGAAAGTAGGAGGTTTGAAGGGAACGGATTGAAATTTAAATAGCCTGAAAGGTTTTATCCCACTGCAAGATGGACAGTTCTGCAATATCCAGAAGGAAGTGAAAGCAGATGTTGTTCGTATACATAGGTCAGTATCCCAGGCTGTGGAATAGAAAATCAAGGATCCTGGGAAATAATACATTTTAGAAAAGATGAGCTCAGCATTGCAGCAAGCACCAGGCTGCTGATAGGATCTTACAGGCCAGTTCAGGAAGGTCTGCTTTTATTCTGAATCAGAGGAGAAGCCATTGAAGGATTTGAGCATTGATGGAACGTCACAGAACTTTTCTCTTGCAAGAACATATTTAGGCTAAAAATAAATAGAAGAAAGTAAGGTAGGGACAACAAAAATTAGTATACTATGGTAATAAAGTAGCTCATAGCTGATAGAAGTGTGCACCAGAAGTTCTGGGAAGATTTAGCATTTCCAGAGAATAAAGTTTTCTCAAGATACAAGTATTTTTTTCCCTTAGACTATTAATGTTAAATAAGGTCTAATTCTGTTTTTGCTCCCTGAAGATTATCTTTTCCTCCTTTTTTCTTTCTCATTTGATTGTTTCTTTACTCACCTGAGATTTTACCTAGCCTTAGAGCCAAAACTAGAAGTTTAATAAAAGGATAGTGGTTTTGACTGTCTTTAGGAACCTGGCATCTCAGGGCTTCGTGTCATCACTGAACTGCTCCCAGAGGGCTCATTTTCATTCTGAGGACTCTCCTCCTGTGCTGCCACCTCAGGGGCCACAATTTGGGCCTTGACTGACTGGGTGGCTAGCATGGTGCAGGAAGAGATATTGTACAGATATAGCACTGACTGGCAATATGTGTACTCCAGAGCGGTGGCAGATAATTCCCTTGCACTGTAGCTTGTAGCAGTTTCCAGGTGTAAAAAGCTGACAAAACTGGATGTGCCCTTGCCACTTGGCTTCCCTGTTCACTGAGGGAGTGGTCTGTCACTGCTTATCCATAGGTGCCCTCACCACTGGGCCTTCCCTGGTCGCTGGAGCTGCTCTGCTCAATGCTGAGACAGTTACTCCCATCCCACCTGCACATGCCTTCCCCACTGGGGCTGCCCTCGCCATTGGGGCCGCCCTGCTCACTGGGTAAGTGGTTTGTCCCTGCCCACCCAGATGTGCCATCCCACTGGGACTGCCATTGCCACTGGGGAGGTGTTTTTCCATGGCCCATCAGGCTACAAATGATCACCAGACTAGAGTTCCACGAGCACTTGGGTTTTCCTTCTCAGTTATTATCCTAGCATGTTTGGCAGACTCTTGCTGGATACACAGTAAGCGTCCTAATACCACCAGCAGTTGATTCTTTCTCTTTGGGGTTGTTACAGCATGTTTGGAGGACTTCTGCTGGACTCGCTGAGAACCTCTCAATACCTCCAGTGGCTGTTTTCTCTTGAGAGTCATCACAGCATGGTTGGTGGATTTGCACTGGACTTGCCAAGAGCTTCTCCAAATCACCAGTGACTACTTTCTCTTTGGAGTCACCACAGCATGTTTGATGGGCTTGTGCTGGACTTGCCTAGAGCCTCTCAACACCACCAGTTGCTGTTTTCTCTTAAAAGTTGTCACAGCATGTTTGGTGGGCTTGTGCTGGACTTACTGAGAGCCTCTCAACGCCACCAGTGGCTGATTTCTCTTGAGAGTCATCACAGCATGTTTGGTGGGCTTGCGCTGGACTTCCCTAGAGCCTCTCAACGCCACCAGTGGCTGTTTTCTCTTGAGAGTCATCACAGCGTGATTGGTGGACTTGTGCTGGACTTGCTGAGAGCTTCTCCTCACCACCAGTTGCTACTTTCTCTTTGGAGTCACCACAGCATGTTTGATGGGCTTGTGCTGGACTTGCCTAGAGTCTCTCAACACCACCAGTTGCTGTTTTCTCTTAAAAGTTGTCACAGCATGTTTGGTGGGCTTGCGCTGGACTTACTGAGAGCCTCTCAACGCCACCAGTGGCTGATTTCTCTTGAGAGTCATCACAGCATGTTTGGTGGGCTTGCGCTGGACTTCCCTAGAGCCTCTCAACGCCACCAGTGGCTGTTTTCTCTTGAGAGTCATCACAGCGTGATTGGTGGACTTGTGCTGGACTTGCTAAGAGCTTCTCCTCACCACCAGTTGCTGCTTTCTCTTTGGAGTCATCACAGCATATTTGATGGACTTGTGCTGGACTTTCCAAGAGCCTCTTGATGTCACCAATGGCTGCTTTCTCTTAAGAGTTGTCACAGCATGTTTGGTGGACTTGTGCTGGACTTGCCAAGAGCTTCTCCTCACCACCAGTTGACTGTTTTTCCCTTGTGTTTCACATGGTTGTCTGCTGGACTTGCGCTGGACTTGCTGAGAACCTCTGGACACCACCATATGCTGCTTTCTCTTTGGTGTGCTCAGGTTGGTGGTGGCCTGAGCAGTTGTTTTGCGGTCTGCTTTTCTCCAGATGTTGTCCATGAGCTATGGTTTGTCTCTGTGAAAGTTGACATTGTGATGAATCGTTTCCTTACGACTTCTCCTTTGTCTTTCGATGTGGGGTATATTTTTTCGGCGGGCTCCAGGGTCTTCTTGTTGATGTTCATTCAGCCACTAGCTGTTACCTTCATGCTACAGTTCTCACCAAATCAGCTTCAGAAGATATAAAGGCGTACCACAGAGACATTTCAGGTTTTGTTCCAGACCGCTTTTGGTCTTGGAGGGTCTCCTGGACAGGCAGGAGCGGCTGAGGTGCACAGTATGGACATAGGTGGCAACCAGATTTGGAAGCTTCCCCTGCAAATCTCCCCCTTTTTTTTCTTGGTATTTTTCATTGATGCCAGGTATACACATGCTCAGGCATGTATTTGTAAATTCAACCAATAAAATTAATTATATTTCACCAAGATTTAGGAAATAACCTTGCTTTCCCCTAGCAATTTAAACATTTGACCCAAAAGATGGCCAAAGATCTTTATCACCTTTGGCATTACCAGAAATGTTAGGGGCAGCACAAGCCATCACAGGCTAGCTTTTGCCTGGCTAGGATAAAGACAATCTTGCTTTTATCTGTTTTATAAGTTTGTCTTTTGCATGAGTCTAGAAGTCTGAGTAGCTTCTACTGTTAAAAATTCTTCTGTAAAACAACAACTATCATAATCTGAGGTTGAATGCGATTTCAGAAATTCCAGGCATGTTAGCAGAAGAAAATATGGGTTATTTATGAGTGAATGGACACTTTTCCTTTATTATTTTAATCTCCTGAGTTCATGAACTGTGGCTCACTAAGTTCCTCTGTCCATGGAATTCTCCAGGCAAGAATACTAGAGTGGGTAACCATTCCCTTTTACAGGGGATCTTACCAGCCTAGGTATTAAACCCAGGTGTCCTGCATTGTAGGAAGATTCTTTACCCTCTGAGTCACCAGGAAGTGAGTCACTCAGTTATGTCTGACTCTTTGGGACCTATGCACCAGCTATGGAATTCTCCGGGCAAGAATACTAGAGTGGAAAGTCTTTCCCTTTTCTAGGGATCTTCCCAACCCAGGGACTGAGTCTGGGTCTCCTGAACTGAAGGCAGATTCTTTACCATCTGAGTCATAAAGGAAGCCCATGCCACCAGAAAAGCCCCTTCTGAAGTTTCTACATGTAAGTTATTATATATATGATCAAGTTTAACCTAAGAGCAGAGGACTAACACATGACAAAGTTTGCAACATACTCTTTAGATAGATGACTTCTTAAGAGTTTATAATTTTGAGTCTGAAAGAAAAGGAAACGATTTGAAAAAAAAATGTAAGTCAGTTTTGGGATTCTATATTTCATTCAGCAATCAAAGCATACTGAGACCTGATAAAATGGCAATACCTGAACAAGGTTAATGAAGGTACAGATATGGATGTTTATACCCCAGTAAACAGATAAACTTTTATAAAAATAACACTGACCAATTAAAAACTATAATAATTAACAATATAATGACATAGCAAATAATAATATTAATAGTATAATATGGCCATGTATAATATGCCATGGGAACATAAAGTATATCACTGACTGAAAAATATAGAATATCTAACCAGAAGTTCATTACTTTTATAAAACATTTGCAAATATAACTTGCATAAGAATAAAAAACTACATTTCCAAAGATTTATGTGCAGTATTCCTCCTATATTCATTTTGTTTAGGAAACAGTATTGCAGACTAGAAACTTCATAGGTGTTGGAATCAAACTATGATCCAAATCCTCCTCTAATACTTATTATTATAATATTTATTATTACTTATATTATTTGTTTGGCTTTGGGTAATGCTCTTCATTTCTTTGAATCTCAGCATCCTAATCTACAAAGTGGTTGTTAATAAAGGAGGCCTGCTTTGTTAGATTTTTGTGTGGATAAAACAAAATCTGCCAACTAACTAGAACTTTGCTGGTGATTAAGTAATTATAGCTATTTATTTTTATTTTGAAGTTATGTGTGAATTTAATGATCCTTCTTCTTGACGTAGACAGAATTTTAGAAAAAAAAAATGTTTAATCGGTTGCTTTGGTAACTTTCACAAGCACTCTGCAAAAAAATAGACACTTGAATATCCACAATTTTGGATTCTCAGTTAATCACAGCATTGATTTTCTTGGTGACCTAGGGATTTTGCAAATGAATGACAACAATTGAAAATCTTTTAAATCTAATTTTACTGGAAGAACAGCCAATAGTCGTAAATGTCTGTATAAAAGGGTATATTCCAAAATCATGTAGGAGAAATGTACTAAAAATACGTGTTTCAGTAGACAAATCATTTAATTTTACTTTCATGTGAATGAGAAAGATAGTGGAAATTTATTGAAAAAAAAGTAATTTAGAGATTACAAATATATAATTGTCTTCAGACTGTCTGTAATTAACAGAATTCTGGTACACTATGTAAATTTCTAATAGTGAGAGTGAAACAATTTTGCTGAGGAAACAAGACTATTTTTCCATTTATGGAAGTGTTTTCATCAATATTTATTGTTATGTGTATAGATTTTATATATATTAGCAACCAGATATGATGCATCAAGGACTTCCACAATGACTGAGCAGTAGAGAATCTACCTGCAGTGTAAGAGCCACAGGAGATACAGGTTCAATCCCTGGGTCTGGAAGATCCCCTGGAGAAGAGTCTGGCAACCCACTGCAACATTCTTGCTTGGAAAATCCCAAAGACACAGGAGCCTGGAAGGCCACATAGGATCACAAAGAGTCAGACATGACTGAAGAGACTTAGGACATGATGTATAAGAGGTATCACTGTGTTTTTATCTGTAGTACAAATTTGTTCAATGTTGAAAATATGCTTGGTAGTCAAACTGCTGATTTTGCATAGGAATGTTAACTATATTTCGTCAAAATTTAAAAATTGTTTGGCTTTGGGTAATGCTCTTCATTTCTTTGAATCTCAGCATCCTAATCTACAAAGTGGTTGTTAATAAAGGAGGCCTGCTTTGTTAGATTTTTGTGTGGATAAAACAAAATCTGCCAACTAACTAGAACTTTGCTGGTGATTAAGTAATTATAGCTATTTATTTTTATTTTGAAGTTATGTGTGAATTTAATGATCCTTCTTCTTGACGTAGACAGAATTTTAGAAAAAAAATGTTTAATCGGTTGCTTTGGTAACTTTCACAAGCACTCTGCAAAAAAATAGACACTTGAATATCCACAATTTTGGATTCTCAGTTAATCACAGCATTGATTTTCTTGGTGACCTAGGGATTTTGCAAATGAATGACAACAATTGAAAATCTTTTAAATCTAATTTTACTGGAAGAACAGCCAATAGTCGTAAATGTCTGTATAAAAGGGTATATTCCAAAATCATGTAGGAGAAATGTACTAAAAATACGTGTTTCAGTAGACAAATCATTTAATTTTACTTTCATGTGAATGAGAAAGATAGTGGAAATTTATTGAAAAAAAAGTAATTTAGAGATTACAAATATATAATTGTCTTCAGACTGTCTGTAATTAACAGAATTCTGGTACACTATGTAAATTTCTAATAGTGAGAGTGAAACAATTTTGCTGAGGAAACAAGACTATTTTTCCATTTATGGAAGTGTTTTCATCAATATTTATTGTTATGTGTATAGATTTTATATATATTAGCAACCAGATATGATGCATCAAGGACTTCCACAATGACTGAGCAGTAGAGAATCTACCTGCAGTGTAAGAGCCACAGGAGATACAGGTTCAATCCCTGGGTCTGGAAGATCCCCTGGAGAAGAGTCTGGCAACCCACTGCAACATTCTTGCTTGGAAAATCCCAAAGACACAGGAGCCTGGAAGGCCACATAGGATCACAAAGAGTCAGACATGACTGAAGAGACTTAGGACATGATGTATAAGAGGTATCACTGTGTTTTTATCTGTAGTACAAATTTGTTCAATGTTGAAAATATGCTTGGTAGTCAAACTGCTGATTTTGCATAGGAATGTTAACTATATTTCGTCAAAAATTTAAAAATTTTAATTTGCTTTGAAGAAAATAATTTCATAAAATACATATTTCTTCATTAACTAATCCTGAGTTTTGACAACATAATAGACTACTGGGATAATTATATCACAGGATAGACTTTAATTTTCTCTTTCAAATTCCCAACTGGAGAATCTAAGATTGACGCTTACATGCAATAGAACAAACTTACTGGAAGATTCATTCATTATTTCCGATCTACTGCTACAAATCTATACTTCTGTGTAAGCATTGACAACCCAGACTATGGATTTCTGACTCACAGAAATGTCTAGTCATGCAGAGCTAGTTGAAAGCACAGGAAATTTCAAAAAATCAATCAGTAGTATTGAGAATTGCCTGTGTCCTCAGTCATGTGCTGTGAAGAAAATAAGGGCCTATATTGTTAGAAAATACACACAAACAAAAAGATTGTAAATAATACTAAACCACATCATACGATGTTTTGGATATTTTTCTATTATTAGAAAGCATTTTTAATAATTCTAACTCATTAGAATAAGAATTTTTCTAATTCTTATATACACAATAATTATTTCATATGCCTGTTTTCCAAACATGCAAATATGAGGCATGGAGAAGCCAAATTACCAATCACATAGTATTACAGACTCTAATCAGCCACTCCTGAGCCTATGTCTTTGTTTAACAAGAGAATTTTACAAGTTATCAAGAGTTGTCAAATGTTAGTTTTCATATGGTATGTGACTCCTAAAATTGTCTACTCCTTTATAAAATAAGCTTCATTGATCCATTTAAGAACCTCTTTTCCTTTGCTGTGGGTATTGTTGAGCAATAAAGTTATGGAATAAAGCATTTATTGCAGTGTGAATTCATTATTTTCTATTCAGATACATTTGTAGGCATATGTAAATTTGTATGCACATACATGAAGTTTGAAAGGTAATCACATTATAAAGAACAATATAGTAAAAGTAAAGTAGAAATAATTTGGCATTTATTTCTTTTGGACAGAAATGACTTGCTTATGTAGTACATAGTCATTTGCTAGATATTAAAAATGTTTCAAAATTTAAAATGGAGTCATTTCACAGAAGATATTGAATTTTTCACAGCTGCAGTGTTTTAAGTGTCACTTTTTGATTGCTACAGAGTGTATGTTGTTCTGGAGGTGTCACTGACACAAACTCGACTATGTCCTCTTTCAACAGTGCATTCCAAGAGTAGATACTAGAGAGGGGAATTTTAAGATGGTAAGGGTAATTGTGTTCAATGATCAGAAAGGTCCAGGAGAATGACAGGTTAAAAAATAATGAATTTATCAATAAGGAAAGATATATTTATGGTCTTCATTAAATAAGCCTTTTGACTAACCTGACATTAAGTTAGAAAAAGACAGTACAGTATTGGAGTATCTGACTTTCCAAAAATAATTTAGATGGTTAAGTAGAAATGATTGACTATTGGACTCAGTGCCATTACATTAATCTGTTCAGTCATAGAACAAATATTTATTTCTGAATGACTAGTTATGGACCTATATCATGTTAAGTAAAGGGAGCCTCTTGTCCACGCAGAACTTAACACTTTTTATGGAGAGAAAAGCTAGAAAACAGTTAAACAAACCAAAAGTAAACCCAAAATTTTGGTGTCATGAAATGATCAAGAGGTGAGATAGAAAAAGGCACTTCACAGACAACTGCCTAACTTTTGTAGAATTCTTAGAGAATGGTGCCCTATAAAGCTGACCTTAAAACTAATCTGAGGACTTCCCCTGGTTGTCCAGTGGGTAAGGACACCGCCTTGCAGTGCAAGGGGCGCCGGTTCAATCCCTGGCCTGGGAAGATCCCACGTGCCGCGGAGCGGCTGGACCGTTGTGTCCAATTACCGAGCCCGAGCTCTGGAGCGCATGCGCCCAGAGCCGGTGCTCTGCGACAACATATGCCACCGTGATGGGAGGCCCACAGGAGCCAAAGAACAAAAGATGGATGAAACTAGACAAATGAAGTTTGAAAGGTAATCACATTATAAAGAACAATATAGTAAAGTAAAGTAGAAATAATTTGGCATTTATTTCTTTTGGACAGAAATGACTTGCTTATGTAGTACATAGTCATTTGCTAGATATTAAAAATGTTTCAAAATTTAAAATGGAGTCATTTCACAGAAGATATTGAATTTTTCACAGCTGCAGTGTTTTAAGTGTCACTTTTTGATTGCTACAGAGTGTATGTTGTTCTGGGGGTGTCACTGACACAAACTCGACTATGTCCTCTTTCAATAGTGCATTCCAAGAGTAGATACTAGAGAGGGGAATTTTAAGATGGTAAGGGTAATTGTGTTCAATGATCAGAAAGGTCCAGGAGAATGACAGGTTAAAAAATAATGAATTTATCAATAAGGAAAGATATATTTATGGTCTTCATTAAATAAGCCTTTTGACTAACCTGACATTAAGTTAGAAAAAGACAGTACAGTATTGGAGTATCTGACTTTCCAAAAATAATTTAGATGGTTAAGTAGAAATGATTGACTATTGGACTCAGTGCCATTACATTAATCTGTTCAGTCATAGAACAAATATTTATTTCTGAATGACTAGTTATGGACCTATATCATGTTAAGTAAAGGGAGCCTCTTGTCCACGCAGAACTTAACACTTTTTATGGAGAGAAAAGCTAGAAAACAGTTAAACAAACCAAAAGTAAACCCAAAATTTTGGTGTCATGAAATGATCAAGAGGTGAGATAGAAAAAGGCACTTCACAGACAACTGCCTAACTTTTGTAGAATTCTTAGAGAATGGTGCCCTATAAAGCTGACCTTAAAACTAATCTGAGGACTTCCCCTGGTTGTCCAGTGGGTAAGGACACCGCCTTGCAGTGCAAGGGGCGCCGGTTCAATCCCTGGCCTGGGAAGATCCCACGTGCCGCGGAGCGGCTGGACCGTTGTGTCCAATTACCGAGCCCGAGCTCTGGAGCGCATGCGCCCAGAGCCGGTGCTCTGCGACAACATATGCCACCGTGATGGGAGGCCCACAGGAGCCAAAGAACAAAAGATGGATGAAACTAGACAAATGAAAGACCAGTGGAAGTGGCCTGCGTACCCCCCTCACTCCCCCCTCCCACCGCCAAAATAAATAAATAAATGTTTCAAAAAAAAATTAAAAAAATAAAAAAATAATAAAAAAAACTAATCTGAAAGATAGGAGTAGGTGTATGTATGTTTGTATACACACACACACACACACACACACACACACACACATATAAGTGACTTTCAGTTGTGTCTGACTGTTTGTTACCCCATGGACTGTATATATAGTCTCAGGTGGCACTAGTGGTATAGAACACGTCTGCCAGTACAAGAAACATAAGAGACCAGGGTTTGATTCTTGAGTTGGTAAGATTCCCTGGAGGAGGGCACAGCAACCCACTCCAGTATTCTTGTCTGTAGATTCCCATGGAAAGAGGAGCCTTCTGGGCCACAGTCCATAGGATCGGGTCACAATGAGTCTGGCTCCACTGAATGTACTATGCACACATGCATGCACACACACACACACACACACACATATATATATATACATATGAAGAGATAACATAGATGAAGACATAAGAAGAAAGAGATAGAATGCAAAACATAGAAGAAAACAATTAGCAAAAGAGCAGGAGACAGACCAAAGAATGGTCACTGAAAGCCACTTAGCAAAGAGCATGTTACTTTGGAGGTCACTCTTAGAGAGCATGTAAGGAGGAGAAGCCAAGAAAACATTATTCCACAATTTGCAGTATAGAGTCTTGATTAAAATTGTACCTTCAAAGGACTATTAAGTGAAACAATGTGTCACTTAAGATTTTTTGAAAAGTTAGCTTGATTAGACTGGAAAAGTGCAAGGATTCAAGGAAAGAAATACACTGTCAGGGATATTTTCTCCTCCATCAGGAAGACTTCATAGTACAGCCAGGGGTCATTACATAATACGTTTCAGAAATAAGCTGGGCAGCATTAATGTTTGTTCTCATGTGGAGTTGCTATCTTAATTTAATTTAGGGATTTAGCATCAGGATTAGTATTTAAATGGATATAAACTACAGTCCCGGGCTTGTATTTTTAAAATACTTTGCCATGGCTATCACACTTTATAAATTGTACTGGTTCTTAAGGGGAAATCAGGACTCTGGAGACTGGTAGCAAGACAGGAGAAACATACATGGGAAAAGCAAGAAAAAAAGAGATGTTATGTGCAAACACCTGAGTCAGGAAAGAGTTTAGTGTAACAAATATTGTGGGAATCAATCATTTTGAAAATCAGGAGAGGTAGTTAGTAATTCATTTCTAGATTATTAACCTAAAGATCAAACCAACGATGCAACCTGTACAAATTTCGTATTATTTTTCCACATTTTCAGAATTATTGTTCTAGATCTTCTGTAGATAACAGACCCCACCAATCTAGGAAATGTTTAAAACTAACAATACCACACCCTAAGCAGTTGGTAAGATTCCCTGGAGGAGGGCACAGCAACCCACTCCAGTATTCTTGTCTGTAGATTCCCATGGAAAGAGGAGCCTTCTGGGCCACAGTCCATAGGATCGGGTCACAATGAGTCTGGCTCCACTGAATGTACTATGCACACATGCACGCACACACACACACACACACACACACATATATATATATATACAGATGAAGAGATAACATAGATGAAGACATAAGAAGAAAGAGATAGAATGCAAAACATAGAAGAAAACAATTAGAAAAAGAGCAGGAGACAGACCAAAGAATGGTCACTGAAAGCCACTTAGCAAAGAGCATGTTACTTTGGAGGTCACTCTTAGAGAGCATGTAAGGAGGAGAAGCCAAGAAAACATTATTCCACAATTTGCAGTATAGAGTCTTGATTAAAATTGTACCTTCAAAGGACTATTAAGTGAAACAATGTGTCACTTAAGATTTTTTGAAAAGTTAGCTTGATTAGACTGGAAAAGTGCAAGGATCCAAGGAAAGAAATACACTGTCAGGGATATTTTCTCCTCCATCAGGAAGACTTCATAGTACAGCCAGGGGTCATTACATAATACGTTTCAGAAATAAGCTGGGCAGCATTAATGTTTGTTCTCATGTGGAGTTGCTATCTTAATTTAATTTAGGGATTTAGCATCAGGATTAGTATTTAAATGGATATAAACTACAGTCCCGGGCTTGTATTTTTAAAATACTTTGCCATGGCAATCACACTTTATAAATTGTACTGGTTCTTAAGGGGAAATCAGGACTCTGGAGACTGGTAGCAAGACAGGAGAAACAAACATGGGAAAAGCAAGAAAAAAAGAGATGTTATGTGCAAACACCTGAGTCAGGAAAGAGTTTAGTGTAACAAATATTGTGGGAATCAATCATTTTGAAAATCAGGAGAGGTAGTTAGTAATTCATTTCTAGATTATTAACCTAAAGATCAAACCAACGATGCAACCTGTACAAATTTCGTATTATTTTTCCACATTTTCAGAATTATTGTTCTAGATCTTCTGTAGATAACAGACCAAACTGATCCCATCCTGCAATCAATGAGGTAAAATGTTTAAAACTAACAATACCACACCCTAAGCAAATTTACATATTTTGACCTACATTGCCAATACAGGTGGTCAATTGACATATAGCCCAACAGTTTCATCTGGATAATCTTTAAACTGTGGTCTTCCTCCAGTCTATCTCCAATTGTTAAAGATTAACTCAATTTTCTTGTTCTTTGTTCATCTAGTATTCTGCATTTAACCTGCAACTTGAACTACCCAAATACAAAGTTTAAAAATTATCTAGCACTGAAATATTAGTAGTCTTTTTTATCCTACGTTTTAACTTCAGAGCATTACACAATGCTGAATGAAACATGACTGTAAGTATCATGGATTCTTTAAAATAAGTGAGTAAAACATTTAGTGTCATCTATTCTATTTCTTAGACAGGAGTGTATATCAATATTGGCTAAAAAATCATAAAGAAACACAAATCCTTTGTAAGTCAAAAATAACATTTTTAAAGCAAATAATGGGAAACAAGATATATGTACACTTTTATAAAACTATGATCTATGCAATATGAGATTTTTAAAAACAGTGTATAGAAAAAAATAGAATTGGAAGAAAAAATTGAATAAAAAGTCCAGAAGGAAGAAATTGAAACAATAAAAATGCAAGGAGAGGCATCAGGAGGATGATTGCAATGATGAGTCTTGACTAAATGAAAGAGGCATTGTCAATTATCTACAGTCCCGGGCTTGTATTTTTAAAATACTTTGCCATGGCTATCACACTTTATAAATTGTACTGGTTCTTAAGGGGAAATCAGGACTCTGGAGACTGGTAGCAAGACAGGAGAAACATACATGGGAAAAGCAAGAAAAAAAGAGATGTTATGTGCAAACACCTGAGTCAGGAAAGAGTTTAGTGTAACAAATATTGTGGGAATCAATCGTTTTGAAAATCAGGAGAGGTAGTTAGTAATTCATTTCTAGATTATTAACCTAAAGATCAAACCAACGATGCAACCTGTACAAATTTCGTATTATTTTTCCACATTTTCAGAATTATTGTTCTAGATCTTCTGTAGATAACAGACCAAACTGATCCCATCCTGCAATCAATGAGGTAAAATGTTTAAAACTAACAATACCACACCCTAAGCAAATTTACATATTTTGACCTACATTGCCAATACAGGTGGTCAATTGACATATAGCCCAACAGTTTCATCTGGATAATCTTTAAACTGTGGTCTTCCTCCAGTCTATCTCCAATTGTTAAAGATTAACTCAATTTTCTTGTTCTTTGTTCATCTAGTATTCTGCATTTAACCTGTAACTTGAACTACCCAAATACAAAGTTTAAAAATTATCTAGCACTGAAATATTAGTAGGCTGTTTTATCCTACGTTTTAACTTCAGAGCATTACACAATGCTGAATGAAACATGACTGTAAGTATCATGGATTCTTTAAAATAAGTGAGTAAAACATTTAGTGTCATCTATTCTATTTCTTAGACAGGAGTGTATATCAATATTGGCTAAAAAATCATAAAGAAACACAAACCCTTCGTAAGTCAAAAATAACATTTTTAAAGCAAATAATGGGAAACAAGATATATGTACACTTTTATAAAACTATGATCTATGCAATATGAGATTTTTAAAAACAGTGTATAGAAAAAAATAGAATTGGAAGAAAAAATTGAATAAAAAGTCCAGAAGGAAGAAATTGAAACAATAAAAATGCAAGGAGAGGCATCAGGAGGATGATTGCAATGATGAGTCTTGACTAAATGAAAGAGGCATTGTCAATTATCTACCAACATCTACCAAAATTTTAAAATAATACAGATAAGGCTTACTCTGGGTACAATGACTTGGATTGAAATTTCAGCTTTGGTACTAATTAATTGTGCTAGCTTGAAATAGGTTTAAAACTTTTCAGAGACTTCACTTTCTAATCTGTAAAACACAGATTATAATGTTTCAAAAGGCTTTGAGGGAAAAAAAAAAGTAAATTAAATATTTTAGCATAGGGGCAAGCACATAGAAGTTACTCAAGAAATATAAATTTCAATTGTCCTCTATTCTGTCTCTAAATTGAGAATGTAACAACAAATGTACTATTAGTAAGCAAGTTCTGGAACTCAGTGACTAAGTTATGAAAATCAGGTATTATAAATAGAAAATATAACTATTAGTGTTTAAACATTAAAATAATACATAGATGCCTTTAAATTATAAAGAAAAACAGGCCTTTTTGAATTTAACTTTAAAAAATAATCATGTACTTCAATAATAAGATCTTTGATAGCAATATCAGATTATTACATGGATTAATGGTGACAAAGTATGTTGAGACTTATATTATCAAAATTTTCATTCACTGATCACAGCTATTAGAGTCTTAAGAGTCATTTGAGAAATAATCAAAGTTCTGTTTACTATTAAAAATATTACTAATTTTTAAAGAAGCATCCCTCTAATTACTTCACATGACCATATCATATACAATCACCCTAAGAAGGCCTGAGGATGAATCCTCATACAAAATTCTCTCTCTTATACGAGGGGTGGTTTAAAGATGTCACTGACTGATACCATCTTCAAGGTCTGTCATAAGGAAGCAAAGAACAACCACTGGGGTAATGGAAATGATTTCAGATATATTATGTCAAAAATAACATTTTTAAAGCAAATAATGGGAAACAAGATATATGTACACTTTTATAAAACTATGATCTATGCAATATGAGATTTTTAAAAACAGTGTATAGAAAAAAATAGAATTGGAAGAAAAAATTGAATAAAAAGTCCAGAAGGAAGAAATTGAAACAATAAAAATGCAAGGAGAGGCATCAGGAGGATGATTGCAATGATGAGTCTTGACTAAATGAAAGAGGCATTGTCAATTATCTACCAACATCTACCAAAATTTTAAAATAATACAGATAAGGCTTACTCTGGGTACAATGACTTGGATTGAAATTTCAGCTTTGGTACTAATTAATTGTGCTAGCTTGAAATAGGTTTAAAACTTTTCAGAGACTTCACTTTCTAATCTGTAAAACACAGATTATAATGTTTCAAAAGGCTTTGAGAGAAAAAAAAAGTAAATTAAATATTTTAGCATAGGGGCAAGCACATAGAAGTTACTCAAGAAATATAAATTTCAATTGTCCTCTATTCTGTCTCTAAATTGAGAATGTAACAACAAATGTACTATTAGTAAGCAAGTTCTGGAACTCAGTGACTAAGTTATGAAAATCAGGTATTATAAATAGAAAATATAACTATTAGTGTTTAAACATTAAAATAATACATAGATGCCTTTAAATTATAAAGAAAAACAGACCTTTTTGAATTTAACTTTAAAAAATAATCATGTACTTCAATAATAAGATCTTTGATAGCAATATCAGATTATTACATGGGTTAATGGTGACAAAGTATGTTGAGACTTATATTATCAAAATTTTCATTCACTGATCACAGCTATTAGAGTCTTAAGAGTCATTTGAGAAATAATCAAAGTTCTGTTTGCTATTAAAAATATTACTAATTTTTAAAGAAGCATCCCTCTAATTACTTCACATGACCATATCATATACAGTCACCCTAAGAAGGCCTGAGGATGAATCCTCATACAAAATTCTCTCTCTTATACGAGGGGTGGTTTAAAGATGTCACTGACTGATACCATCTTCAAGGTCTGTCATAAGGAAGCAAAGAACAACCACTGGGGTAATGGAAATGATTTCAGATATATTATGTTAAATGAATAAGAATTTATTATTAAGCAGTGGGGAACAAATAAATTAAAAAGAAGACACCTAAAGAAAAAGCAGTTATTTGTACTTGTAAAATCCTTCTTATAATATTTTACTCAGTGCCTCTGTTACCAAAGATCTCATTTTATTGAATTCTTATATTTATTTAAGATCATAATATATAAAAGATATATAACTTGGATTATTCATAATCTGCAAATTGCTGAAATATCATCTGAGTATGCTAAAGACAAGTTGTAGGCTTCTTGAAAATGAGATTTTCTTTGATAAAATACAAACAGAATTGAATTTATTTTGTTAATTTGATTTGTAAGAATTATATTTAGAGACACAATCCTAAATCCAGTGTAACGCATTTGTTATTGAATTTCATATGTCATTTTTGTTCATATTCATGTCTTAGCATTTAGAGAAGGTATAAATAGCATACTGCTCCTGTATGATTTTCTGCTTTTGAACATTAGCAAACAAGCATCATTTCCCAAAGAAGCATTGGTGGGGTGTCTCATCTCTTTCCTTTCCAAGACATTAAATAATTAATAATGTTTCTTGTTTCATACTAGTGTCAAACCCTGTTCTGGAAGTTTTAGTCGAGCTTACGTCCTAGTGGGAAAAGAGAAACAAGCCAATATATAAGTAAATAATGTCATGGGGATTTAGTTATTATGTAGAACAATGAAGCAAGTGAGAACTAGAAAATTCTGAGGGCGTTGCAACAATTTTTTTAGATAATATGATTTGAGAAATTCTCTGATAAAATGGCATTTGAGAAGAGGTCTGAAGAAAGTGCTGGGAGGGTGAAAGCGAGCCTTAAAGTTGCCAGAGTAATAGTCATTGGGGCAGAAAAAATGTGAAAAGCCTCTGAGGCATGGGTTTGACATGTTAGAGCAACAATAAATGGGGTAGAAAAATAATTAAATTGATGATTCAATTAACTGTTACCGAAGTGATAGAAAATTCTAGCAATATTCAGTTTCCTTGGTTTTGGTTTGTTTTGTTGATGGTGGTGCTGTCCTGCATACACTTTGCCTCTCCACAAGCCTCACCATGTTCTTCAGTTCTCAGTACCACTATTGGGTTGAGGCTATATGGTTGCCATGTACCATGATGTTCTAGCTTTAGCAAAAAATGTTCATTTACATTCCTGTTATTGTTCCTTTAACATGCAATGTGGTTGATGATAAAACAAGTATAGATCTATATCTATGCATATACACATGCACACATTTATTTTTACTTGTATAGCTGATGATTTATTTCACTTTTAAGAATTTTTTTGAATTTCTTATTTATCCTCTATAATGAAATTTTCTTGCAGTATAGAGTAACTGAATTTTCCAGGCATTTCTTTGTATTCATCCCACATTTGTATTCAATATTCTAAGTTTTTCCTCAGTTCTATCTTGTATTTGTTTCCACATATATTTGATTCTCTTCTCTTAGAACATCAGTTAGAGAAAGTTGTAAATTATGTTAAATTCACAGCTGAACTGTTGGGGAAGAATCTGCCAAATCACCCTAATTTTCTCAAACTGTCTTTCTAACTCATTAAGTTGATCATACTTTATTATCCTCTGCTTTTCTGCTGATGCAAGGAATATGCAAAAATTGAGAGAAGAGCAGGGTTTGACATACCCATCACCCAAATTTCATGGTCAATTTGTATCTATATTTTTTCATCTCCACTTCAATCCATGTCAGTTATCTATTCTTCTGCGGATTACTTTGAAGTAAATTTCCAGATAGTTTATCATTTCATGTGAAAATGTTAACATAGAATAGAATCACTCAACAAATACGGCTTTTTATTTTAAGAAATTAGAACGATACCACTACCAAGCAAAATATCCCAATAATTCCATAATTCCATCAAGTTTTCAACTAATATGATTTGAGAAATTCTCTGATAAAATGGCATTTGAGAAGAGGTCTGAAGAAAGTGCTGGGAGGGTGAAAGCGAGCCTTAAAGTTGCCAGAGTAATAGTCATTGGGGCAGAAAAAATGTGAAAAGCCTCTGAGGCATGGGTTTGACATGTTAGAGCAACAATAAATGGGGTAGAAAAATAATTAAATTGATGATTCAATTAACTGTTACCGAAGTGATAGAAAATTCTAGCAATATTCAGTTTCCTTGGTTTTGGTTTGTTTTGTTGATGGTGGTGCTGTCCTGCATACACTTTGCCTCTCCACAAGCCTCACCATGTTCTTCAGTTCTCAGTACCACTGTTGGGTTGAGGCTATATGGTTGCCATGTACCATGATGTTCTAGCTTTAGCAAAAAATGTTCATTTACATTCCTGTTATTGTTCCTTTAACATGCAATGTGGTTGATGATAAAACAAGTATAGATCTATATCTATGCATATACACATGCACACATTTATTTTTACTTGTATAGCTGATGATTTATTTCACTTTTAAGAATTTTTTTGAATTTCTTATTTATCCTCTATAATGAAATTTTCTTGCAGTATAGAGTAACTGAATTTTCCAGGCATTTCTTTGTATTCATCCCACATTTGTATTCAATATTCTAAGTTTTTCCTCAGTTCTATCTTGTATTTGTTTCCACATATATTTGATTCTCTTCTCTTAGAACATCAGTTAGAGAAAGTTGTAAATTATGTTAAATTCACAGCTGAACTGTTGGGGAAGAATCTGCCAAATCACCCTAATTTTCTCAAACTGTCTTTCTAACTCATTAAGTTGATCATACTTTATTATCCTCTGCTTTTCTGCTGATGCAAGGAATATGCAAAAATTGAGAGAAGAGCAAGGTTTGACATACCCATCACCCAAATTTCATGGTCAATTTGTATCTATATTTTTTCATCTCCACTTCAATCCATGTCAGTTATCTATTCTTCTGCGGATTACTTTGTAGTAAATTTCCAGATAGTTTATCATTTCATGTGAAAATGTTAACATAGAATAGAATCACTCAACAAATACGGCTTTTTATTTTAAGAAATTAGGACGATACCACTACCAAGCAAAATATCCCAATAATTCCATAATTCCATCAAGTTTTCAACTAATATTTGAATTTTCCCAATGAACTCATGTGTATCCAGATTTTTTTTACTTGAATTGACACTCAACTAAGATTCATAACATATTGAATTTTAAGTATTGATGCTCTTAATTTAAATTCTTACAGTCCTCATGTAACAAGAGTTGAACATTGATTACTTTTATTTACTAAATCCTTTATTTTCATCTTGTTTCCTTAAAATTTCATTCTACAGTAGAATTTTTCTTTTAGATGGTGCTGACTTTTGTATATTGAAATGCTTGATTAAACCTAACTCTCTGTTTATTTTGGCATGATTATATTTGTTTGTCTCTCTGTTAATCACTTGCAAGTATTGACTCCAGAAATATGTCCACTATTGTGGCATCAGGTGGGTGTGCTGCTTTTCATGGTGTGTGGGTGACCTGCTTTGCTCATTACTGAGATTCTTTCCCTGCATCGCCTCCTCCCAAATCCCACTTTAGGGAAAGGGCATAAAGGTGACAGGACAGAAGACACAGAAATGGCTTCCTTTTTTTGTTTGTTTTAAGAAAATAAAGTAATAATTATGGAGATAAACATTTCAGGAATACTCTCAGAGATACATAATAATTTTCTATCATTCTCTTATGACATGAGAGAAATGTATGTATAATCTATTGATACCTAGATGATTTTACTATTGCTCTCTTATGGCACAATAGAAAGGTTACACTCATACATTCCTTCTGACTCATGTAGGAAAAAATGGACACAAAGTGCTAAATCTGATTTGTTAACTCAATGCATTGTTCAATTTTTTCTAGCCTTTAACCGTATTGTTATGCTAATTATATAAATATGCTTCCATATAATCTATTCATCCAATGTAGTCTATCTAGATTATATGGATATATATTTGTATAACTGCCAAACAAATAATCTATATACTATACCTATAGAGAGAGGAAGTTTAAGATCCATAACCGAAATTAGAAAAAGTAATTTAAATTGTATAATAACCTACTAATTTGTTTCCATTTTATGCCATTTAATTTTCTTAAGATAGTGATGATCTGATGAGACAAAAAATGTTCATGGCTGGAAATAAAGATCGTATTAACTTCTCATTTAAATGAAAGGATAGCTAGCTGTGCTTTAATAAGTGAGCTCAAAACTAAACTCTTCAAATGAACTTTCAAGTCATGATAAAATATTGATATTACCCTTTAACTCAATCTCAATTATTAAATATCATGGATAAAACACATTATGAATGCAAATAATTAGTTAAATAAATTAATCTTGTATTCTAGAAATAAACTTGTATATAGAAGTATATGGATATTAAGATTTACGAGCATGATTTCTATATTCATTGATTTCATAGAAAGAATGCTTTGAGAGTATTAGAAATGTTTATATTAGAAAACAGATAAAAAGAGCAAGCTCTGATGCTTGCTCTCCCAAACACATACTTGCACTAAATATCTAAAAGCTGTCATATAAAAAATCAGTAAGATGTTTGCCTTGTTTCAAAGAATAAGCTGAATTTTTGTGGAAACGTTTAAGGAGTGCATACTTTAAATGATTAATAACAAGAATTATTAAAAAAAAAACACTGTCTAGTAAGGAAATATATTTTATTAAGTGTAAACTTTGGTCTTCAGAACTCCACGTGGAGTCTATTCACCAGTTTGCGTAATTGTAGATAGAATTCTTGATTTAGGAAGATAGTGGTAATTGTCACAAATAGCTCTTCCTGTTTTGAGCCACTTTGATTTATAGGGCTAGTTTATTGAACTATATATAAATTATCCTAGGGTCAAATTTATATTAAAATATTCCCATAAGGTTTAAATTGTGCAATGGCCTTTTACCCTGTTTTTATTTATATCATCTTGCAAACACAGCCATTTAAAATGTGGTTTATCTGACATTTTTTTTCTTTCAACAGATAGATCCATTAATTGCTTTGTTTCCTTTTCTAATGATCATTAAGTGAAAATGGGCATCTGGAGTAACACAGCAGGGGTCCACTTTACCAAGATTCATTTTAGCAGTTTGAAAGCTACATGATGCTCACACCCACTGTTCTCTCTGAACATTAGTGCTCCGTAACTGTCTTTTACAATGTAATTCACTTACTTCCTTCAATTGACTCTATTGAAGGAATAATAAGACTTAAACTTTATACTACATTTTTACACTAGGGAGTAGAGTAGCTTGTGATGGTAGGGAGGAGAAACAACTCACTTCAGAAATAACATTAAGATTATGGGCCCACTGAATCTGTATTGACTTGAATATTAAAAAAAAAAGAATCTTAGTAATAAATTTCAAAGGTTCAGAACTATTGATTCAATAGTAATTCATAACTCAAAATGCTAACATTTATACAATTATAACAAGTGACATCAACTGGCATATCATTTACCACAATGCAAAAGTTCACTCTTGAGAGTATTGTTTCTTCACTCTACTACTAAGATTTTCTTTTCCAATGACCTCTATGTCCACATGTTTGTATATACACATATATATTTCCATACATAAAGGGCATTTACATGAGCTTCCCAGGTGCCTCAGTTCAGTTCAATCTTTCAGTTGTGTCAAACTCTTTGTAACCCCATGGGCTGTGGCAAGACAGGCTTACCTACCCTTTACCATTTCCCAGAGCTTGCTCAAACTCATGTTCATTAACTCAGAGATACCATGCAACCATCTTGTCCTTTGTTATCCCCTTCTCCTTCTGCCTTCTATCATTCTCAGCTTCAGGGTCTGTTCCAATGAGTAGTCTCTTTGCATCAGGTGGCCAAACTAAGTGGTAAAGAATATGCTTCCAAATGTAAGAGGAGTTTGCTCCCTGGGTCAGGAAAACAGCCTGGAGAGCAAGATGGTAACCCATGCCAGTGTTCTCACTTGGGATATCCCATGGACAGAAGAGCGTAGATTTATATTAAAACATTTCCATAAGGTTTAAATTGTGCAATGGCCTTTTACCCTGTTTTTATTTATATCATCTTGCAAACACAGCCATTTAAAATGTGGTTTATCTGACATTTTTTTTCTTTCAACAGATAGATCCATTAATTGCTTTGTTTCCTTTTCTAATGATCATTAAGTGAAAATGGGCATCTGGAGTAACACAGCAGGGGTCCACTTTACCAAGATTCATTTTAGCAGTTTGAAAGCTACATGATGCTCACACCCACTGTTCTCTCTGAACATTAGTGCTCCGTAACTGTCTTTTACAATGTAATTCACTTACTTCCTTCAATTGACTCTATTGAAGGAATAATAAGACTTAAACTTTATACTACTTTTTTACACTAGGGAGTAGAGTAGCTTGTGATGGTAGGGAGGAGAAACAACTCACTTCAGAAATAACATTAAGATTATGGGCCCACTGAATCTGTATTGACTTGAATATTAAAAAAAGAATCTTAGTAATAAATTTCAAAGGTTCAGAACTATTGATTCAATAGTAATTCATAACTCAAAATGCTAACATTTATACAATTATAACAAGTGACATCAACTGGCATATCATTTACCACAATGCAAAAGTTCACTCTTGAGAGTATTGTTTCTTCACTCTACTACTAAGATTTTCTTTTCCAATGACCTCTATGTCCACATGTTTGTATATACACATATATATTTCCATACATAAAGGGCATTTACATGAGCTTCCCAGGTGCCTCAGTTCAGTTCAATCTTTCAGTTGTGTCAAACTCTTTGTAACCCCATGGGCTGTGGCAAGACAGGCTTACCTACCCTTTACCATTTCCCAGAGCTTGCTCAAACTCATGTTCATTAACTCAGCGATACCATGCAACCATCTTGTCCTTTGTTATCCCCTTCTCCTTCTGCCTTCTATCATTCTCAGCTTCAGGGTCTGTTCCAATGAGTAGTCTCTTTGCATCAGGTGGCCAAACTAAGTGGTAAAGAATATGCTTCCAAATGTAAGAGGAGTTTGCTCCCTGGGTCAGGAAAACAGCCTGGAGAGCAAGATGGTAACCCATGCCAGTGTTCTCACTTGGGATATCCCATGGACAGAAGAGCGTAGCAACATACAGTCCAGGGGGTCACAAGAGCTGGACATTATTTAGAGACTGAACAACAATAGCAAAGGGCATTTATGTGTGACATATTGCTCTAAATGATAGATTAGCCCCCCCAAACATTTCTTAGACATATTTGTTCTTTTCTTTGAATCAGGAGATTATGTTTTAAAAAGTCAAGTGTATTGGATATGCCAATATAATTGGATATTGTATTACAGTTACTTATTAAAAATATATTAGAGATATCCAAAATAAAGTTTTGCTTGAGAGATAAGTATGGTTTTAGCATATTAAAATAGTTTTCACATTTGTGCTATGGATTATTAGATTAAAAAATAAAATTAATACTTGTGATTTATTCTGTGTGTGTATGTGTGTGTGTGTGTGTGTGTGTGCAGTGCATTTTCAGTAAACAGGAATGCCAATGTTTCTCTCTTAGGTACGATAGGATTTTTCTTTCTGATACTATTTCCGATATGCACATATACCCAAGATAATTTTCCCTTTATTAAGTGTATCTAAGTTAATGGAATATAATTTTTAATGAATACAATTTAACTTTATCAAACTCCTTTACCTGAAAAAACCTATAATTATATTACTATTTCATAAGCTATTAGCATCTAAAGATATTTGATTTTTAAAGTGCATTTAGAATCTTCTTCTTATTATAATTGCTTTAGCCATATATTCAGACTGGCAAAATATTTTCTATCTGTCCCTTTATGTCTTCCTGAAACTTTCTTTCAACTTCAATCATGGTAACTTTGCAACTACTCAATCAATGCCAAAATTTCTAGACAGGTGTGTGTATAAAAGATTGAAGCACTGAGAACAGAGTAGATCAAACTAGGGACAGAGTAAGGACATAAAGATACTGAGCTCAGATATAATGGTAAGATACAAAATTATTTATGATTGCTTGATGCAAAAATAAAAAGATAAAATGGTTTAATCACATATAATTGATTCATGACCAGTGATTAGATCTAGAATGTATTGGAGAAGTGCATTTAAATAAATCAGCACTTAAATTCTGTGTATGGGACACATATTTCTTCTCAATTTACTTGAGGATATCTAAACTTCACTGAGTATTCAGATACAATTTTGTGAAGAAAAGACATTCTTGAAGAGAAAAAGATAAAACCAGATGTGAATGTCAAGGTACTAAATATGTTCCTTATTTTGCTATGTATAATTCTGACTCTGTTATAGACTCCCGCTTTCCCAGTTTTGAATCGTTACTATGGTGTGGGGAGAACAATTGAGAACAAACAGGTCTTTGCTCAACTTTGATTTTCAAATTTGAATTTAGTTTGTATGTATATGGAAATATTAATGTTGAAATTCACGTTTTATAAAAGTAGAAAAAGACCTTCAAGTACTAAAAGTTATTTTTTTTATTACATGCCAAGAACAAGGTCTGGGGAGAATAAAGTATTCTTGGGAGGACAAAGTATAAAATTTATTCTGATAAGGCCTTTTGCATGGTTGATATATAGTATAGAGCAATGCATGGTGTGATGCAGGGGAAGTCCCTTCTCACAAGAAAGGAAACAGTATTGAGATACTGAGGATAAGTGTGAGTTGGGGGTGTGAGTTGATGTGTTTGAGATGGGTAAGTGATGTGGAGAAACAAAATTACTTAGGGAAGCATGTATCTAAGTTAATGGAATATAATTTTTAATGAATACAATTTAACTTTATCAAACTCCTTTACCTGAAAAACCTATAATTATATTACTATTTCATAAGCTATTAGCATCTAAAGATATTTGATTTTTAAAGTGCATTTAGAATCTTCTTCTTATTATAATTGCTTTAGCCATATATTCAGACTGGCAAAATATTTTCTATCTGTCCCTTTATGTCTTCCTGAAACTTTCTTTCAACTTCAATCATGGTAACTTTGCAACTACTCAATCAATGCCAAAATTTCTAGACAGGTGTGTGTATAAAAGATTGAAGCACTGAGAACAGAGTAGATCAAACTAGGGACAGAGTAAGGACATAAAGATACTGAGCTCAGATATAATGGCAAGATACAAAATTATTTATGATTGCTTGATGCAAAAATAAAAAGATAAAATGGTTTAATCACATATAATTGATTCATGACCAGTGATTAGATCTAGAATGTATTGGAGAAGTGCATTTAAATAAATCAGCACTTAAATTCTGTGTATGGGACACATATTTCTTCTCAATTTACTTGAGGATATCTAAACTTCACTGAGTATTCAGATACAATTTTGTGAAGAAAAGACATTCTTGAAGAGAAAAAGATAAAACCAGATGTGAATGTCAAGGTACTAAATATGTTCCTTATTTTGCTATGTATAATTCTGACTCTGTTATAGACTCCCGCTTTCCCAGTTTTGAATCGTTACTATGGTGTGGGGAGAACAATTGAGAACAAACAGGTCTTTGCTCAACTTTGATTTTCAAATTTGAATTTAGTTTGTATGTATATGGAAATATTAATGTTGAAATTCACGTTTTATAAAAGTAGAAAAAGACCTTCAAGTACTAAAAGTTATTTTTTTTATTACATGCCAAGAACAAGGTCTGGGGAGAATAAAGTATTCTTGGGAGGACAAAGTATAAAATTTATTCTGATAAGGCCTTTTGCATGGTTGATATATAGTATAGAGCAATGCATGGTGTGATGCAGGGGAAGTCCCTTCTCACAAGAAAAGAAACAGTATTGAGATACTGAGGATAAGTGTGAGTTGGGGGTGTGAGTTGATGTGTTTGAGATGGGTAAGTGATGTGGAGAAACAAAATTACTTAGGAAGAAGCATGTTGGCTTCCTATTTGCAATTCAGACAGAATAGCATTGGAAATGTATACACTACCATGTGTAAAATAGATAACTGGTGGGACATTACTGTTTAACACAGGGAACTCAGCCTGACGTTCTGTCACAGACTCAAAGAGTGGGAGGGAGGCTCGAAAGGGAGGGAATATATATATATACATACATACATACACACACACACACACACACACACACACACATACACGTATGTCTGATTCACACTGTTATACAATATAAATCAGCATAATATTGCAAAACAATTATCCTCCAATTAAAGTTTTTCAAAATATGTCTAAATAGATACTACTGACATGAAGTATTCTACTTCCCCAAAACTAGAACAGATTTCACCTTAGAGTACACTTTTGGGGTTTCAGTGTCTGGGCAGAGTGAAGGACAACTTGTTGAAGTCATAGGAAAAGAGCAAAGCACACAGAATCATAGTTGAAATGTGAATCTAGCCTTCACATTTCAACTATGGAGAGAAAATGGGAATATAACACAAAGTAAGAGAGGGGAAATGGCATCTGAATGCTGAATTGATTGAATTTCCCCAAAATAACTTGGAGGTGATGCTAAGGTTTAGTGGATATTCATTGGCAACTTTTTCTTAACACTGATCAATATCATTTGTTGCTTCCCCAGAAAGGTACAGGCAGAAATATACCATAAGCAGGAATAGTGTTTTAAGAAAAGGCAGTATATAATATAGGAAAAAGTGAAGTGTTTTTGCATCTCCACATTCTGTGGTATGCATACTACACATCCTAAATATTTTTCAAATTACTTACTTCTCTCATTTTCCAAAACCCAGAGTCTAAGAAACCTTTCTAACCTGAAATACTACAATTGTCTCCAAAATTATTTTTCTAGATTAAGTTTTCTTGCTACAAATTGCAAAGTTATATTTTCAAATTGTAAATACAAGTGTGTGTATATATATATATATAAATATATACATATATATATATCTAGTATAGAAAACAAAATATCTAACATTGTTTGTAGCTTCCTGGCATGTCTGACCCCTACTTTTCTTTAATCTCATTTCACCCATTTTTCACAAGTTCTCGATATCCCGAGAATAATCTTTCTTTCTTTTTTTTTGCAGGAACTTTGGGCTGCCGGTTCCCTCTGCATAAAGCACTTTCTAACAGTCACCTTTAGACTCAATTAATTCTTACTCAGCATTTGATAGTGAAAGATGTCATTTTCTTATGCAAACATTCTTAGCTCAATGCAGGGTAGGTCATATTTCTTGTTATGCATTTTTGTATCTGCATCTGCATTTCATTCATAACACTCTGTCAGTATATAATTGTATACCTGTATCATCATTTATTATTTCCTCCCATGTTCTGCAACCTCAGTGCAAGCTGAAACCTGCCCATTTGCTTCTCTATGCTACACTTAACTCCAGGCAGACAGTATTAAACATAGGCACCAAAGCATTGTATGAATGCATAATTGAATGAACATGTTAATATAGATTCACTGGTCTAAACGTGTTTTTGCAACATATACATTTGTAGGAATTTCCAAAAAATAAAACGTAGAGTGATAATAAACCTTTTCCAGAACAATGTTTTGTAATGATTTTGTTTTTAAGAAATTCAAATATCAATCATCTTAAGAAATCTGTAAATTTGGTCACTTTTATTGTTCAGTTTTAATCTGCACTTTAGAAGGTACAGGCAGAAATATACCATAAAGGAATAGTGTTTTAAGAAAAGGCAGTAATGATCAATATCATTTGTTGCTTCCCCAGAAAGGTACAGGCAGAAATATACCATAAGCAGGAATAGTGTTTTAAGAAAAGGCATCTCCACATTCTGTGGTATGCATACTACACATCCTAAATATTTTTCAAATTACTTACTTCTCTCATTTTCCAAAACCCAGAGTCTAAGAAACCTTTCTAACCTGAAATATTACAATTGTCTCCAAAATTATTTTTCTAGATTAAGTTTTCTTGCTACAAATTGCAAAGTTATATTTTCAAATTGTAAATACAAGTGTGTGTATATATATATAAATATATATATATGTATATCTAGTATAGAAAACAAAATATGTAACATTGTTTGTAGCTTCCTGGCATGTCTGACCCCTACTTTTCTTTAATCTCATTTCACCCATTTTTCACAAGTTCTCGATATCCCGAGAATAATCTTTCTTTCTTTTTTTTTGCAGGAACTTTGGGCTGCCGGTTCCCTCTGCATAAAGCACTTTCTAACAGTCACCTTTAGACTCAATTAATTCTTACTCAGCATTTGATAGTGAAAGATGTCATTTTCTTATGCAAACATTCTTAGCTCAATGCAGGGTAGGTCATATTTCTTGTTATGCATTTTTGTATCTGCATCTGCATTTCATTCATAACACTCTGTCAGTATATAATTGTATACCTGTATCATCATTTATTATTTCCTCCCATGTTCTGTAACCTCAGTGCAAGCTGAAACCTGCCCATTTGCTTCTCTATGCTACACTTAACTCCAGGCAGACAGTATTAAACATAGGCACCAAAGCATTGTATGAATGCATAATTGAATGAACATGTTAATATAGATTCACTGGTCTAAACGTGTTTTTACAACATATACATTTGTAGGAATTTCCAAAAAATAAAACGTAGAGTGATAATAAACCTTTTCCAGAACAATGTTTTGTAATGATTTTGTTTTTAAGGAATTCAAATATCAATCATCTTAAGAAATCTGTAAATTTGGTCACTTTTATTGTTCAGTTTCTAAGTCATGTCTGACACTTTAGGACCCCATGAACTGCAGTATGCCATGCTTTCCTGTTCTTCACTATCTTCCTGAGTTGGCTTAAACTCATGTCCATTGAGTCAGTGATGCCATAAAAGTGATGTCACTTATATAGTGCATTGAAGATAATTGGGTTATAATCATTAATCACCAGTCTTTTCATCTTAAAAATATTGTCTAATGAAATTAATAGTGTATATTAAATCTTGAGAGAAAGTAGCTTCATGAAAATAACAGAAACAGTACACTGTGTATTGAGAAGTTTTGATACTATTATATTTTTCCTTTATTTTTAGAAATAATATTATAAGGTTCAATAATAACATTGATAATAGAACCTTTTCTTAAGATATGTGACTGTCAGGTAAGGTAATCTCTCTTCAACTCACTATCTTAACAATAATAGTTTATTGCTTATATGTGCAAATTCCCTCATTGAAATTTGTGGAAGCTCTTTCCTGAAGGTTACTCAGTAAGCCAAATGAATTCCCTCATGTGGAAGCCACATATTCAGAATGTTGCCTCTGAAATCTCCACAGACAGGGCAGGGGTTGGTTTGTAGCTCTTTGGTCAGCCCACTGATTTTGCTGAGGTTCACCCAATCCCCTAGCTGTGGCTCACTCCAAAAGAATTGGTACATGTAGTTTCCAGATGTTTTAGAAATAGAAGGAAGGAATATAAGTTTCAAACTTGTAAGTCTTGGTTCTTCTGTTACAGTTGTTATAGTTTGAATTGTGTCTCCCCCAAAGATATCTTGAAGTCCTAGTCCCCAGTACCTGGGGATGTGACATTATTTTGAATTAGAATCTTTACCACTAATCAAGTTAAGATGATATCATGTGAAAAAAAAAAAAAGAAAAAAAAAGATGATATCATATGGAATTAGGAAAGGCCCTAATCCAATACCACTAATGGCCTTAATGAAGAGAAAACACACAAAAGAACGGGAAGAGCATGGAGAAATAGACACACATCAGGGAGGGAAGACAAGGCAGAAACTGATGTGATGATGTCACGACACCTAAACTATCGGAAGTTGGAAAAAACAAGGAAGCTTCCTCATGTAGAGCAGTAGGGCAAAGCATGGCCATGCAAACACTTTGATCCTGGGCAGCTAGCTTCCACAGATCAATGACCATAAATTTATCTTGTTTTAAGCCACCCAGTTTACAGTTCTTTGTTATGTCAAGACTAAAAGAGATTTTTGTTAAAGAGAAACAAAGAACAAAATTGAAAGTTAACCACATCTTTTTAAAATTAAAATAAAGTAGGATATGAGGTGAGATCACATTTTATTCATTTGGACTTTAGATAAACCTGGCTGATTTCTTTGCTGTTCTAGATATTTGCAGAACAATAAGAGCAACAATTTTATCTTGTCTAACACTGAAAAAGAGAATGAACTAACAAACATCATTATTGTCATTTCATGACTGTTTTTTTGGTGGTTCTTTCTTTTATTGTTACTATTTTCTACTATACATTCCATGCAACAATATATCCATTCACCTTTTGGTGGATATTTCATTGTTTCCAGGTTCTGGCTATGTTATTTTTTAAATTTATTATTTAAAAATAATTCATGCATTTTAATTGGAGGATATTTACAATATTGTGATGATTTTTGGCATACATCAACATGAATCAGCTACAGGTATACGTGTACCCCCCCATCCTGAAAAGGTGATCCAAAATCTTGTAAACAAAATGGAGTCACAGATAGAGAAGATGCCAGAAATGTTTAATAAGGACCTAGAAGAAATAAAGAATAGTTAATCAGTGATGAACAATGCAATAACTGAGATTGGAAGCACTCTGGAGGGGACCAACAGTAGCATAACTGAGGCAGAAGAAAGGGTAAGTGAGCTGGAAGATAGAATGGTAGCGCTAAATGAAACAGGGCAGGAAAAAGAATAAGAAGAAATGAAAATGCCCTCAGAGACCTCTACGATAATGTTAAATGCCCCAACATTGGGGTATGAATTTACTAACAAAAGGTTATACATTGGAATGGAGCAACAAATGAATAACTTGTGGCTGACAGCTATCCATTTTAACAAACTATGTGTATTCTGCAAAATGTAGAAGATAAATTTAGTGGTCAAAAAGAAATCAAAGATTCAAAGAGCTCTTCATGGTGAGTATTTCTTTACAGTCACATACTTTGTCTTTCTTACTATATTAAGCAACTATCTTACTTTCCAGATAGTACAGATTTTACTCTAGTAATATGCCTTCTGTAATTTCAGTTTCCTCCAGTCTGGTCTTCTCTTTTCCTATTTATCATCTTAACACATTATGCTCAATATTATAATAATATTTCTAAATTTTGTTTCTTGTTCATCTGAATGCACTATTTTTTCCTTCGTTTGGTCTTCAAAAGTCCACATGCATTGCATAGCTTTCAGTAACAAAGTTTTACTGCCCAAAGCACTGAAATCTAATTTCTTTCCAAACCATGTGCTAAATTTTAGGAAACCAGGAAACTGCTAAACCCTTTACTACTTTTAAATTTGTTTTTCTATTTCAATTTATTGGACAAACTCTAGTTAAGAAAATGCTATTTTTCTGATGTTGCATACCAGAAAGCAATCCCAATATCTTTTATATGTGAAAGAAAGCTGGGTAACACATGTAAAAACATGTGTTTCAGAGGGGATATCCAGCTGATCAAAGAATGGAACACTGATGTCTCAGCCCTATGAAGAAGGTGATCTTTGAAGATCTGGGTTCTCACAGACAAGTACAGAATTGGACACATGTATTTTTGTCTTTATAGAAAGGAACAGAGACTGTGGAACCAAGCAGAGACTGCAGATCCACACAATTAGCTCATTTTTGTTCTTCTTCCCTTTGTCAGATCTCTCTTTTATTCTAATCTGAGTACCCTGGAAATTCCCATAAATCAGTGCTTCCATGCAAGCAACAAACCTCCACAGGGAAGAACTTGACTCCTCCCATTCCATAGTCTTATGTATCAGATCAGGTCTTTGGTTCAGATATGTCAACACTGTTGGAAAATAATGAAAACAAGGGGTCATGAGGAAAGAATAAGAAGAAATGAAAATGCCCTCAGAGACCTCTACGATAATGTTAAATGCCCCAACATTGGGGTATGAATTTACTAACAAAAGGTTATACATTGGAATGGAACAACAAATGAATAACTTGTGGCTGACAGCTATCCATTTTAACAAACTATGTGTATTCTGCAAAATGTAGAAGATAAATTTAGTGGTCAAAAAGAAATCAAACATTCAAAGAGCTCTTCATGGTGAGTATTTCTTTACGGTCACATACTTTGTCTTTCTTAACTATATTAAGCAACTATCTTACTTTCCAGATAGTACAGATTTTACTCTAGTAATATGCCTTCTGTAATTTCAGTTTCCTCCAGTCTGGTCTTCTCTTTTCCTATTTATCATCTTAACACATTATGCTCAATATTATAATAATATTTCTAAATTTTATTTCTTGTTCATGTGAATGCACTATTTTTTCCTTCGTTTGGTCTTCAAAAGTCCACATGCATTGCATAGCTTTCAGTAACAAAATTTTACTGCCCAAAGCACTGAAATCTAATTTCTTTCCAAACCATGTGCTAAATTTTAGGAAACCAGGAAACTGCTAAACCCTTTACTACTTTTAAATTTGTTTTTCTATTTCAATTTATTGGACAAATTCTAGTTAAGAAAATGCTATTTTTCTGATGTTGCATACCAGAAAGCAATCCCAATATCTTTTATATGTGAAAGAAAGCTGGGTAACACATGTAAAAACATGTGTTTCAGAGGGGATATCCAGCTGATCAAAGAATGGAACACTGATGTCTCAACCCTATGAAGAAGGTGATCTTTGAAGATCTGGGTTCTCACAGACAAGTACAGAATTGGACACAAGTATTTTTGTCTTTATAGAAAGGAACAGAGACTGTGGAACCAAGCAGAGGCTGCAGATCCACACAATTAGCTCATTTTTGTTCTTCTTCCCTTTGTCAGATCTCTCTTTTATTCTAATCTGAGTACCCTGGAAATTCCCATAAATCAGTGCTTCCATGCAAGCAACAAACCTCCACAGGGAAGAACTTGGCTCCTCCCATTCCATAGTCTTATGTATCAGATCAGGTCTTTGGTTCAGATATGTCAACACTGTTTCCCAGCTTCTATACATTTTCAATTGGTTTTTTATGATACCACATTCTTCTTCCTACATGGCTCCAAATTCTTATTGACTACATAGTTAATATTGTTCTCATTGATTAGTGTGTTTTCTAATTAAATGGCTCTCTACTTGTCATTTCAGTTTCTGACTCTACGCCCTCATTTTGTGTGATACTATCTATTTCTAAAGCTTAATCTTCAAAATGAACTGTGATACCTATCATGTTTTTCCCTATGAACATGCACTTCCTTTCCCTACTGATTAGTTCTGGGGACACCTCTAATTTACCACAATTTTAATAGCCAATATTGTTCATTTTCCCTCTTAAATATCCCAGCCCTAATAACAAGATATGGATATGCACTACTATATAAAAATTGCATGATAGATAATTCAGGACAAAATCATCTTAGTTACTCTCATATGTGTCCTACTGTTAAGATTTTTCTGCTACTTATTTTTATAACAAATTTATAATTACTCCCTAGATATTATATATGATACAGGATAAAAATTGAATTTCAATAACAAAACAAATAAAACGACAAAGGGTAGATGACTCACAAATATTATATTTCATTTGCAAAGCTTTCCAAACTCTAGATACAAATTTTAATTTTTTGTGTCTATCACCTTACCACATCATATCCAAATTCCAACCCATTGTTTCTTTACTCTTTCACTTAAAAGCTTTCATTCAACTCATTTGCTTAGAATAATCCTTATCATTCTAGTTTTTTCTTTTTCCTGTGAGTCTGTGCTTGTTCAATTGTGTCTAACTCTTTGCAACCTAATGAATTATAGCCTTCCAGGCTGCTCTGTCCATTGAATTTTCCATGCAGGAATACTGAATTGGATTGCCACTTCCTACTCTAGAGGATTTTCTAGACCCAGGGATTGAACCTGTGTCTCTTGTGTCTCCTGCAAAGCTTTTTTTTACCAAACCCTGGAAATTCCCATAAATCAGTGCTTCCATGCAAGCAACAAACCTCCACAGGGAAGAACTTGACTCCTCCCATTCCATAGTCTTATGTATCAGATCAGGTCTTTGGTTCAGATATGTCAACACTGTTTCCCAGCTTCTATACATTTTCAATTGGTTTTTTATGATACCACATTCTTCTTCCTACATGGCTCCAAATTCTTATTGACTACATAGTTAATATTGTTCTCATTGATTAGTGTGTTTTCTAATTAAATGGCTCTCTACTTGTCATTTCAGTTTCTGACTCTACCCCCTCATTTTGTGTGATACTATCTATTTCTAAAGCTTAATCTTCAAAATGAACTGTGATACCTATCATGTTTTTCCCTATGAACATGCACTTCCTTTCCCTACTGATTAGTTCTGGGGACACCTCTAATTTACCACAATTTTAATAGCCAATGTTGTTCATTTTCCCTCTTAAATATCCCAGCCCTAATAACAAGATATGGATATGCACTACTATATAAAAATTGCATGATAGATAATTCAGGACAAAATCATCTTAGTTACTCTCATATGTGTCCTACTGTTAAGATTTTTCTGCTACTTATTTTTATAACAAATTTATAATTACTCCCTAGATATTATATATGATACAGGATAAAAATTGAATTTCAATAACAAAACAAACAAAATGACAAAGGGTAGATGACTCACAAATATTATATTTCATTTGCAAAGCTTTCCAAACTCTAGATACAAATTTTAATTTTTTGTGTCTATCACCTTACCACATCATATCCAAATTCCAACCCATTGTTTCTTTACTCTTTCACTTAAAAGCTTTCATTCAACTCATTTGCTTAGAATAATCCTTATCATTCTAGTTTTTTCTTTTTCCTGTGAGTCTGTGCTTGTTCAATTGTGTCTAACTCTTTGCAACCTAATGAATTATAGCCTTCCAGGCTGCTCTGTCCATTGAATTTTCCATGCAGGAATACTGAATTGGATTGCCACTTCCTACTCTAGAGGATTTTCTAGACCCAGGGATTGAACCTGTGTCTCTAGTGTCTCCTGCATTAACAGGCAGATTCTTTACCACTGGGACACCTGAGAAGCCCCTTTTCTTTAAACACTTCATATTAAGAAAATCGGTAAGACCACAGGCAAGAGAATTACCTTACAGTTTTAGACCTTCCATTTGTGGATCCCTATTGTCAGGAAGAGAGAAAGCTTTATTTTTCTAAAACCAGAATTATCTTGTGTGGTTTATTAGCTTGTGGCTTTAATACTAATCAACGATTCAAAATATACTTAGTTAAAACGAACAATATTATACCATTAAATTTAACAAAATAGAATCATTTATATATTTACAAGATAGATACTTATATACACTTACAACATATTTGCAAAATAGAATCATTCATGTTACAACGATGTAGAAATATAAGTTTCCTCTGAGAACAAAAGAACTATTTAAAAAAATCAGAACTACAAGACTATTTAACTAGATTTTGTTCTGATTAAGAGGAGGATGCTGTTCCATATCATATGGAGGATCTTAGTGTCTAGGAGTGACATCAGCTAGAAGCAGAATCCCATTTGGGATGTAGTCATTGTCACAGAAGAGTGTAATATATTAGATCTACTAATACACAAACCGACTGTCAATAGTTCATTGTAGCTTGAAGAATTCATCAAGCAAAATTTGCAGTTCTTATGAATTTAGAATACCCAAAACATTTCTCACATGATAACTAACAAATGTCAGTCAGTACAAAACTAATATTTAGTATTCACTGGTTGATTTGTTTGAAAATCTGATAAAAAATTGGAATTCAGTGGATCTCTTCTAGTGCAATTAAAGTGTTAATCAGACTCATTTTTAGTATCTGCTTTAAGAGTTTTTATGCATTTCCACGATCAAGTACCACAATCATGGCTAGATTTTGCATAAAAACCACATACTGCTTACTGGTTCAGCTTATTCGAATACACTATTTATATTTGATGCCATTATTTGTTATGAAGGTATAGGGACATTTTAAATAATTTTATTTTTCAATCATACAGTTCCTTCTACTGCTTTTTCTGGCAAAATACAATGTTATTTCCCCCCTTTTTTATTAGCAGGAATACTGAATTGGATTGCCACTTCCTACTCTAGAGGTTTTTAGACCCAGGGATTGAACCTGTGTCTCTTGTGTCTCCTGCATTAACAGGCAGATTCTTTACCACTGGGACACCTGAGAAGCCCCTTTTCTTTAAACACTTCATATTAAGAAAATCGGTAAGACCACAGGCAAGAGAATTACCTTACAGTTTTAGACCTTCCATTTGTGGATCCCTATTGTCAGGAAGAGAGAAAGCTTTATTTTTCTAAAACCAAAATTATCTTGTGTGGTTTATTAGCTTGTGGCTTTAATACTAATCAACGATTCAAAATATACTTAGTTAAAACGAACAATATTATACCATTAAATTTAACAAAATAGAATCATTTATATATTTACAAGATAGATACTTATATACACTTACAACATATTTGCAAAATAGAATCATTCATGTTACAACGATGTAGAAATATAAGTTTCCTCTGAGAACAAAAGAACTATTTAAAAAAATCAGAACTACAAGACTATTTAACTAGATTTTGTTCTGATTAAGAGGAGGATGCTGTTCCATATCATATGGAGGATCTTAGTGTCTAGGAGTGACATCAGCTAGAAGCAGAATCCCATTTGGGATGTAGTCATTGTCACAGAAGAGTGTAATATATTAGATCTACTAATACACAAACCGACTGTCAATAGTTCATTGTAGCTTGAAGAATTCATCAAGCAAAATTTGCAGTTCTTATGAATTTAGAATACCCAAAACATTTCTCACATGATAACTAACAAATGTCAGTCAGTACAAAACTAATATTTAGTATTCACTGGTTGATTTGTTTGAAAATCTGATAAAAAATTGGAATTCAGTGGATCTCTTCTAGTGCAATTAAAGTGTTAATCAGACTCTTTTTTAGTATCTGCTTTAAGAGTTTTTATGCATTTCCACGATCAAGTACCACAATCATGGCTAGATTTTGCATAAAAACCACATACTGCTTACTGGTTCAGCTTATTCGAATACACTATTTATATTTGATGCCATTATTTGTTATGAAGGTATAGGGACATTTTTAAATAATTTTTATTTTTCAATCATACAGTTCCTTCTAGTCTGGCAAAATTAAATGGACTTTTTAATTTATCTCATATTTGATTGTATGAAATTGTTTTGAATTTGTGCTACTCTGAATTTACATTTGCTAAATATATTACCAATTCCAAAATGATGAAGTACATAGTCAGTGATACTGCTTATTTTGTCCCAGGACTGGATCTTTTGTTTTGAATCTGGTTTAAAGTGGACTTGAGAATTAGCTTAATAGCTGTGATATTTGCAATTAAATGTTACAAAATAACTACCTTAACTTTTGCAAAGTCTTTCTGTTATAATACATGCGGTTTAGGACTACTGAACTTTTGCATTTAGCTTGAATTATTTAATAAATTAACCAGGCTGTTTGTTGTGCTTTAAATTTATATTTTAGATTGACTAGTTCTTATTCACACTATATGATCAGATCCAACTTCACTTTCATCATTAAGCCATGAAATGTAAATTTAATATATGAAAATTCTTATATCATGTTCTTCTGTTTTTTTAACTTAATGCTGGAAATTTTGCAACTCTAGAAGATGTATTTTTTTGTAAATCTGGGTTCCAAAAACCTACATAATTATATTCATTCATTTTGAAAACATTTACTGAATGTTCAAGCATAGTTCAATAAATACAACAGACATAAATACCTGTCAGGTTTTTCCAGCCAATAAGGATAGTATTTAAATACTTACCTATTTAAAATTTAATTATAATATATTATGAGTTCAAGAGTAAGAAGAAAGAGTAGAAATTAAGTAGACATAACCCAGGTCTTATTTCAATACCAATGCACATCTTGCAAATTAACTTGACGCTATTGTAAAAATTTATTAACTAACAAATGTCAGTCAGTACAAAACTAATATTTAGTATTCACTGGTTGATTTGTTTGAAAATCTGATAAAAAATTGGAATTCAGTGGATCTCTTCTAGTGCAATTAAAGTGTTAATCAGACTCATTTTTAGTATCTGCTTTAACAGTTTTTATGCATTTCCACGATCAAGTACCACAATCATGGCTAGATTTTGCATAAAAACCACATACTGCTTACTGGTTCAGCTTATTCGAATACACTATTTATATTTGATGCCATTATTTGTTATGAAGGTATAGGGACATTTTTAAATAATTTTTATTTTTCAATCATACAGTTCCTTCTAGTCTGGCAAAATTAAATGGACTTTTTAATTTATCTCATATTTGATTGTATGAAATTGTTTTGAATTTGTGCTACTCTGAATTTACATTTGCTAAATATATTACCAATTCCAAAATGATGAAGTACATAGTCAGTGATACTGCTTATTTTGTCCCAGGACTGGATCTTTTGTTTTGAATCTGGTTTAAAGTGGACTTGAGAATTAGCTTAATAGCTGTGATATTTGCAATTAAATGTTACAAAATAACTACCTTAACTTTTGCAAAGTCTTTCTGTTATAATACATGCGGTTTAGGACTACTGAACTTTTGCATTTAGCTTGAATTATTTAATAAATTAACCAGGCTGTTTGTTGTGCTTTAAATTGATATTTTAGATTAACTAGTTCTTATTCACACTATATGATCAGATCCAACTTCACTTTCATCATTAAGCCATGAAATGTAAATTTAATATATGAAAATTCTTATATCATGTTCTTCTGTTTTTTTAACTTAATGCTGGAAATTTTGCAACTCCAGAAGATGTATTTTTTTGTAAATCTGGGTTCCAAAAACCTACATAATTATATTCATTCATTTTGAAAACATTTACTGAATGTTCAAGCATAGTTCAATAAATACAACAGACATAAATACCTGTCAGGTTTTTCCAGCCAATAAGGATAGTATTTAAATACTTACCTATTTAAAATTTAATTATAATATATTATGAGTTCAAGAGTAAGAAGAAAGAGTAGAAATTAAGTAGACATAACCCAGGTCTTATTTCAATACCAATGCACATCTTGCATACATTTAAACCTTTAGCACAGCTGTTACTAATAGAAGTAACATTTTAAACTTTATTAAAACAAATCAATTTGGGGGCTTCCTTGGTGGTCCAGTGGTAAAGAGTCCACCTTGCATTTTAAGGGGCACCAGTTTGATCCCTGGCCCAGAAAGTCCCCCATGCCATGGAGTGGTTGAACCAGTATGCCCAATTGTGAGCCAGCACTCTGGAGTACATGTGCCCAGAGCCAGTGCTCTGCAACTGGAGAGGCCACTGCAATGCAAGGCCCATAACAGGCCAAAGAATAAAGAGGGATGAAATAAATAAACAAAAAAACCAATAAAAGAAGTCAAAAATTTTTAAAAATATATAGAAAATAAAATAATTTGAATTTTGATTAATAATCTATATACTTGATGTGTGTGTGATCAGTTGCTAAATAGTGCCTGACCCTTTGTGACCTGACCTTTGGACAGTAGCCTTTCCCAAGATTCTCTGTTCATGGGACTTCCAAGGCAAGAACACTAGAGTAGGTGATCATTTCCTTCTCCAGGGTATCTTCCCCACCCACAGACTGAACCCACATATCCTATATAATTGGTACCTAATGGTTATAGTGGAAGATTCAGTTACTGAAGTTTTGAAAGACATGTTTGTCAAATTTAGTGACTCTGCCACTCTACCTACCTTACCCTCTTCTGAAATAATTATAATCATGACATCACAGGTTAATATTTCTAGCTAAGTTTTTAAAAATGTGAGTTACATACCTAGTATTTTTTATACTCAATATTTTTAAAGTCTATTTTAAATCATATCATACCTAATTATTACTCTGCACTGAAAGCAGTAGAAATTGATGAAATCAGTGTAGGGCAAGTATATATTGATTTTATATTCATGCAAGCATACATTGAGTTCACATAACTCTATTTTAGGTGCTTTGAACCATCTCCAGTTAGAAATTATATTTCTAGAGTACTAAAATGCCCCTATATCAAACCTTAAGCTCTTTAGTTTTGCGTTTACCTGTAATCTTTCCTAGTATAAGTAATAAATGATGTGAATGGTACCTTTTTAACTGTTGTGTAATTTGCAACATGCCCAAATATATTTGGCAGCTCTACAGATTTTAACATATTCTTTTTACTTAAATGCTATTTGGTGTGTCAACTACAAACTGGCATTTACCAATTACATTGCCAGCATCTGGACAACAAGGACATTTGCCGTCTGCCTCTGCAGAGACCCTATGCTGTTGAGAACTGCTGACCTTCAACACCCCCTGAAGGAGATCAGGATGAAGTTGAGACTCCATGCTATTGAGACCTGCTGACCTTCAATACCCACCTGATGGAGATCAGGGTTGGGTAGAGGCACTCTGTGCTCCAGGGAATCTGGTAGGGCAGGTCTTTAGATAGGTGGATGCTTTTAGGAACAGATTTTATTATCTCAATCGTTGCATCTCCTCATATTTAGAGAAACACTAAATCTCCTCATGGTGACGTCAGATCCTGGTGACTAACAGATACCCTTTGTAAAATGACTGTTTAATGATATTAAATTCCCACCTCACCAAAACCCTTAAATATTGACCCTCTTCCTACTGCCTCTTTGGAGCAGTCTTTCAGAGCTATCTGAGGTGCTGCCTCCCGGGCTGCAGTTCTAATTATGTCCCAAATAAAACTTAACCCACAACTCTCAAGTTGTTCATCTTTTTAGTCGACAGGTGTAATAAAAATGTTTATAACTGCTAAATATTTTAATCTTTCAAATTTATTTTTGAAACATTATTATTTTAATTGTATATAATTTATTTTTTGCAGAATACAAGAGGATATAATGTTTCCTGAACAAAAAGAGCTGTAGTGTCTTAACCTATTCTGGGAAAATTATAGACATATTATATTCCTTTATATGTATATTTATTATAGACATCACTACACATATGTATATATCAGTCTCTTTGTAATATTATTTTATTCTACTCCATTCATTCACAAAATAGCTCCTATTTTGTTTCAAATAATGCTATAAATGTTGAAAATAAAATAATAAAAATAATAGGGAAACCTTCCTTTCTCATGAAGCTTGCATCTATTGCAAGAAAATAAAAAATAATAAATTTGAAAAATTTTAAATTATTTCATAGTGGGTTAACTGTAAATATAATTATAGAAAGTATTATCACAGCAGTACAATTTTTTTTAAAAATTTGGATTGGTCAGTTCCAGGAATTAGATGTCAGGAAATGTTGTCTAAACTGAAACTGTTACCGAGTCCAGGCTTGCCGTACAGAAGGCCAATGAATCCGAGAGACAGGGTGTTGGGGCAAGGAAAGCGACTTTATTTGGAAAGTTGCTAACCGAGAAGATGACAGGCTAGCACCTGGGAAAAAAAACATCACTGTGGTTTGGATGCCAGCTAATTTTATAGATCAGAGATGGGGTGAGGAGATGAGGAAGGAAAGTGAAAAAGACAAGTGGCAAACATCTCTTAGAATGGCAAGCAGAAGTGTTAACTTCTCTCTTCCTGCCATCTACAGGTGGACAGAAATCTCAGAACAAATGTATTTTACTTCACAATCAGGCAGAGAGGCAGGGTTCTTGAGACAAGCAATTAAGTATGATTATAATAACAATAGCGATGGAAAGCAACCCAAAGAAACAGTTTGCATCATGGATCTAGAATTGATTTTCTCCCTGCAAGGGCCTTTAAATTGAGAAGTCTTACTTAAAGGATATTCTTTTTATGGAAAATATTGTTTGTTAATTGTATACATATGGGATATTTTAGAAGGCCAATGTAGTGAAACCCTTAGCAGTGTTGAGGATTTTGTTTTATTTTATTTTAATATCTAGAGTATACAGATACTTGTGTGTGTATAGTATGTATATATAGAGAAGAAAATGGCAACCCACTCCAGTATTCTTGAGTGGAGAATCCCTTGAACAGAGGAGCTTAGTGAGCAACAATCCATGTAGCTGCAAAGAGTAGAACACGACTGGGAAACTAAACACAGCACAGTATGTATGTATATGTGCAGGAGAAATATGAAGAAAATTTTATGGTAATGTTACCAGGTCCAAGCTCACTCTGCTTGCTTAATAACAGGCTAATGAATCCACACAACAGGCCAAAGAATCCAAGAGATGAGGTGTTGCGGAAAGGAAGAAACTTTATTTGAGGAGCTAACTCATTAAGAAGATAGTAGGCTAGCACCTCAAAATAGCCATCTTACGGGGCTCTCGATGCCAGGTCTTTTATAAATCAGAGATGCGGGGAGGTGAGGAAACAAAGCAAAAAACCCACTAATCTGCAAACATTTCCTAGAATGGCAAGCCTCAGGCTGGGGATATGTTAATTTTCCCCTTCCTCACATCCGTGTACTGGGTTCTCAACAAAGGCACTTTAGTTCAAGAGTCAGGCAGAGGGACAGGATTCCCTGAGGCAGGCCATTCTGTATGATTACAATAACAACCACAATGGAAAGCAAGTTAAAGAAACAGTTCCCTCTAGAGATGGAGTTCCTTTCTCCCTGCAATAACTCCTCCTGTCAAAGTCCATTCCACAATCTCGTGGAAAAAGGAGTGACAACTGTTCTGCTGAGTCAGAAGGATCTTTCTGGGGGTGTCTGCCTCTTTGCCAGTGTTCCCAACACTGAGTTGGGTCATTTTTTTCTTTCTCTTTTGAAAACTGTGTATTTTACACCTGTAGAGTTAGAAGTACTGAGCTTTAAGTCCATGAGAAAGCATCTCAAGTTAAGAAACTGCAGTTTTCTATGTATGGAAGGATGCAAGAGTCAGGGCTCATTACAATTATTTTCTTGGTGTTTACCTCAGCTCTCTGAGGCCTGTAATCTTGTATTCTCAGAGTTTTCCTCAAAGTTTGCAATAGGGAGTGGCTGGGGTGACTGTAGTCCAATGATTGATAGGTGGTACGTAGTCCTTGTTTTATGGAAAATATTGTTTGTTAATTGTATACATATGGGATATTTTAGAAGGCCAATGTAGTGAAACCCTTAGCAGTGTTGAGGATTTTGTTTTATTTTATTTTAATATCTAGAGTATACAGATACTTGTGTGTGTATAGTATGTATATATAGAGAAGAAAATGGCAACCCACTCCAGTATTCTTGAGTGGAGAATCCCTTGAACAGAGGAGCTTAGTGAGCAACAATCCATGTAGCTGCAAAGAGTAGAACACGACTGGGAAACTAAACACAGCACAGTATGTATGTATATGTGCAGGAGAAATATGAAGAAAATTTTATGGTAATGTTACCAGGTCCAAGCTCACTCTGCTTGCTTAATAACAGGCTAATGAATCCACACAACAGGCCAAAGAATCCAAGAGATGAGGTGTTGCGGAAAGGAAGAAACTTTATTTGAGGAGCTAACTCATTAAGAAGATAGTAGGCTAGCACCTCAAAATAGCCATCTTACGGGGCTCTCGATGCCAGGTCTTTTATAAATCAGAGATGCGGGGAGGTGAGGAAACAAAGCAAAAAACCCACTAATCTGCAAACATTTCCTAGAATGGCAAGCCTCAGGCTGGGGATATGTTAATTTTCCCCTTCCTCACATCCGTGTACTGGGTTCTCAACAAAGGCACTTTAGTTCAAGAGTCAGGCAGAGGGACAGGATTCCCTGAGGCAGGCCATTCTGTATGATTACAATAACAACCACAATGGAAAGCAAGTTAAAGAAACAGTTCCCTCTAGAGATGGAGTTCCTTTCTCCCTGCAATAACTCCTCCTGTCAAAGTCCATTCCACAATCTCGTGGAAAAAGGAGTGACAACTGTTCTGCTGAGTCAGAAGGATCTTTCTGGGGGTGTCTGCCTCTTTGCCAGTGTTCCCAACACTGAGTTGTGTCATTTTTTTCTTTCTCTTTTGAAAACTGTGTATTTTACACCTGTAGAGTTAGAAGTACTGAGCTTTAAGTCCATGAGAAAGCATCTCAAGTTAAGAAACTGCAGTTTTCTATGTATGGAAGGATGCAAGAGTCAGGGCTCATTACAATTATTTTCTTGGTGTTTACCTCAGCTCTCTGAGGCCTGTAATCTTGTATTCTCAGAGTTTTCCTCAAAGTTTGCCATAGGGAGTGGCTGGGGTGACTGTAGTCCAATGATTGATAGGTGGTACGTAGTCCCTTTCTTCAGGGGCTCACTAGTTCACATTTGAATGCCTATAATTGCTGACTCCATTCTTCAAGTCTTCCCCTCTTGGTCATGAATGACCATTATCTGGGAAACATTTAATAATTAACTTTTGTCTCATGATGCTGGGAGGCTCATCCCAGTTTAGGCAAACATTCTTGGTGTGCCACTCCACGTGCTAAGTTTTGGACCAGGTCCCATCAATAATTTAAAATTCTCTGGATTCTGTACAACTGTAAACCAGGAGACATTTTTTCTTGTTGCTACTTTTCATATCTGTAACCACACTACTGCAGTTATTTCATATTATAGATGTCATTTCCTCAAAATGTGTAGCCATAAAAATTTTGTTGGAAGCCTAATTAAACATTGGTTACTGTAAGAGACCAATCTTATAAATTAAACAGGATATAAGCAATATAGACAATGATATAGTGCAGCAAGGAGATACAAGACAATTTTTAAAACAAAAAGTAAATTTAAACAATGATTATTATAACTAGTTGTCACCCAGTTTCAATAATTGAGTGATCAAAGGAACCATAACTGATGTAATGAGTTCACCAGCAGTTTCACTGCAGTGACCATGCACACTTATGCATGGCCTAATCTTTGAGACCAACATAGGTTACTGGCAGGAGCAATCTGGTAGAAAGAAACGATATATATTCCAAATGCACAATTTACCAAACTATTGGAAGTCATAATTACTTGAAAAATGTCTTTTTCTTACAGCTAGAAAACACAGTTTTAAATTAACAATCCTTTTAGACAGAAACCATAAAAATTACAACTATATTTACTAGTTTACTGAGTTCTATCCTTTTTGCTAACAGCTTTATGAAGTCATTAGGTTTCTCAATAGAATTCTTTATTTTTTTTTACTCAGTTAAGTATTATGTTATGAAAGTCAGAAACATGTAAAGTGCTCTTTATAAGTCTTGAAAAAGAGACATTTTGTGAAGGTATTAGAGTGATATCATAACTATGTATATTAAGAAAACTCTTAAAGAAGGCAAGTTTAAATTTGATTATTACTGTGACATATAATACTTTCAGATAAATAAAATTATGACTGATAATATTTTACCAATACCTATCTGTTGTTTAGGAACTCCATATAATCTCTAGAATAGCAGTACCATTTACCATATAACTTAAAGTTTACTATTCATTTGACAGTACTTATAATTTAACATATGAAATGAGCCTGATTAGTTTGCTATCTCCCTTTGGTGTCCCTTAGGGGCCCTTTGAAGCACCCTAAAGTTAGTTAGACATCAAAGGACCACTATTATAATTTTATTTGGGAAGCCCTGTCAAAGAAACATCAAAACATTTTAAAATACAGTGGGACCATAGGTCACTGTGATAGGACAAAGTGATAATAAAAGACTCTAAAGGCAAATACAAGTTATTTAAAATGTAAATAAACTTGAAATCTGTTATCAAAGGCAATTTAGCATCTTTAAAAAACTTGTCTGTTTTAACAGAGAGAAAAAACAAATTCACCTTTTGTAGTAGCTTACTCTAAAGGTTTATTTACTGAATTAAACTTATTTTAGGTTTAGGCAATCCTGACTGATTATGTACAAAGCCCCTTCTGGGATCCATTTTCCACAAAGATTTTATCACTTATTTCAGCAAAGTTTTAATTTTCAAGTTGTAGCATACCTGGAGAGAATGTAAAACGTATATTTTTTAAAGGTTACTCAAAGCTCTTCTCATTTATATTCTATTTCTTAAATATTCTACATCTTAAAAAAAAAAAAAAACCTCTGATTTATATTTCTTCTGGTTTCTTTACATTGAAATGGGTCACCAGCTATTGTGAGTGCATCACTTAACTTGCTAATGTGTTACAAAGAGCATATATTGAGTCTCAAGGTCTACTGGAATTTTTGCTAGTCCATCTCTAGGTTCACATAGCCATCATTCCGATATAGAACTCTTATACCTGCTTCCATAGCCTTCCTGTGAATCTCCTTGAGAGATTTCAAGTGCTTAATACTGTTATTTAAGCCAACTAAAGAGCCATTTTTACAAATCAATAGTGACAGTGCTATCTTAAAAAAAAAAAAAAAAAGGGTATAAACACACATACAGAGAGGCTTCAGTTCTTACTTGAAAATCTCAGTTCTGAGTCAGATACAGCAATGTAAAGCCCATCAGTTTACAAAAGAGAATGGAGCAGAATTGGGGTTTGCATAGATGAAACAAGTCAGGCTCACAGGGCTAAATGGTTAAATATTAATATTTTTAGAAAAAGGAATTATAATTACTTTGGACAAGCCAACTTATAAATTACTTTACATTTTCTAAAATTTGCATTAAAAAGGCAACAGAGGTAAGGATTTCTGAGAAGACCTGAGGGAATATTGCATTTCAAAGATACAGGTATGTTCTTTCTAGGATGACTTTCTTTAATAAATACAAGCTTCATTGCATGAACAGGGAAGATTTGGGAGTGATGAAAGGATTTTTGGAATCACCCTCCTGGTCCTGTAAAAACTACATTCACAAACCAATGACAGTTTTGTTTTCCTCTCTTTTCCCAAAACGATTGGGCAGTCTCACCAAGGACTGACACATCTATCCATATATGCTGGAAAGTTTCACCCCTCCTTCTGTAGCCTAAGGGAGAAAGCCTCTCTGGAAGGTCCAGGGGCAACACCCAACCTTCCACAAATCAATCTGGATTGAGGAAAGAGGAAAAGACAACAGAAAAGATAAGGAAGACAGACAGAGCAATCCACCTTGCAATTCCACCAGCCTGGTTCTCAGTTTAAGGGAAAAAGAGAAAAAGGAGAACCCTCACCCACTTCAGTGGCAGCTACTGAGGCACAGTGGGCTGTGGGCCTTTATATCAGAATAATTCTGACCAGAGTTCCTCAGTTGCTTTTATAGCTACTCACCTATTTTCAGAGGGCTTGAGGAGAAAGAAATGAGAAAATTATAGAGGAAACATTTGAAGAATCAGTTAGTAGTAGATGTTTGTGTATTATCAAAGTAACCAGAATAAACCGAAACCGCACCAGCTGGAAAGTCACATTCTAGTTCCATTAGACCGGTGACTTGTCTCCAAGGTGCTTTATTAACAGAGTTTCCCTTCAAGGGGGGAACACCCCAAGTTGAAGCCAAAGCTTCCCAGAATGGCAGCCAAATCTACCCGGATTGGACAAGGTCAAAGAGGCCCTGGTGGGACTCTGATGTCAAGCTGTTTTGGGGAAAAAGTTATTTGAGAGTTTAATTTACAAGGGAGAATAGTATCTATAGAGGCCAATCAATTAGTTCCCCACTGTCAAAGTTACCCAGGGGTCTTGTGGGAGAAACTAGAATTGGATGCCTCAAGTCCACAGGAGTGCCCCCAGGTATGCTCATTATCGGAGTATTCCTCTGCCTTGTAAAATGCTTCCTCAGTGCAGACTGTTTAATTGTGAGCCATTCAGGAGCTATTGCTGTTCTGCTCTTAAGATATCTAATGTGCAACCTAAAGATCTTTCTTTCAGGATAGATGAAATACTACTCATTTTTATAAGCTGTACAGCACCAGAACACAAAAGACACAGACAAATTCCAACAGGAACACCACAGACAGATTCCAGCATTAATGCATCCAGACAAACTGATTCCACTATAGAGTAAATAAATTTGCTCTATAAAACAAATAAATTAATTTCAACTAGGCTTCCCACCCACAAAAAGAACTAGCTCTCGAATGAACCATTTCCAACTGGATCAATTACCAAATCATGTAGATATATTTACCCTAAAAATGAACTCATTCCAACTAGGATAGGCTTGCCCCATGAGAACTAATTCCCAGTGAACCAATTCAGTGTAGAGTCCAACAATACCTCCCCCCTGCAAATTGGGTACCCGACCAAATTGACTGGTTTCATAAAGGAAAAGCTTAGACTGAGGGGAGAAAATGTTCCCTGTGTGCACAGCTAAGCAACTTAAATTCCAAAATCTAGCCTGTCAACTCTTAACACAAAATGATACACAAAACAAGTGAACTGGCTGAACCAGCTATTGAATTGAATCCTACAAACAAAATTGAGTCTGTGGATTCTAGAAGTTTGTCCATTCCTTGTCTCAGCTGTCAAGCCCTGTGGGCAGTCGCGCACTTCACGGAATCTACACCCAAAAAGGTTGATAGACCGGTGACTTGTCTCCAAGGTGCTTTATTAACAGAGTTTCCCTTCAAGGGGGGAACACCCCAAGTTGAAGCCAAAGCTTCCCAGAATGGCAGCCAAATCTACCCGGATTGGACAAGGTCAAAGAGGCCCTGGTGGGACTCTGATGTCAAGCTGTTTTGGGGAAAAAGTTATTTGAGAGTTTAATTTACAAGGGAGAATAGTATCTATAGAGGCCAATCAATTAGTTCCCCACTGTCAAAGTTACCCAGGGGTCTTGTGGGAGAAACTAGAATTGGATGCCTCAAGTCCACAGGAGTGCCCCCAGGTATGCTCATTATCGGAGTATTCCTCTGCCTTGTAAAATGCTTCCTCAGTGCAGGCTGTTTAATTGTGAGCCATTCAGGAGCTATTGCTGTTCTGCTCTTAAGATATCTAATGTGCAACCTAAAGATCTTTCTTTCAGGATAGATGAAATACTGCTCATTTTTATAAGCTGTACAGCACCAGAACACAAAAGACACAGACAAATTCCAACAGGAAAACCACAGACAGATTCCAGCATTAATGCATCCAGACAAACTGATTCCACTATAGAGTAAATAAATTTGCTCTATAAAACAAATAAATTAATTTCAACTAGGCTTCCCACCCACAAAAAGAACTAGCTCTCGAATGAACCATTTCCAACTGGATCAATTACCAAATCATGTAGATATATTTACCCTAAAAATGAACTCATTCCAACTAGGATAGGCTTGCCCCATGAGAACTAATTCCCAGGGAACCAATTCAGTGTAGAGTCCAACAATACCTCCCCCTTGCAAATTGGGTACCCGACCAAATTGACTGGTTTCATAAAGGAAAAGCTTAGACTGAGGGGAGAAAATGTTCCCTGTGTGCACAGCTAAGCAACTTAAATTCCAAAATCTAGCCTGTCAACTCTTAACACAAAATGATACACAAAACAAGTGAACTGGCTGAACCAGCTATTGAATTGAATCCTACAAACAAAATTGAGTCTGTGGATTCTAGAAGTTTGTCCATTCCTTGTCTCAGCTGTCAAGCCCTGTGGGCAGTCGGCGCCACTTCACGGAATCTAGAAGGAAAGAATTTCAAGACAATAAATGGTCCTGGCAGCTACTAGGGTCTTGCTCCAGTATTCCCTGATCTGGTATGGCTAGTCATAACCAGCAAGACTCCTGGTTGGTTAGGTCAAATTATTGCCAATGAATCCGAGAGATGAGGTGTTGAGGCAAGGAAGATTCTTTAATTAGAGAGCAAGCAGACTGAGAAGGTGACAAGTTAGCACCTCAAAATAACCATCTTATCAGAGTCTGGATGCCAGATTCTTTAATAGATCAACAAAGTAAAATTTTCATTGATCTTTCAAAACCATCTCCTAGAATATCAAGTCTCAGGCAGGGGATGTGTTAGTGTTCTGAACAAAGGTATGCTAATTTTAATAGTTGGGGTGAGGGGCAGGATTCTCTGAGGCAGGTCATTGTATATAATTATAATAACAAAAACAACAAAGAACAAGTGGGGAAAAAATTCCACCAACAGTAAGTTAATTTGTTTACAATGTGGGGTTGTGTGTCCACAGGACATGGGGCTAAAATCTTCCCTCCCACAGTTCTTACAAAATTTGCTTTTTACAGTTATCTTTATCTTTAAAATAAATTTAAGATCATACTTTTCCTATGCTGTTAAATTTAGTCAGTTCAAAATCTGTCCTTCAGAGAGAAGGATCTGGAAGGCGTTCTTTGTGATGTTCTTATTAGAGCCATACTTTAATCGTTAAATACAAAGGTGTTTTTTTTATTACTTTATATGAGTTAATCCGCAGAGCAAGTCTCACATCTAATGAACCATTTCCAACTGGATCAATTACCAAATCATGTAGATATATTTACCCTAAAAATGAACTCATTCCAACTAGGATAGGCTTGCCCCATGAGAACTAATTCCCAGGGAACCAATTCAGTGTAGAGTCCAACAATACCTCCCCCTTGCAAATTGGGTACCCGACCAAATTGACTGGTTTCATAAAGGAAAAGCTTAGACTGAGGGGAGAAAATGTTCCCTGTGTGCACAGCTAAGCAACTTAAATTCCAAAATCTAGCCTGTCAACTCTTAACACAAAATGATACACAAAACAAGTGAACTGGCTGAACCAGCTATTGAATTGAATCCTACAAACAAAATTGAGTCTGTGGATTCTAGAAGTTTGTCCATTCCTTGTCTCAGCTGTCAAGCCCTGTGGACAGTCGGCGCCACTTCACGGAATCTAGAAGGAAAGAATTTCAAGACAATAAATGGTCCTGGCAGCTACTAGGGTCTTGCTCCAGTATTCCCTGATCTGGTATGGCTAGTCATAACCAGGAAGACTCCTGGTTGGTTAGGTCAAATTATTGCCAATGAATCCGAGAGATGAGGTGTTGAGGCAAGGAAGATTCTTTAATTAGAGAGCAAGCAGACTGAGAAGGTGACAAGTTAGCACCTCAAAATAACCATCTTATCAGAGTCTGGATGCCAGATTCTTTAATAGATCAACAAAGTAAAATTTTCATTGATCTTTCAAAACCATCTCCTAGAATATCAAGTCTCAGGCAGGGGATGTGTTAGTGTTCTGAACAAAGGTATGCTAATTTTAATAGTTGGGGTGAGGGGCAGGATTCTCTGAGGCAGGTCATTGTATATAATTATAATAACAAAAACAACAAAGAACAAGTGGGGAAAAAATTCCACCAACAGTAAGTTAATTTGTTTACAATGTGGGGTTGTGTGTCCACAGGACATGGGGCTAAAATCTTCCCTCCCACAGTTCTTACAAAATTTGCTTTTTACAGTTGTCTTTATCTTTAAAATAAATTTAAGATCATACTTTTCCTATGCTGTTAAATTTAGTCAGTTCAAAATCTGTCCTTCAGAGAGAAGGATCTGGAAGGCGTTCTTTGTGATGTTCTTATTAGAGCCATACTTTAATCGTTAAATACAAAGGTGTTTTTTTTATTACTTTATATGAGTTAATCCGCAGAGCAAGTCTCACATCTAGTTTGTACTTTCATGACTATGTCTGCATTCAGTGGTAACCACCACTAGGTAGTGCTGTTGACTAATTAGACAGTATAACTCTCAAGAGAAAAGGTCTGTTCACGCTACAGAATAGATTACTTTCCAATTTAGACTTTTTAAAGACAAAGATATCATTTTTAAAGGGAATACATACGAATAGATCCTACACTGTGATATAAATTAATACATAATATACTGAAAGAGTAAAATAATTCTTGCTCCCAAATTCTTCCTTTATATATAGCAAATTGGGGTGCAAATTAAGAGATTACATCATTTGATTCTCTGCCTCCAACCGGTTCTTGTAAGAAAATAAAATAGTCCCAGAATTTGTGGAGATAAATTGGTGATTTCCAAGTGAAGTACATAATACAGTCCTTGACAAAAACTAAGAGCTTGATAAATGCTCATATTTAGTATTCATATATTTATAACCCAGAAATATTTCTTCGGTTTAATTTCAGGAAGGAAATGGCAACACACTCCAGTATTCTTGTCTGGAGAATTCCATGGACAGAGAAGCCTGGAGGGCTACAATCCATGGGGTCACAGAGTCAGACAGGACTAAACAACTAACACTCACACACACACATACACACATGCATGCACACACATGCACACACATACACACACATACACACTTGCTCTATTTTCATTTTCTTTTCTTTCTTTTTTAAAGATTTATTTATTTATTTTATTTTGGGCGGGGGTCGGGTTGGGGAGGGATAGGAGTGGGCGGGCCACGTCTATTGGTCTTTCATTTCTCTATTTTCATCTGTCTTCGTTCTTTGGCTTCTGTAGGCCTCCCATCGCGGTGACCTCTGTTGTCGCAGAGCGCTGGCTCTGGGCGCATGCACCCCAGAGCTCAGGCTCGGTAATTGGACACATCAGTCCAGCCACTCTGCGGCACGTGGGATCTTCCCAGGCCAGGGATTGAACCAGCGCCCCTTGCACTGCAAGGCGGTGTCCTTACCCACTGGACCACCAAGGAAAGCCCTGTTTTCATTTTCATTTTGCCCTTTTCCATTGTCAAAGTGGCTTCTATTTTTACTTCCCTTTAGTTAGTATAATGGTTACATTCCCAGTGGCTATATTCTATTATATTTCTTTTGGTCACCTAGGAATGTACTCTCTTTGCATTATTTTTACCGTCCCTTCACTCTTTTTTTGTGAACTTCTATAACATTGTATATAACAAAGTTTGTGTTTTCTGTTATGACAAACCTCGTTAAATAATTACATTTTTTAATTTTTCTCTTCTTAATAGAAGTTTCACTATATCTATTTATTTTCATACCCAAAACCCTGATACAGAGTTTCATATGTAATGTTCTCATAATGAGCAATGATTGAATGAAACTAATTATTGAATAAACCAATGCACGATTAGAATCTTTCCACATATTAAAGTCAAAGTAAATGATGATATAGTCTGTAAATTGGGGTTTGGGATTTCAAGTGAAGTACATAATACAGTCCTTGACAAAAACTAAGAGCTTGATAAATGCTCATATTTAGTATTCATATATTTATAACCCAGAAATATTTCTTCGGTTTAATTTCAGGAAGGAAATGGCAACACACTCCAGTATTCTTGTCTGGAGAATTCCATGGACAGAGAAGCCTGGAGGGCTACAATCCATGGGGTCACAGAGTCAGACAGGACTAAACAACTAACACTCACACACACACATACACACATGCATGCACACACATGCACACACATACACACACATACACACTTGCTCTATTTTCATTTTCTTTTCTTTCTTTTTTAAAGATTTATTTATTTATTTTATTTTGGGCGGGGGTCGGGTTGGGGAGGGATAGGAGTGGGCGGGCCACGTCTATTGGTCTTTCATTTCTCTATTTTCATCTGTCTTCGTTCTTTGGCTTCTGTAGGCCTCCCATCGCGGTGACCTCTGTTGTCGCAGAGCGCTGGCTCTGGGCGCATGCACCCCAGAGCTCAGGCTCGATAATTGGACACATCAGTCCAGCCACTCTGCGGCACGTGGGATCTTCCCAGGCCAGGGATTGAACCAGCGCCCCTTGCACTGCAAGGCGGTGTCCTTACCCACTGGACCACCAAGGAAAGCCCTGTTTTCATTTTCATTTTGCCCTTTTCCATTGTCAAAGTGGCTTCTATTTTTACTTCCCTTTAGTTAGTATAATGGTTACATTCCCAGTGGCTATATTCTATTATATTTCTTTTGGTCACCTAGGAATGTACTCTCTTTGCATTATTTTTACCGTCCCTTCACTCTTTTTTTGTGAACTTCTATAACATTGTATATAACAAAGTTTGTGTTTTCTGTTATGACAAACCTCGTTAAATAATTACATTTTTTAATTTTTCTCTTCTTAATAGAAGTTTCACTATATCTATTTATTTTCATACCCAAAACCCTGATACAGAGTTTCATATGTAATGTTCTCATAATGAGCAATGATTGAATGAAACTAATTATTGAATAAACCAATGCACGATTAGAATCTTTCCACATATTAAAGTCAAAGTAAATGATGATATAGTCTGTGTTTTCAGTCCTCCAGTCATGTCAGCCTCTTTGTGACCCTTTGGACTGTAATCCTCCAGGTTCCTCTGTCCAAGGGATTTTTCAGGCAGAATACTCAGGTGGGATGTTATTTCCTCCTCCAGGGAGTCTTTCCTACTCAGAGACTGAACCTGCATTTCCTGTGTATCCTGCATTGCAGGAGCTTTCTTTACCCAAGCTAACTGGCTTGGTTTAAATGGGACAGCTATTGGAGTGCTACATTCTTTTTTTCCTTAATTTTGCTTTCTAATTTTATCAAATAAAAACGATAACCAACTGTCCTGGTTTGCCTGAATGAGAGGATCCTGGGTCATTGAGCTTTCAGTGCTAAAACCAGGAGTGTCCAGGGCAATTTGGGAGGCTGTTGGTTACAGATGATATTCTAAATAAATGCATAGATGTCTGATGCTACTTTTTCAGAAAATGAAGTTATAATTTATATGACCTCAATATTTACAGCAAAAATTAGACAGACACTGTAATTTGATATGTTACAAGATCTTCAAATTATGGAAATATCCAAATATATATTCATACTTCATATAAAATTCTTTCTTAACCCCTTGCTTGCAATTACGTTCTTATATATGTGTATTTTACCTAAAATACAATATACAGTATAAGTAATACATGCAATATTTTATACAAAATTGAAAATAAAAATTTCCAAGTTAAAGAAATTGAAAGGAAACTGTTCTCAGCAATGATAAATGACCTTAAAATAATTTTTGCTCTGCCACTGACATACGAGTTATAACATATGCAAATATGAATGTCAAATAGTCTTATTTTCAGTCTTTGATTAGCATGGATTATTTCCTTTTAAAAACATTTCAGTCAAAACTTGATTATTGTCAGATTACTCAACTGTTTTCATGAAACTTCACAGGCAATGCAATGTAATGATCTAAGTCATAGACAATAGAATCAGACAGTCTGAATTCACATCTCAGTCTTGGGATGTACTGAATGACTGAAAAAATATAAGGAATACCTTATAAAATTTGAATAAACTGCAAATTTCCTTTTTTGGTTTTCTAAATAATCTATGGAGAATACAAACCCAAAAAATCAATGTGCAAGTCTAATGTAGAGTATATATTATTGTATTTTGTTTTGTTTTTATTAGGTAGATTTGTAAAGCAAAAAAAAAAAAAAAAATAAGCAAACCTTATTTTTGTTGAATTACGTCAAAGTGCCACACCATGTTTAAAAAAAGTGAGAGATATGCTTTATCTTGATGTTAGTAAGACACCTTTATTAAGTTTGAAACACAGACTTTCCACTGATTTATCAAATAGAATTGAATTGTTATCTACCTACAGAAGGAGTCCAAAAGTGAAAATGAAAAGAATAAAATAATGTGGAGGCTATACTGACAACTGATTTCTGAAGAATATTATTCATTGTTTTTAAACTAATATTAGTTTACTAATTAAACCCCAAGTGACAGGAAATAAAGAAGAAATGCCAGAATCCTAGAGAAAAGAAATCTAATTTGAAATAAATATGACTAAATTGGATTTTTAAAGTTTTATTCTAGTTCTAAATCTGGATAAAGTGTGAGGAATTTTGAATCTTTTGGAAAATATAATTTGACCCAATTACTGGCTTATCCATGTTCATAATATAGACAGAATATATGCCACTTCCCCAATTTTTCTCAAAATTGAAAATAAAATTTCGCAAAGTTAAAAAAAAAGCAATTACTTTTTTGAACCTAAAATACAATATACAGTATAAGTAAGACACGCAATATTTTATACAGAATTGAAAATAAAAATTTCCAAGTTAAAGAAATTGAAAGGAAACTGTTCTCAGCAATGATAAATGACCTTAAAATAATTTTTGCTCTGCCACTGACATACGAGTTATAACATATGCAAATATGAATGTCAAATAGTCTTATTTTCAGTCTTTGATTAGCATGGATTATTTCCTTTTAAAAACATTTCAGTCAAAACTTGATTATTGTCAGATTACTCAACTGTTTTCATGAAACTTCACAGGCAATGCAATGTAATGATCTAAGTCATAGACAATAGAATCAGACAGTCTGAATTCACATCTCAGTCTTGGGATGTACTGAATGACTGAAAAAATATAAGGAATACCTTATAAAATTTGAATAAACTGCAAATTTCCTTTTTTGGTTTTCTAAATAATCTATGGAGAATACAAACCCAAAAAAATCAATGTACAAGTCTAATGTAGAGTATATATTATTGTATTTTGTTTTGTTTTTATTAGGTAGATTTGTAAAGCAAAAAAAAAAAAAATAAGTAAACCTTATTTTTGTTGAATTATGTCAAAGTGCCACACCATGTTTAAAAAAAGTGAGAGATATGCTTTATCTTGATGTTAGTAAGACACCTTTATTAAGTTTGAAACACAGACTTTCCACTGATTTATCAAATAGAATTGAATTGTTATCTACCTACAGAAGGAGTCCAAAAGTGAAAATGAAAAGAATAAAATAATGTGGAGGCTATACTGACAACTGATTTCTGAAGAATATTATTCATTGTTTTTAAACTAATATTAGTTTACTAATTAAACCCCAAGTGACAGGAAATAAAGAAGAAATGCCAGAATCCTAGAGAAAAGAAATCTAATTTGAAATAAATATGACTAAATTGGATTTTTAAAGTTTTATTCTAGTTCTAAATCTGGATAAAGTGTGAGGAATTTTGAATCTTTTGGAAAATATAATTTGACCCAATTACTGGCTTATCCATGTTCATAATATAGACAGAATATATGCCACTTTCCCCAGTATTTTCTTCTTGTCATTCCTGCCTTACATTTCATGAGGGATCCAAACTGGGCTGAATGAATTTCCAGTCAGGAGAAAAGAAGTGGCTGTGAGACAGTATCCACATAGCTGAATAAAACAGAATCTTTTACTTACTTATTCTTCCTATGTTTCAAAGAGACTTCACTGATCCTGATTTTAAATATAGCAATACATTATATTTTAGTGAAATTAATTAATAATTGTTTCCCTTTTACATTTTTTCTTTTGTTTTTTAATTTGATATTTTATAATGAAGACTTTAAAACTTAAATCTGACATTTTAGGAGAATTTCCTAGGTAAGTAGGCAGACTCAGTCCTCAGCAAGAGTTTGTACATATTTATTATTAAAAATGTGAAATAAAGTACATTATTTTCTAAAGTGCCTTCCTGGGCTTCCTAGCTGGCACAGTGCTAAAAAATCCATCTGCCAATGCAAGAGATGCAGGTTCAATCTCTGGATCGGGAAGATTCCCTGGAGTAGGAAATAACAACCTAGTCAAGTATTCTTGCCTGGAAAATTCCATACACAAAGGAGCCTGGCTGTCTATAGTCCATAGAAGGGCAAAGAACAACTGAGAACACACACACAGTATGTCTGTTTAATAGTCAATTTTGCTATTAACTATTAAACAGAATAGAGAAAATAGCTTCAAAGAGACATAAAAATATGCATAGTAAAAATATACATTTAATATTAACATGGAGATATGTTTAAGTAAATAATGTCAGATACATACTTACTATTTGCCTGTGATAGTATATAAGTACAAAATTTATAAAAAGAAAAAAGATAAAACTAAAATGATTAACTTCTGTCACACCAAGCAAGATGAACTATTTAGAAATATTTATCTTGCTTTATTTTATTTATTTATTTATTTTTAAACCTTTATTTTGCTTTTAACTTTTACAGAGTTTTGTTGTTTAGAGATATGTATGTTCCCAGACTAGTCATATGTATATCACCCCCCTCCCACCCCTCCCGATCATCATACAGAACCCCTGAAGGATCTCCTTTTCTCACAGAGCAATGACTATAGCTATTTTCTTCACTTATGATAGTACAGGCCTTCATGATACTTCCTTTACACCTCCCACCCTCTTGTCCTTTCTATCTTGCTTTAACTGTGCATAGTTTGAGTTTTCAAAATGTATGAAGCATTCATTTTTAAAATTTAACTTAAAAAATGACTTTAAGGAGAAATAATTTAGTTGAAGATGTGGTATAGTATGGTTCTAAAAGGTCTGTCTCATAATTGCACAGGTTGGAATCTTGTTTTTAACAGGAACACTTGACTAATGTAAATTAACGTTCATCTCAACTAAAAAAATAAATACATTTTCATCAGATACATTTCTTCAAATATATAAAAACTCACACTATTTCTTAGTCTGAATTAGAGACGTTTCACTTAACATCTATGTCACGGAGTGAATAATTCAGTGAAACTTAATATTAATGGTTTGTAATAATTTTAAAAAGTTAAAAAGCATTACATTTCACCCGAAAATATATTGAGATGAACTTCTCAGGGGTTCATTGGTAAAGAATCTACCTGTCAAGCAGTAAGTGCAGGTTTGATCCCTGGGTCGATAAGATCCCCTGGAGAAGGAAATGGCAACCCATTTCAGTATTCTTGCCAGGAAAATCCCATGGTAGAGGAGCCTGGTGGGCTACAGTCCATGTAAAATTAAAGAGTCAGACAAGACTTAATGACTAAACAGCAGTGGCATAGATTTTGTGATAACATTAAATTAACTACTTATTTTGAGTCTTTGTGTTAAATAAAACCTTAGTAAAATTGTTAATCATTAGGCTGTGCATAGTTAGACGTTGATATTGATTACCTTTAAACTTAAGTATTGAAATGAATAAAGCAGGATCACAAAAGAAATTGTTTCCTAGCAGCTTTTTTATACAGAGTAAGACAATATCTATAAAATATTGATTCCACAAGACTTTCACAAATATAGCCCAACAGGCATGAGGTATTCACTAAAAATAAATATTTACTATGCCACTATTGTAATAACCCATAATAGATTATTCATAGGCATTCTAGGATCATCTAGCATGCCATTTGGGAAAAGACTGGAATTTTCTGCTTCTAGAACCAGGTGACATTATCTCACTATTTGGCACACAGGAAACAGTTGCTAATTTCAATGAAAATGATCATTGTGGATATCAATGAGGACCAAGGGCACATTAAAACTAAGACACCTTTGGTGGTGGGTCCCCAAAGGCCAAATAATCCAAAAGAGAATGCTACTTATGTCAGTGGGAAAAGAAAAAAGAAAGACTTTAAAAGGAAGGAAAAAAATATGGAAGGACAGAAGGAAAGAAGAAAGAAAATGAAAAAGAAACAGTTTTCCTGATACAGAATCCCAGAATTAGAATGACTTTTCTACCCACTCAATAGGCAGCTTTCTAGAGTTGTTGTAGAGTCACCCTTTGTCTTACCTTGGTGTATAGGAACAGAGAAGAATGAATTTTAGCATTTTCAGATAAACTTTCAAGAAGAGAAAAGGGGGATTGTTGCCTGGTTTCTTTTCCAAAAAAAACCCTTAGTCTGAATTAGAGACGTTTCACTTAACATCTATGTCACGGAGTGAATAATTCAGTGAAACTTAATATTAATGGTTTGTAATAATTTTAAAAAGTTAAAAAGCATTACATTTCACCCGAAAATATATTGAGATGGACTTCTCAGGGGTTCATTGGTAAAGAATCTACCTGTCAAGCAGTAAGTGCAAGTTCGATCCCTGGGTCGATAAGATCCCCTGGAGAAGGAAATGGCAACCCACTTCAGTATTCTTGCCAGGAAAATCCCATGGTAGAGGAGCCTGGTGGGCTACAGTCCATGTAAAATTAAAGAGTCAGACAAGACTTAATGACTAAACAGCAGTGGCATAGATTTTGTGATAACATTAAATTAGCTACTTATTTTGAGTCTTTGTGTTAAATAAAACCTTAGTAAAATTGTTAATCATTAGGCTGTGCATAGTTAGACGTTGATATTGATTACCTTTAAACTTAAGTATTGAAATGAATAAAGCAGGATCACAAAAGAAATTGTTTCCTAGCAGCTTTTTTATACAGAGTAAGACAATATCTATAAAATATTGATTCCACAAGACTTTCACAAATATAGCCCAACAGGCATGAGGTATTCACTAAAAATAAATATTTACTATGCCACTATTGTAATAACCCATAATAGATTATTCATAGGCATTCTAGGATCATCTAGCATGCCATTTGGGAAAAGACTGGAATTTTCTGCTTCTAGAACCAGGTGACATTATCTCACTATTTGGCACACAGGAAACAGTTGCTAATTTCAATGAAAATGATCATTGTGGATATCAATGAGGACCAAGGGCACATTAAAACTAAGACACCTTTGGTGGTGGGTCCCCAAAGGCCAAATAATCCAAAAGAGAATGCTACTTATGTCAGTGGGAAAAGAAAAAAGAAAGACTTTAAAAGGAAGGAAAAAAATATGGAAGGACAGAAGGAAAGAAGAAAGAAAATGAAAAAGAAACAGTCTTCCTGATACAGAATCCCAGAATTAGAATGACTTTTCTACCCACTCAATAGGCAGCTTTCTAGAGTTGTTGTAGAGTCACCCTTTGTCTTACCTTGGTGTATAGGAACAGAGAAGAATGAATTTTAACATTTTCAGATAAACTTTCAAGAAGAGATGAAAGGGAAGAGTCATTGTTGCCTGGTTTCTTTTCCCAAACTCAACTTTTAGTAAATTCACTCTTTCTATGCCATGAGTAAAGGAGCTGACAGACAGGGGCCAGACTACAATGTTAACGGTGACTCTGCTCAAGGAGGAAAACATAGGGACGGAGGAAGTATTTCTCCCAATATCTTGTCTATTTTGGGAAAATGTGTGATGAGATTTTTATAAGGACAATGATGAACCTTGTTTGGAACCACAATGGGCAAAAATTACCTAAGGGCATGGCAGGAAATGGTCTATGAGCTACTCAGTTTTCACTGTCTGTAATTAAAGGGAGTGGACAGGAAAGACATTATTCATCTCTGTAAGACAGGACACTTAAAAACTGAATGTGTAAAGAGGTAAACACAGCTTCCACTATCAGGATATCACTGGATATCCAGGATATCAGGATATGTATATGTATCACTATATACATATATATATAAATAAATATAAATATATATATGTATGTATCCCACAAGGGCTAAGGCATAAACAGACATTCTTCCTTTCTAAAATACCTTTGACCCCATTTGGTCTAAAAACTCTTGTCTTCTTCAAAGACCAGGCATACATCTTTTGTAAAGCCATCTCTGACCATTCTGGGGCATACTTAGAGTTTGCCTTCTGAGGTTAAATAGTACAAAATTCTATACTGTTGTAATTTACAAATTACAACATTGCATGACACATCTTTCATTTGGATAAAAAGTTATGTTTTTCAGTGACACAAAACTTGTTGTATGTATCCTACTTAAAAAAAAAAAAAAGAAAAGAAACAAACAAATAAAAAACAAAGAGAGAGATGCCTGGCAGAAGACTTTCCATAACTCTTTATATACGTTTACCTGATTAAATGATTAAGTTGTAGCACAAGGAGAGAGAAGGGCACAGAATCTGGCTTGAGTTGATCAAAGAATATTTTGTGGACACTAGAAGGAGAATTTGGATTACGTTTTTGTTCATAGAGAGTATTTGACCCCATAGAGAAGAATAGTGTAAGAGCACAGGAAACTGCTTGAGCAAAATGATGGGTAGGAATAATTGCAAGAATAAAGAAAATGTGGAGGAGTTCAAGTTGGTAGCTAATTACATTGTGAGTCAAAATAAGACAGGAACCAAAACTAAAGAGGTTTGAATGTGAAGTCAAGGAATAGGGTAATACATCCATCAGCTAATAAGGAATTACTGAATAAGAAATAGAGATGATAGAGCTTCCCTGGTGATCCAGTGGGTAAGGACACCACCTTGCAGTTCAAGGGGCGCCGGTTCGATCCCTGGCCTGGGAAGATCCCACGTGCTGCGGAGCGGCTAGACCAATGTGTCCAATTACAGAGCCGGAGCTCTGGAGCACATGCGCCCAGAGCCGGTGTTCTGCGACAACAGAGGCCACTGAGATGGGAGGCCCACACGGGCCAAAGAACAAAGATGGATGAAAATGGATAAATGAAAGACCAATAGAAGTGTCCCGCCACCCGGCTCCCTCTCCAACCCGCACCCCCCATAAATAAATAAATATTAAAAAAAAAAGAAATAGAGATAATAAAAGTTGTACTTTAACAAGAATATAAATTTGAGAGGTCTTTTAAAAGTCTCCTGTAATAGTTTAGGTGAGAAGTAATAGGTTCTGGGATTAGTGGATTTATTAGAACTGTGGGAGTAGTGGTCTTAGGAAGAGAAAATATAGAACTACTCTGAGACATATCACTGAATTAAAATCAGCAAATGTGATATTGACTGATCATTTCACTCAGCAATTTAAGCCCTTCAATTGCTGTCATTCACTGCATTTAGCATAAATTTCAGAACCTTTATCTTGACCTACAAAATCATTAATGATTTGACCCTTTGTTACATTTTAATGTCCACCATTTTGTGCCATTTACTCCACCTTTTCTACACTTACTTCATCCATAATCATTTTCCTGAAACTTCTCGTTCTTTTCTCTAAGAAATTTCACAGAGACAAATTCTCTAAAAATGTTCCTATTTTTCTTTACCTGTCTAACTCTCATATGTATATACATAAAATCTATCCTCTAGACTATTTTTTTTTTCTTGAATGAAATTTTGAGCAGATCTCATTGCTTTTCTAGCCATGATAATCAAAGTAGAATTTCATTTTAGTAATTATATATATTTTTCCTAATATTTAAAATCTATTTTTAAATCTAGTTTAAAGTTTCCTTCCAGTTCCCGTAACTCCTCCATGTAGTTCAAGTTTCAATGGATCATCATTACTTAGCGGAGATTCTCCTGGGTCTTATATGTATTACATCTTTAGACACATGATGTTTTATATACAATTGTTATCACTATGGTACTGTGTGAGTATGATTGTTTGATGGAGGTTATTTGGGTCTCCCTTTCCTCCTATGTCACCATTAATGAATGAGTTTTACCCATTTTACTCATCATACATATAGCTGGTATGCCTCATGAAATATTTGGCATAGAGAAGGAGATCAATAATAGTTTTTAATACATGAATGAGAGGGATAAACTTTCCAACACCTTTTTTTTTTTTTAAATTATTTATTTATTTATTTATTTTGGGGAGGTGGGGTGGGGAGGGAGGGGAACAGGCGGGCCACTTCTATTGGTCTTTCATTTGTCTATTTTCATCCATCTTTGTTCTTTGGCCTGTGTGGGCCTCCCATCGCGGTGGCCTCTCTTGTCACAGAACACCGGCTCTGGGTGCATGCGCTCCAGAGCTCCGGCTCTGTAATTGGACACATTGGTCCAGCCGCTCCGCGGCACGTGGGATCTTCCCAGGCCCGGGATCTAACTGGCGCCCCTTGAACTGCAAGGCGGTGTCCTTACCCACTGGACCACCAGGGAAGCCCTTCCAACATCTTTTAATTTAGCAGTAGAAATTATCTCTCTCAGTATTCTCAGATTAGTCACCAGAAAAAAATCTTACAGTGAAGTTATCAAAAAGATTCAGAGGTTTGTTGCTCTATCTATCTTATCTATTATCTTTCTTTGCATGATGGTCTATTGTACACAGAATTGAAGTGAAACAATTACTATTACTATATTAATAAGAGCATTTAAAGAGAGAAGGGAAGAAACTAATTCCTACTCATTATAATGTGAGATGAGGGATCCTAAGAAAAGTTAACGAAAAGCAGAGGTAAGGAGAGTTACGAAATGCATCAGAAAAAAATACAGTGTGAAGAATATTAGAAGGTACACGGTGAATAGTCTTGGGGGAAGAGACAATAAGACACTCTATGGTAATATTTCAGTGGCTTAATTATACTTACGAGAACAGAAGGCATTACAGGAAATGAATAACTAGAGATTCAAAGGAGTTACCAAGCATTAGACACAATTTTTAGCTTGTTTTTGTCATGAGGGAGATAAAATTTGAACTAAAAGACAAATTTTATGGGAACTTGTCATTTATCGTATATATATTTACTTGAATTTGTCATATTAAAGCCAAATATGGGAATTCCCATAATGTGTTACTAATATGTATGTATTGCTCCTCTAATTGTCCCCTCTCTTTCTTCAGTATCATACCCAGAAGACCCCTAAGGTCTCACTTAGCTCTCTCATGTGATACCTTGGATATTATTGTCATCATAGAAAATTAAATCAGTCAATCCTAAAGGAAATCAACCCTGAATATTCATTGGAAGCAATGATAAAACTGAAGCTCCAGTTGTTTTGTCACCTGATGTAAAGAGATGACTTGCTGGAAAAGACCCTGATATATAAAAATATATCCTTGCTCAATTCCCTATGGTCTGTAAGAAATATATTTGTTATAGAATACAGACATAGTATCCTTATACCATTTGTCTTCTGTCCTTTGCCAAAAAATGGTAGTCCCATCTGCAACTTTTATAGTAAGACTTCTCTTAACCTGAGTCAAACAGTATCTCAGTTTCCTTTGAACATGAGAAAACACATAGCAAGCTGCCAAATGGATATCTTAAAACTTCAGTACATTTGTTTTAAGAAGGTCGTTGCTCAGTCACAAATTCATGTCTGACTCTTTTGTGGCCCCTATGGACTGTTGCCTACGAGGATCCTCTTCCACAGGATTTCCCAGGCAAGAATACTGGAGTGGGTAGCCATTCCCTCTCCAGGGGATCTTCCCAACCCAGGGATCAAACCCACGTCTCCTACATTGTAGGCTTCCTTACCACTGAGCTACCAAGGAATGGAGAGTCACCTTTCTCCGTCCTAAGAAGAATACTGAAGCCTAAGGTACTGAATATGAAGGCCTTTCTTTCAGCTGGATTTTTCAGCTTTGATTCTTATGCAGACCAGAGGCGACAGAACACATTTCACAATTAAATAAGTCTCTAGTGCATGGAGAACTTCTTTAGTTTAGGATCTGAAGATACTTCACACTTATTAAATTTTCCTTGACTTTTGAGGCATTAACTGAAATTGAAACTGAAAAAAATATCTTATTTTAACTTTCTGTCTTATATTGTGCTACCAGAGGAAAAAATTAAGCGTCAACTTCTTCCACTCTCTATTTTCCTCTTTCTGTTACATAAATTCTTACATATGCTATTTCAAATTCTGCTTAAGTCTTAACTCTATATCTGACTCTCTTAGGATTTTGATTATCCCTGCCAATGAAATACATAGACTGCATACTTTGAGATCATATTGTTATATTTTAACTAACAATATTGCATTGATTTTTCTGAGTTTTATACATAGAAAATAGATCTTAGGCTTTCTGTTTTCCTGATATGTAGCCTGGTTCGTGTAATATAAAAAGTATTTCTTACTATCTATAGTTAAATTGAACTCTTCACTTACTCTTTTACTTCTCATTCAAAAGCATGATGTGTGAGGCCATATGTGCACATATTTAATGAAATTACTTTCATTGTGGTTGTTCAGTCACTCAGGTATGTCTGATACTTTGTGACCCCATAGAATGCAACACAACCAGTCTTCCCTGTCCTTCACCATTTCTTCTGGTATGCTCAAACTCATGATCATTGAGTCAATGATGCCATCCCACTGTCTCATTCTCTGTCACCTCCTTCTCATCCTACACTCAAACTTTTACCCAGCAGCAGGGTATTTACCAGTGAGTAGGCTTTTCACATGAGGTGGTCAAGGTATTGGAGCTTCAGTTTCAGCATCAGTCCTTCCAGTGAATATTCAGGGTTTATTTCACTTAGGATTAACTGGTTTCATCTTCTTCCACTCTAAGGGACTCTCAAGAGTGTTCCCTAGCACCACAGTTTAAAAGCATGAAATTTTTGTCATTCGGGCTTTTTATGGTCCAATTATCACATCCATACATGAGTACTGGAAAAACCATAGCTTTGACTAGATGAACCTTTGTCAGCAAAGTTATGTCTCTGCTTTTTAATATGCTGCCTAGGTTTGTCACAGCTTTATTCCAAGGAGCAAGCAACTTTTTGGGGGGGTTTGGGAGGGAGGGGGGCTGGCAAGCAACTTCTATTGGTCTTTCATTTATCTCTTTTCATCCATCTTTGTTCTTTGGCCCGTGTGGGCCTCCCATTGAAGTGGCCTCTGTTGTCGCAGAACACCGATTCTGGGCGCATGTGAGCCAGAGCTCCAGCTCGGTAATTGGACACATTGGTCCAGCTGCTCTGCAGCACGTGGGATCTTCCCAGGCCAGGGATCGAACTGGCGCCCCTTGCACTGCAAGCAGTGTCCTTACCCACTGGACCACCAGGGATGCGCCAAGCAACTGTTAATTTCATGACTGCAGTCACTGTCCACAGTGATTTTGGAGCCCAAGAAAATAAAATCTGTCACTGTTTCCATTTTTACCTATCTATTTGCCATGAAATTATGGGACCAGATGCCGTGATCTTAGTTTTTTGAATGTTAAGCTTTAAGCCAGGTTTTTCACTCTCCTCTTTAACCTTCCTCAAGAGGCTTTTTGGTTCCTATTCACTTTCTGCCATTAGAGTAGTATCATTTCCATATCTTAGACTACTGATATTTCTCATGGCAATCATTATTTCAGATTATGAGTAATCTAGATGAGTATGTCACATGATGTCCTCTACATTTAAGTTAAATAAGCAAGGTGATAATGCACAGTCTTGTCATCCTCCTTTCTTGATTTTGAATCAGTCTATTTTTCTGTGTCTGGTTCTAACTATTGCTTCTAGGTGTGCATATAGGTTTCTCAGGAGGCAGGTAAGGTAGTCTGGTATTCTTATCTCTTAAAGAATTTTCTACAATTTGTTGTGATTCATACAATCAAAGATTTAATGTAGTTAATGAAGCAGAAGTATATGTTTCTGTGGAATTCCCTTGCTCTTTAAATGATCCAGCAGATGTTAGCAATTTGATTTCTGGTACTTCTCCTTTTTCTAAATCCAGTTTGCATATCTGAAAGGTCTTGGTGCACATACTACTGAAGCCTAGCTTGAAGGATTTCAAGCATTACATTGCTAGTCTGTCAAATGAACATAGTTGTATGGTAGTCTGAGCATTCTTTGGTATTACCCTTCTTTGGGATTGAAATGAATATCGACCTTTTTGAGTCCTCTGACCACTGTTGATTTTACCAACTTTGCCAACATACTGAGTGGAGTACATTAACATCACCATCTTTTAGAATTTGAAATAGCTGAAATGGAATTCCATCACTTCCACTAGCTCTATCCCTGGATGAAGATGCTCCTGCATCAGTAAACAAACTTGTTGTTGTTCAGTCACTTAATTGTGCCAGAATCTTTGTGACCTCGTGAACTGCAGCACACCAGGCTTCTCTGCCCTTCACTATATCCTAGAGTTTGCTCAATCTCATATCCATTGTGTCAGCCATCCATCCATCTCATTCTCTGTCTCCCTCTGCCTCTATCTTAGATAACTTTTTGTCCTTGTAAATGCTCCCTCGGAACAGATATATAATCTATCCAATCTGTCAGTCCCCAAACATGGAGTCAGATCAGTTTATATCTATTTTCTTGTTCTTTTTTCCTCTAAACAAGATTGACTATATGGCCTCAGCCAGTAAGGTATTTTCTATTCTTGCATTTGCTTTTCTTTAGTGTTTATTATGTTTGAGTTTCCCTCTTTTTGCTCCATTTTTTACTTCCCTAGTTCCTTGAAAACAGAATCTGCCTAGTGCATGAAGTGCTAAATAAAGTTTCTTGATACCATCTGAATTGTCTTCTTTACTCATTTTTTTAACAGTAATTATGATTAAGGATAAGATACAAACATGAGCATTGCAACCCAGGGGATAAACATAAGTATCAGCAATATACATGGTACTTCTCTGAATTAAATCTTTTTCTCCATTTTCCAATGGTTCTAAGTTATTCTCATATCTAAACTCCACTCTTAGATCCACATCTCAAGTTCAAGTAACAATTAAAAAAATGCTATGTGTTACAGATATAGTGCTATATAATATATGAAAATAATATATGTTGCATAATATTATACATAGCATATTACATAATATATAAAATAATACTGTATATAATATAATCACATAAAATGTATATATTACACAATATATCATATATGACATATAAAATATTTTATATTATGGACAGTATTGTATAATACAACATACAAACTAGATTAAAGCAAGAAATTCAGAATTTTTTGATCAATAGTGCATGAAAAGTATATCAGCATAAGGGAGACATTAAAAGAATTAGTCATCTGCTGCTACAAAGGAAATCTTCTCCTGAAAAGAATTATAGATTTATTCCTCATAAGCATATCAGGATTCAATTCAAAATTTGGTGATCATGGGCCAAATGCTTAAGATCATTATCTACCTAACTCTAAGACACCTAGGCTAGAATCAGTTGCTTATAGAAGGGTTAGATTTTTGCTACGTCACCTGACAATCTCACAAAAGTTTCCATGCAATGAAATAAACTGTAAAATACCATCAATAATTACATTGTTAGTCTGGTTGCCAATGACCCCAGACAAAGACACTCCTATCAAGTGTGATAGTCTAAGAGTCTCAAGATACCATCCTGGCAGCTTGAGCAAAGACAGGTAACACATCTGTCATTTGTCTGTCATGTAAAGGAACCAATTGTGAGTTAAGGACATTTTTAAAGAAACCACTAACTCATCTCATAAGACCATTACAAACACTTTGATATATTTGTACTAGTTTAATTGCATGTTTTTTGCCTTTGATGTACTGTTATTTGTTCCATGAGATAAACTTGTATAGGATTGTTTAGCATACAAACTACATGATGGTTAACTAAATCTAGTTCTTCCTCTAGTTGGTCATTTCATTAGACCTTAAGAATCTTTAAACAGATTTTAAGGAAACATTTTTGATAAACAGATAGGAGGAGTTCTTTTTATTTAAAAATACTAAGAGAAGATATATATATGTGTGTGTGTGTGTGTGTGTGTGTGTAAATATATATATATATGTATGTGTATGTATATATATATATATATATATGTATGTATTTGAATCCAGGAAATAGCTGAAAGGGAAAAATCTTAAAAAAAGTAAATTTAAATTAAGATAAAATTCTATCAAATATATCATGTATAAAAATAGCAAATCTGAATTGCAACTAGTTTAAGAAAAACAAAAAGAATTGATTGGGTTCATACCATGTAAATGTCAAGATGTTTGCCTATTCCAAACACTTCTCATACCAGGCATTTAAACAACTCTATTCATTTTATCCCTTTATTATCCTACTCTAAGTACTTCTCTCTGAGAGTCAGGCTTATTCGGTCCTATTGATATAACTGAGCATGTATTTGGGGAATAAAAGCACATGGACTATTTTTTACTGTTCTCCGAACCAAACTTCTTAGGGGAAATTTTTTTATTTTTTTCTGGTGTAGGTTTCCAACACACTGGGCCCATTTGGCCTAACAATCAATGATCAACTTCATAGAATAGGGGAATCTTCGATCCCTAAGCAGAAGCTACTGAGAAGACAAGAAAAATGCTTGCACAAAACAAAATGTGTTGTGATTGCAAACTATGATTTAAATTTTCCAATTAGAATAGCACTGAAATGAGCTTGCAAAAATTATTAGAGCCATGAGAATTCCATTCAGCATGCAAAATATGCATTAACCCCAAATGCATGTAAAACGCAGTAGAAGAGTTATTCTTTCTGATATAACCAGTTTTTCTAAATAGGAGACTGGTTTTAAAACCACTGCAAGGAATCTTATTATCAGCTTATTGTACTTTTATTTAAGATAGATGAGTAGAAGCACATAGAAGGATATAAAATATCTGAGTCCCAGTGCTGCTTATACCCTGGCCAGAAGAATGTGCCGAGATAAAAAATGGTGCCTTCTGCCATGTACTGCCCTAAAAAACAGGTTAGGAAAATTTTTCTAAAAGGGTGGATAGTAAACACTTTCAAAACTGTAGGCAAGATAGTCTCTGTCTCAACTCTTCCATTCTGCTAAGCAGCATGAAAGAAGCCAGAAGCAGCATAGAAGCAAGTGAGCAATGTTTAGTAAAACTTTATTGGAGCTTTGAAAGTTGAGCTTCATATATTTCTCACATGTCATGGAATGTATCATTTTCCCTTTGACTTTTTGTCTAATTATTTAAACATGTAGAAAACATTCTTAGCTTATGACTATGAATCAGGAGAGGGTCACATTTGGTCCATCGGCCATAATTTGCTGTTCCCTGTGTTAGTATATATCCCGTGGAAGCAACCACTGCTTTGATTAATGAATGAAAGACATGGGTTAAAGTGTAATTTAAAATATTTCACCTCGGCTACGTATATTAATAAAAGCATTTAATTAAGTAATGTTTTTTTAAAAAATAATGCATGTATTTATTTAGTTAGTTTGGGCTATTCTGGATTTTCACTGCTGCTGCAGGTTCTTCTCTAGTTGCAGGGAGTGGAGGCTACTCTCCACTTGAGGTGAGTAGGCTTCCTGTTGTGATGATTTCTCTTGTGGAATTTGGGCTCCAGGGCACCTGGGCTCAATAGTTGTGGCTCACAGGCCTAGTTGCTCTGCAGCATGTGGGATCTTCTTGAATCAGGGATTGAGCCCGTGTTTCCTTTGGGCCCCCCAGGAATAGGGAATCTTCGATCCCTAAGCAGAAGCTACTGAGAAGACAAGAAAAATGCTTGCACAAAACAAAATGTGTTGTGATTGCAAACTATGATTTAAATTTTCCAATTAGAATAGCACTGAAATGAGCTTGCAAAAATTATTAGAGCCATGAGAATTCCATTCAGCATGCAAAATATGCATTAACCCCAAATGCATGTAAAACGCAGTAGAAGAGTTATTCTTTCTGATATAACCAGTTTTTCTAAATAGGAGACTGGTTTTAAAACCACTGCAAGGAATCTTATTATCAGCTTATTGTACTTTTATTTAAGATAGATGAGTAGAAGCACATAGAAGGATATAAAATATCTGAGTCCCAGTGCTGCTTATACCCTGGCCAGAAGAATGTGCCGAGATAAAAAATGGTGCCTTCTGCCATGTACTGCCCTAAAAAACAGGTTAGGAAAATTTTTCTAAAAGGGTGGATAGTAAACACTTTCAAAACTGTAGGCAAGATAGTCTCTGTCTCAACTCTTCCATTCTGCTAAGCAGCATGAAAGAAGCCAGAAGCAGCATAGAAGCAAGAGAGCAATGTTTAGTAAAACTTTATTGGAGCTTTGAAAGTTGAGCTTCATATATTTCTCACATGTCATGAAATGTATCATTTTCCCTTTGACTTTTTGTCTAATTATTTAAACATGTAGAAAACATTCTTAGCTTATGACTATGAATCAGGAGAGGGTCACATTTGGTCCATCGGCCATAATTTGCTGTTCCCTGTGTTAGTATATATCCCGTGGAAGCAACCACTGCTTTGATTAATGAATGAAAGACATGGGTTAAAGTGTAATTTAAAATATTTCACCTCAGCTACGTATATTGATAAAAGCATTTAATTAAGTAATGTTTTTTAAAAAAATAATGCATGTATTTATTTAGTTAGTTTGGGCTATTCTGGATTTTCACTGCTGCTGCAGGTTCTTCTCTAGTTGCAGGGAGTGGAGGCTACTCTCCACTTGAGGTGAGCAGACTTCCTGTTGTGATGATTTCTCTTGTGGAATTTGGGCTCCAGGGCACCTGGGCTCAATAGTTGTGGCTCACAGGCCTAGTTGCTCTGCAGCATGTGGGATCTTCTTGAATCAGGGATTGAGCCCGTGTCTCCTGTATTGGCAGGCAAGCTCTTTACCACTGAGCTATCAGGAAAGTCCTAAATAACATTTTAATATAAAATATTGTATGGGTCTTTCCACATGTTAATCCATTAAATGATTCTTATGCTATCAAATGTTGTCAAGCCCATATCAGAAGGCTAATTATGAATGAAATAAGATTTTTTCTAATAATAACATCAATAATAAGCTGATATTCCATCTATTAACATGTCATCTTTCAGATTCCTATGATTTAGCTTCAAAAGGAGGTGAAGCTAAACTTGAAGAATTAAAAAAAACATAATATAAATATATTATACTGATCTTGGCCAAATAATCATAGCTAAATTATTCAGACTATTCTTTATTTACAGTCAAGTGTTTTGTCTTATTTCTTATATTCTCCTTTTTAAGCTCTGAATTTTAGAAAGAAGTTTTTTTATGAAGACAGCTTCTGACTTAAACAATCTTTTGGTTCTGGCCAATATCAAGAATATTGTTCTCAGCTCTAAGTGTCACATAGTACTGTACTATTTCTAAAGACAATGGTTAAGTAAGGAATTTTTCTCTAGTCCACTTCAAAGCTTTATTCATTTCATATAGGATTTTAGCTTTAATAAAATAGATTTGGAAAAAGACTGTAAGTGTGATAAAAAATGACAATACTTCATTGTTGCATTTTCCCTCAAGGAGAAAATTCTTATTTCTTCTAACTTCTTGTTTTATTTTGTGTGGATACTTAGTAATTTATTTTACTTATTAAGGTTTTTTTTTTTTAAGATTTATTTATTTATTTACTTTGGGTGGGGGTCGGGTTGGGGAGGGTGGGGAGGGGGCGGGTCACTTCTACTGGTCTTTCATTTCTCTATTTTCATTCATCTTCGTTCTTTGGCTCCTGTGGGCCTCCCATCACAGTGGCCTCTCTTGTCGCAGAGTACCGGCTCTGGGCGCATGCGCTCCAGAGCTCTGGCTCGGTGATTGGACACATCAGTCCAGCCGCTCCGCGGCACGTGGGATCTTCCCAGGCCAGGGATTGAACCAGCGCCCCTTGCACTGCAAGGCGGTGTCCTTACCCACTGGACCACCAGGGGAAGCCCTATTTTACTTATTAAGTTTTAAATCTCCTTGCTAGATAATATTCTGGGCATTCTAAGTTGCTTCAGTCTTGTCTGACTCTTTCTGACCCTATAAACTGTAGCGTGTCAGGTTTCTCCCTCTATGAAATTCTACAGAAAAGAATACTGGAGTGGGTAGCCACGATCTCCTCCAACTGATCTTACTGTTTCAAAGATCAAACATTCATCTCTTATGACTCCTCCATTGACAGGTGGGTTCTTTACCACTAGCACCACCCTTGAGTCTATTTCAGATCTTTCTCAAGGTATTGGTTTAAGTTTGTTTCTTTTAGCTTTCTCCATCTCTTTCTTTCAACTTTTAAACATACAAACTAGCTTCATATTTAAGAGGTAACTTTTTTTCCAGTATCGCCTTTGGATTTTCTATTTAAATTAAATTTATAAAATTTTAATTTCGTTTCCAATATTTATACTTGTTAGAACTTGCTAGGGCAATGTTTTACAGAAGTACTACAAGCATACCCTCTTGTCTCATTGGTAAGGATGAATTATCATGAATTCTCCAATGAATGTTCTGTTTGTTTTACTTTTTCTCTATCAAATAGAAAAAGATTCCTTCTATATGCAGTGTGTTATTTATGATTGGCATTAATTTTTGTATACATACCGTAAACTTTATATATTTTTGTGTATGATACTATGAATTTTAGCAGCTGTATGCATTGTATAACCACTCCCATAACCAAGATTGAGAAGAGTTCTATAACACCAGAAATCTTCACTATGCTGTCTTATTTATGGTTAGTATTTCATCCAAATCCTGCAACAATCAACTTGCTTTTGGTTCCTATAGTTTTGCCTTTTCTAAAATTTCATGCAAATGGAACCATATAGTGTAAAACTTTTGAGAATGATTTCTTTCTTTAATTAAAAGATATATGAAATACACCTATATTATATGCATCAGTAGTTTTTTCTTGTTGCATAGTAATATTAAATTGTATAACTATGTATAACTTGCTTATTTCATGAACAATGGGTTGTTTCCAATATTGATCAATTATGAATAAAGCTACTATAAATACACATGTACAGCTTTGTTTTTTTTTAAACATTTATTTATTTACTTTGGGGGGGATGGGGTGGGGAGGGAGGGGGGCAGGTGGGCCACTTCTATTGGCCTTTCATTTGTCTATTTTCATCCATCTTTGTTCTTTGGCCTGAGTGGGCCTCCCATCTCGGTGACCTCTGTTATCATAGAGCAGCGGCTCTGGGCACATGTGCTCCAGAGCTCTGGCTCTGTATTTGGACACATCTGTCCAGCCGCTCCGCAGCACATGGGATCTTCCCCAGGCCAGGGATCGAACTGGCGCCCATTGCCCTGCAAGGTGGTGTCCTTACCCACTGGACCACCAGGGAAGCCCTGTACAGCTTTTTATGTGAATGAAAAGCATTATTTCTTCAGGGCAAAAACCTACCAGTGGGATTGTTGGGCTTATCTGGTAAGTGTATACTTAATTTAATTTTAACATTCCAAACAGAGCCACTGTAGCATTTTGCTTTCCAGCCAGCAATGAATGAAAATGCCAATCATCTCACATCCTTGCTAGCACTTTGTGCTATGATGAATTTTATTTTTCGTATTTATTAACATATATAATACACATTTATATATAAATTCATTATTTTTAATGTCATTACTCGATATATATTTTTTATTCTCACAGATGTACAGTGTTATTATATTTCTAATTTGTCTTCTTTAAATATTTCATAAATTAAGCATTAGAAAAATTTAATTTTTGTTTTATATGTATTGAACACAATCAAATGATTGGTTTTTGCTATGAATAAAATCTCATTATTCCACTTCTTTTATTTAATATCATTAAGTGCATTGCAATTTTTAAATACAGAAGTAATCTTACATCTTTACCTACATGATTGCTTTTTTTTCCCCAGTGTTCCATTTGTTACTGCTTGTTTTGAATTTTGCATTTATAAGAGAGATCAGTTCATATCTTTCCCTTTTTTCTGCAATATTTCTGTGAAGTTTGGCTATCAAACATATGCTGAGTTTAGAAAATAGGTAGGAGAGTAAGCTCACTTTTATATTCTCTTGAAGAAACTGTATAAGATTGACATCATTTTTTTTTTTTTTTAATTAAGGAAATTCTCCAAACTAAACTAGAGTTTTTCGGCTTTTTTTTTTTTTTTTTTAGTACTTCTCTCTTTTTAAATTATTGCTTATTTTTTTAACACCAAAAACATTTTGTATTTGGGATATAACCAAAGCTATAACAATATGACAATGCTGTGATAGTTTCAGGTGAACAATGAAGACATTTGGCCTTGCATAGAGCAGCGGCTCTGGGCACATGTGCTCCAGAGCTCTGGCTCTGTATTTGGGCACATCTGTCCAGCCGCTCCGCAGCACGTGGGATCTTCCCAGGCCAGGGATCGAACTGGCGCCCATTGCCCTGCAAGATGGTGTCCTTACCCACTGGACCCCCAGGGAAGCCCGGTACAGCTTTTTATGTGAATGAAAAGCATTATTTCTTCAGGGCAAAAACCTACCAGTGGGATTGTTGGGCTTATCTGGTAAGTGTATACTTAATTTAATTTTAACATTCCAAACAGAGCCACTGTAGCATTTTGCTTTCCAGCCAGCAATGAATGAAAATGCCAATCATCTCGCCTCCTTGCTAGCACTTTGTGCTATGATGAATTTTATTTTTTGTATTTATTAACATATATAATACACATTTATATATAAATTCATTATTTTTAATGTCATTACTCGATATATATTTTTTATTCTCACAGATGTACAGTGTTATTATATTTCTAATTTGTCTTCTTTAAATATTTCATAAATTAAGCATTAGAAAAATTTAATTTTTGTTTTATATGTATTGAACACAATCAAATGATTGGTTTTTGCTATGAATAAAATCTCATTATTCCACTTCTTTTATTTAATATCATTAAGTGCATTGCAATTTTTAAATACAGAAGTAATCTTACATCTTTACCTACATGATTGCTTTTTTTTCCCCAGTGTTCCATTTGTTACTGCTTGTTTTGAATTTTGCATTTATAAGAGAGATCAGTTCATATCTTTCCCTTTTTTCTGCAATATTTCTGTGAAGTTTGGCTATCAAACATATGCTGAGTTTAGAAAATAGGTAGGAGAGTAAGCTCACTTTTATATTCTCTTGAAGAAACTGTATAAGATTGACATCATTTTTTTTTTTTTTTAATTAAGGAAATTCTCCAAACTAAACTAGAGTTTTTTGGCTTTTTTTTTTTTAGTACTTCTCTCTTTTTAAATTATTGCTTATTTTTTTAACACCAAAAACATTTTGTATTTGGGATATAACCAAAGCTATAACAATATGACAATGCTGTGATAGTTTCAGGTGAACAATGAAGACATTTGGCCTTGCATACACAGTTTTCTTTAAGGAAAAAGAAGAGGAAAATATATCAGATTCATTGTCCTTATTATGTAGAGAGATCTTTATTATTTTCCATTATCTTTTGAGTCACAAATGTTCTCATCTGAACTAAATTGATAAACCTACTGCTTTAAAATTCATCAGGATGACTTTAAATTATTTTGTCCACTGGTGTATTGTACTGTTTTATACTTAGTTGCTGCTGGTGGTGGTAGTGCTGTTCAGTCACTAAGTCTTGTCAGACTCTTTTGAGAACTCATGGACTGTAGCCTGCCAGGCTTCTCTGCCTATGACATTTTCCAGACAAGATTATTCGACTGGGTAGACATTTCCTTCTGATTCAGGCCTCAGACCCACATCTGCATTTACACAGTTTATTTACTAAAACTGTGAACTAAAAGACATTTGATTCCAAATCTGGGAGAAGGACAATAATTTTCCTTGGAAAATAATTAGAACACTTGTCTATTTTCTAGTCTTCAATTCCTGTTACCATTTTACCCCTTCTAGTCTATTTCAACTCTTAGTCTTCTCAAGATTAATATCTCCTCTGAAAGATATTCACTCTGATATTCATATTCTATCTATATAATTTCAAATAAAGCTCTATTTGCCTATTTTCTCCTTCTCTTTTTGCTTTGGCAGACAAAATACAGAATTCCATCAACCAGATGGGACTCCATGAAAGGAAAACAAGAATAATGCCATGTTAGAAACCATCAAACTGGTATGTGTGGTCCGGATATAAAATTAAATCTGCCTCATGGTCTTACTTTAATATCCAGAGCAGAGGAAATGAGGAAAACAAATTTAAAAATGAGAGAACTGTCAGATATGCCATCTTTGCACGAAAAACTGTAGTGACAGGAAAAACATAAGTAAAAAGACATCTGTAGATGCCTGTCTCAGTCATAGAAGGATGAATGAAAGATAATAATGCTACAGATACTCAAATTTTCTCACAAATGTGCTGTGGAATTTTTCCAATAATTATACATGTTGTTTTGCACAAAGTAACACCTGAAAGCAAGATTGTCATGAAAAATATGTAATAGACAGTAGAGTGGAACGCCAATTGTCTCTGTTCTAAATGCCTGGAAACCTTTTGCTATTTACTGACTCCTCCATCACTGATTTTCTTGGGAGATGATTGGTCCAGAATGAGCTTTTCCCAGTCAATTATGTGTGATAATAATAATTATAAAGAATTATTGTGGAAACTACACACAAGTGTCATACATCTCAAGGGGAAAAAGAAGCATGATAATGATTTTTCGTACAAATGGCCCCAATCCAGTAAGATGAAAAAGAAGGAAATTTTGGTGGAAAACCATTTTCCATAAAAACTAAGAAGCTAAATACAATAAAATATTTAAAGCCTTCAGAGTAGATCTTCAATGACTCAAAGAAGAAATGTTATAAGACCAGTAAGGGACCAGCCTTGAGTTTTCAAAGCTAAATAAATCAATGCAAAAAAAAAAAAAAGGGAAATGGTCATGTTTCTAATTAAACAGAAAAAAAAAGGAGGAGAACACTCTATTGATGGTTCAGTCAGGAATGTGTTTTAGTGTCAGAGAATGATTTAACAAAGGGAATGAGGTGCAGAAGAAAGAGAAATGAAAATTAGGATCCCCAAAATAAATATGAAATGAAAAATCAATCACACCTTAATAGAACTGATATTTTGTAGAAAATAAAAGAACAATTAAAACTTTAAAAATATACAAGAGGGGAATCATCATCGAAGAAAATAGTTTGAATGAAGGAAGACTTGAAAAATGACAATTGACTTGGGAAAAATTATAAAAATTATTTAAATAGATGCATACAAGCATAGATTTTTTTAAGCTTTACTAGAAATCATCAGTATAAAATTTTCTGAGCATCCAGACAAGAAAATACACACACATAAGGAAAAAAAATCTTAAAAGAAAAAGATTAAGATAGATGTAACTTCTCTAGGGCAACAATCAATGACAGAACATAGTGGAAAAATTTGTTTATGTCTCAGAAAAAATAGTCTCATGGATTTTATTTCCATTTAAAATCTCATTCAAGATAAATATAATAGAGGAGATACTCAGTAGGCAAACCTGAATGAATCTGACTGACTCCATAGGTTCTTGAGAAAAATTACCAGAAAACTTAGACAATTAAAAAAAATGATACTAGAAAGAATAATGTCTGTAGCAACTAGAAAAGAAAGAAATTTTAAGCATATCAATTAGTTTGGAACGTAATTAGAAACTAGATACTTTCTTAAAACTATTTTTCTATAATTCCACATATATTTATATATACATAATTCTCCATTTCATTTTATATTCATGCATAATGAAGAAAAATAAAGTGAGAGAAAAAATTGTCAGCATAATTAATGGTGAAACACATTAACAAAAAGGACAAGTCAAGATGATGACTTCTATGGCTCAAGAATCTGCCTGCTAAGCAGGAGACTCAGGCTCCATTTCTGGGTTGAGAAGGTGCCTTGTAGAAGGGAATGGCTATCCACTCCAGTATTCTTGTGTGGAAAATTCCATGAACAAAGAAGCCTGATGAGCTAGAGTCCGTGGGGTTGCAAAGAGCTGGACACAACTGAGTGACTAACATTTTCATGTTCACTTTCATAATCATTTAACATGTTTAAAGTTTCAACCAGTTCTCTGACTAAACATCAAGTTTTCCAGAAATTGAGAAGAGTGAAAAATGTTATGGCAACAGTAAAAACTTGAAAAATGTTCATTTAACTTACAGGAAATTGACATTTTAAAGAGTTACTTTCCACATCTCTTTTCTGGTTAAGAGTTCTCTTTTGGCATGATTGGGCTCATTTCCTATGGCTTAAAACAGCTAAACACAAAAAGCAGAGCAGTCAAGAAGTTTTTGTTTTGTTTTAGTTTTTTAAGTGACTAGTAGCACCAGTGCTAAGGTCTTATTTCAGCCTACTTTAGCTTTGTCAGTGTAGAGTACTTGCAATTTCATTCATCATTTGCTTTGTTAATATTGATTTTTTTGTCTGTACTGCTCTTTTTGTATCTTTTGCATAAAAGTTTCAATTACATTGACTGTCACATGGTTGTTTTGTTTGTTTACTAGTGAAGAAATAGTTCACCAATAATGTCATTCATACTTGATGTTCTAAATGATAATAATTTACCTAATTTTGTTTTTCTAGGAACAAATGGCTATTTTAAGATCTCAGTAGGCAAACCTGAATGAATCTGACTGACTCCATAGGTTCTTGAGAAAAATTACCAGAAAACTTAGACAATTAAAAAAAATGATACTAGAAAGAATAATGTCTGTAGCAACTAGAAAAGAAAGAAATTTTAAGCATATCAATTAGTTTGGAACGTAATTAGAAACTAGATACTTTCTTAAAACTATTTTTCTATAATTCCACATATATTTATATATACATAATTCTCCATTTCATTTTATATTCATGCATAATGAAGAAAAATAAAGTGAGAGAAAAAATTGTCAGCATAATTAATGGTGAAACACATTAACAAAAAGGACAAGTCAAGATGATGACTACTATGGCTCAAGAATCTGCTTGCTAAGCAGGAGACTCAGGCTCCATTTCTGGGTTGAGAAGGTGCCTTGTAGAAGGGAATGGCTATCCACTCCAGTATTCTTGTGTGGAAAATTCCATGAACAGAGAAGCCTGATGAGCTAGAGTCCGTGGGGTTGCAAAGAGCTGGACACAACTGAGTGACTGACATTTTCATGTTCACTTTCATAATCATTTAACATGTTTAAAGTTTCAACCAGTTCTCTGACTAAACATCAAGTTTTCCAGAAATTGAGAAGAGTGAAAAATGTTATGGCAACAGTAAAAACTTGAAAAATGTTCATTTAACTTACAGGAAATTGACATTTTAAAGAGTTACTTTCCACATCTCTTTTCTGGCTAAGAGTTCTCTTTTGGCACGATTGGGCTCATTTCCTATGGCTTAAAACAGCTAAACACAAAAAGCAGAGCAGTCAGGAAGTTTTTGTTTTGTTTTAGTTTTTTAAGTGACTAGTAGCACCAGTGCTAAGGTCTTATTTCAGCCTACTTTAGCTTTGTCAGTGTAGAGTACTTGCAATTTCATTCATCATTTGCTTTGTTAATATTGATTTTTTTGTCTGTACTGCTCTTTTTGTATTTTTTGCATAAAAGTTTCAATTACATTGACTGTCACATGGTTGTTTTGTTTGTTTACTAGTGAAGAAATAGTTCACCAATAATGTCATTCATACTTGATGTTCTAAATGATAATAATTTACCTAATTTTGTTTTTCTAGGAACAAATGGCTATTTTAAGTCAGAGTAGACTAGATATGCGTATGGGAATAATCATATATCTGTGGAACCTAAGATGATAAAATTAAAAAGTAATTTAGTAAAATGGTTAGTTCTGTCATTATTAGACAAAATCAATAGTTTCCCTTCACTAAGCCATCATGTACAAAATATAATGGAAGAAATATTTGCATTAGTTGGATAAATAAATATTTGCATAGGTTGGATAAATGGGTATCATCAATCAAAGTAAGAAGTTTAGTGGAAGGTTCTATATTGGAAAAATGATAGGAGCAGATAATTTTGGTGTTCAGTGATGCATTGTCTTTGTAGGTCCTGTATTTTAAATGCAGAAACATTCCAGGAAATCATAACAGTTTTTCATATTTACACAGAGCAGATGATATAATAAACGAACTCCCCTGATAATAAATGTGCAATTTCCACCACTTTCCCTTCTACCTGTCTAGTCTAAACCATCAGTGTATCTGGCTGGTCATTGGCCCTCACCAACAAACTAGTCTGCTGCCTCTATTACCATGTATGTCGAGAATTTATTCTGCATACAGGTGTCAGGGTGTTATTATTTTAAATTTCTGATTTATTTTAAAGTTATTATTATTTTATAATTATGATTTAGATTATGTAACCTTTTGGCATGAAATCTAAAAGCTTATATTATTACTTCCTTCATAATTTGGTCCTTGACCCCATTTCTGAATTTGACCCATTCTGCCCTCTCCTTTGCTGAATCTGCTTCAGAACTGTGTATCACTTTGCCAGTCAAAAAGTATCCTAAGTGTTTCCCTTATAGCTCAGCTGGTAAAGAATCCGCCTGCAATGCAGGTGAACCTGGTTAGATTCCTGAGTCAGGAAGATCCCTTGCAGGAGGACATGGCATTTTACTCCAGTATTCTCTCATAGAGAGTCCCCATGGACAGAGGAGCCTGATGGGCTACAGCTCTTGGGATTGCAAAGAGTCAGACACAACTGAGCCACTAAGTACCACAGTGCACAGCAAGTAATTCAAGTCTACTTCTTTGCAAGTCCTTTGTGTTGATTTTTTTTTTTTTGTCTGAAATATCCTTATCTATATCTTTCAGGAACTGCTCCCTCAACTTACTTAAATACCAGAATAGTAATATTTCCTCAGAGTTGACCATATCTGACAATCTGATATTAAGGATTGATGTCTTCCACTCTGCGTCATTTGCCTGTATGGACTTTAGTACCTGAGATATTATAGAGAGTAAATTTATGTGTATTTGCATACTTTCTTTTTCCCCTCATTATAATGAAAACTTTATGAGAGGGGGATCATATTTGACTTGTTTACAGCTAAATTATCAATCCTAAAAGAACAGGTTTTCTAGTAAACATCTGCTGACCCAATAAATGTGTCTACCGAAGTCTCTGGATAAGTTCCTTTTGAGTATATAAATACTTGCCAAAAATGCTAAAAAATTTACAATAGAAATATCTGAAAATATCAAAAAATATTTATCTACAAGCGAGTTACCAGTAGAGCTTTAAAAAGTTCACTCATGCATTCATCAGATTCATCCCTGAAGACTTTGATCCATCGAATCTAAGTTGGGTAGATATTCCCCCACCTCACGATCCAAATGGCTTGTGAGGACTTCCCAGACCAGGGATTGAACTTGTACTCCAAGCAGTGAAATCACAGAATCTTAACCACTGGACTACTATGGAATTCCCTGGATAGACGTTTTTATGTGTTTTCATTATTCACATGTGAAGAAGCAGTGATTTGCTTTAGAAAATCTTTATCAGTGCACACTTTTCATCTAAGTATTTCTGAATTTGACCCATTCTGCCCTCTCCTTTGCTGAATCTGCTTCAGAACTGTGTATCACTTTGCCAGTCAAAAAGTATCCTAAGTGTTTCCCTTATAGCTCAGCTGGTAAAGAATCCGCCTGCAATGCAGGTGAACCTGGTTAGATTCCTGAGTCAGGAAGATCCCTTGCAGGAGGACATGGCATTTTACTCCAGTATTCTCTCATAGAGAGTCCCCATGGACAGAGGAGCCTGATGGGCTACAGCTCTTGGGATTGCAAAGAGTCAGACACAACTGAGCCACTAAGTACCACAGTGCACAGCAAGTAATTCAAGTCTACTTCTTTGCAAGTCCTTTGTGTTGATTTTTTTTTTTTGTCTGAAATATCCTTATCTATGTCTTTCAGGAACTGCTCCCTCAACTTACTTAAATACCAGAATAGTAATATTTCCTCAGAGTTGACCATATCTGACAATCTGATATTAAGGATTGATGTCTTCCACTCTGTGTCATTTGCCTGTATGGACTTTAGTACCTGAGATATTATAGAGAGTAAATTTATGTGTATTTGCATACTTTCTTTTTCCCCTCATTATAATGAAAACTTTATGAGAGGGGGATCATATTTGACTTGTTTACAGCTAAATTATCAATCCTAAAAGAACAGGTTTTCTAGTAAACATCTGCTGACCCAATAAATGTGTCTACCGAAGTCTCTGGATAAGTTCCTTTTGAGTATATAAATACTTGCCAAAAATGCTAAAAAGTTTACAATAGAAATATCTGAAAATATCAAAAAGTATTTATCTACAAGCGAGTTACCAGTAGAGCTTTAAAAAGTTCACTCATGCATTCATCAGATTCATCCCTGAAGACTTTGATCCATCGAATCTAAGTTGGGTAGATATTCCCCCACCTCACGATCCAAATGGCTTGTGAGGACTTCCCAGACCAGGGATTGAACTTGTACTCCAAGCAGTGAAATCACAGAATCTTAACCACTGGACTACTATGGAATTCCCTGGATAGACGTTTTTTATGTGTTTTCATTATTCACATGTGAAGAAGCAGTGATTTACTTTAGAAAATCTTTATCAGTGCACACTTTTCACATAAGAGAACATATACTCAGTGTAAGATATCAGCGCAGCAAGAGACAGGCAAATCTGCCAAATTATAAGCAAAAAGTTAAGTTTTATTGGAATCCTGCTCCTGGGCGAGCTTCACGGGCCCATTAGCCCAGAGGCAGGGCAAAGGGCTTTTATCTGCTCAGGGTAAAAAAAATGTAAGACGGGGGAGGGGTAAGGTCTTGCACCTGTGCCGAGGCATTTTCTTTGTTTGAGCTGTACTGGGTCTGGCGGGAAAATTCCAGATACAGCTGGCAGCAGCGATAAGTCAGTGGGAAATCTTGAGACCACTGTCTCCTGGAATGGCAGGGCCACATGGGCCCCCATCGACCTAACATTCAGGATATTAATTTAGTAATTAAATTTAGCATTTTGGTCACATGGCTGAAACTCGAACTCTGTTTACCAGTGTCAAAAGAAACAGAGACAGAGTTTCGGATGAAAGAGTAATTTTTAGTGCTTTGCCAAGCAAAGAAGGGCACAGTGAATTAAAATGACCTCAAGAGTGTGTGATCCACACTGGAAAGAGGGGTGAGAAGTTTTATAATGGTTAAGGTGCAATATGTGATCAGCTTGTGGACAATTCTCAGACTGGTTCTCATCAAGGTGAAGTTTCAACAGTCTTTTGGTTTCAACCAATCTAGGGTCTCTGGTTAGCAGTTTTCATCTGGAGAGGGTCTGCTTCCTGTAAAAAACACTTAGAAATATGTGTCAGGACTTTATTTGTATCTTTCAGGAAAGGGTAGTTTGGTGATTCTGGCGTGTGGCAGAATAATGGTCTAAATTGTTACCAATTACTCAGCCAAACAGCTATTCACTGTTTCTACTTCTTCATGCTTCCCAGTCATTAACTCTCGAGTCACCATTATACTTCGAAAGACAAATACACAAGCATTTGGACATGGTTTCAATCAGGCAACTAATGTGCAAAGATATGCAATTAGTTTTGAATTTAAATTATCAGTAAAATATGACACATAAAGTATTTATAATTATGAACTCTAGAATCATATTAGAGAAACGTTTCTACATTTTTAGCATGATGTATTTTAATTTTCATTTTATATTCATGGAAATTCATGCTATAGCATATTCAGAGCATCTAACAATGAATTTTAATGAATAATTAGAAATATTATTCAGAAATATTCATTAAAAATTCATGACTATGTTGGAGTGTTACGAAAAGCAGCAATTGTTCAGGCCTAACCATCCTTTAAAAAAAAATTTTTTTTTCAGATTTTAGTTCACTGAACTCTTCTAAAAATATCTTATTAGTATAACAGGAAAAAATTTAAAGTTATGGTTAAATTGCTGACAAATAAATTTAAGCATTGCCATGTCAAGCCTAAAGTCTCTTTTATATGACAATAATAATATACACAAAATCTACTTCATAAGTAAATATTTTGAATAGTTTAGGAAACTATAAATGGTTACACTCATATAATATGATGGAAAGATCCATAACATTGATTGGAAACCTATAGATAACTGGTTCAGATATGGTACAACTCAAACTCAATGATAACTTCAAAGATGTCTGTTTTGCACTTGATGGGATGGTAAACAATGTTGTTCTTAGCAAACATCAGTAGTGTAATAAAAGTGTTGATAAAAGAGAAAGAAGCACTGACCTCAGGCAGAATCAAGGTTTATTCAAGTTGTGCACAGAGAGAGAGCTGAGAGCCAGAGGGCCAAGAGAACCTGGTGGTGCTACGGAATGGCACTTAAATAGCTGGGTGGGAGTAGGTAAGAAGTGGAAGCGAGGGGAGGAGGTGGTGACAAAGTGAGTACCTAGGTGGGAGGGTGGGAGAGCTTTGTAGAGGCAGAGTTTTCAGGAGGTTGTGGCTGGGAAAGACTCTGGGGAAGAGGGGGGATCCTTTGTTCCTTTAGGCAGTTATAGGACACTGGTACTGACATAGCTTTTTGCAGCTTTTCACATCCATCAAGTAGCATGCCTTCCTTAATGGATTATGTATCTCTTTTCTTCAAATCCTCCTTCTATTAGAATTTGATATCTTGCTGATTTCCTCATTTAATAAATTTCCCCATTATGTCAGCACATTCTGTATTTGTGGCTCTATTTTGCACCACTATGGTGGAGAAAGGTGGATACCATTTCAGTAGACTACAGACTCTAAGTTTCTATGATAAATGAGGGTGTAGACAGAGAGCTACATGCTTATATTTATTTAATGTAATTTTCACTCCCATTTAGATTTCCTTCCCTACTTGAAATCTGCTTTATAAGGCTCAAAAGTTATCTTACAAATACCTTAAAATTTCTCTTTCTTTTATTATTCAGTCTAGCAAAATTGGAGCCAAGATGATCCCAACCATCTGCCCTTTTCTTGTTTGTTACAGTTATAGCCCCATGGCACCATGTATCTTGAGAACTGGGTAGACAGCCACCTTGCTGACAAATAAATTTAAGCATTGCCATGTCAAGCCTAAAGTCTCTTTTATATGACAATAATAATATACACAAAATCTACTTCATAAGTAAATATTTTGAATAGTTTAGGAAACTATAAATGGTTACACTCATATAATATGATGGAAAGATCCATAACATTGATTGGAAACCTATAGATAACTGGTTCAGATATGGTACAACTCAAACTCAATGATAACTTCAAAGATGTTTGTTTTGCACTTGATGGGATGGTAAACAATGTTGTTCTTAGCAAACATCAGTAGTGTAATAAAAGTGTTGATAAAAGAGAAAGAAGCACCGACCTCAGGCAGAATCAAGGTTTATTCAAGTTGTGCACAGAGAGAGAGCTGAGAGCCAGAGGGCCAAGAGAACCTGGTGGTGCTACGGAATGGCGCTTAAATAGCTGGGTGGGAGTAGGTAAGAAGTGGAAGCGAGGGGAGGAGGTGGTGACAAAGTGAGTACCTAGGTGGGAGGGTGGGAGAGCTTTGTAGAGGCAGAGTTTTCAGGAGGTTGTGGCTGGGAAAGACTCTGGGGAAGAGGGGGGATCCTTTGTTCCTTTAGGCAGTTATAGGACACTGGTACTGACATAGCTTTTTGCAGCTTTTCACATCCATCAAGTAGCATGCCTTCCTTAATGGATTATGTATCTCTTTTCTTCAAATCCTCCTTCTATTAGAATTTGATATCTTGCTGATTTCCTCATTTAATAAATCTCCCCATTATGTCAGCACATTCTGTATTTGTGGCTCTACTTTGCACCACTATGGTGGAGAAAGGTGGATACCATTTCAGTAGACTACAGACTCTAAGTTTCTATGATAAATGAGGGTGTAGACAGAGAGCTACATGCTTATATTTATTTAATGTAATTTTCACTCCCATTTAGATTTCCTTCCCTACTTGAAATCTGCTTTATAAGGCTCAAAAGTTATCTTACAAATACCTTAAAATTTCTCTTTCTTTTATTATTCAGTCTAGCAAAATTGGAGCCAAGATGATCCCAACCATCTGCCCTTTTCTTGTTTGTTACAGTTATAGCCCCATGGCACCATGTATCTTGAGAAGACTGGGTAGACAGCCACCAATATACATTCTTGGTTGCCTAGAGAAGTGGAGCAGAAATCTTATTATTATTCTATAATCCATTTTTCATATCATAATAATTCTCAGCAGCTGAGCTTGCCTCCTGAAGAAAGAAACAATGGGATAGAAATTTTCTCTACTTTTTGATACAAATATATTTATATATATATATATAATATGAATATATAAATGTTTCTGAGTTTATCTGAAATTTCATCTATCCTTTTACATTCAATAATAGGTAAATGATTAATACTGTTAGCTTTCCACCTAGCATGTAGAGTTAGAAATATAAAATAAGATAATATATTTGACAATAAAATCAGGATAGGTAGGAGTCAACTTCGTTTAAAGCTGTATATACAAATACTGCATAAGAAGTAAGAATTGAAAGTAAAAAGAAACATATTCAGGGTAGTTTTCTGTCTGCTGTGAGGTTTTTATTGTTTCAGTTTTCTTGATTATGTCTTATGTGCTTCAAATTCTAGCTCTTTATATCCTTTAAAAGGTATAATGGATATACCTAGTCAGTGACTTGCTTTAGTAAGAAAGATGTTATCATGCTTAGGATTTATGTGAAATATTGTCCTCTTAACTAAGATGGTTAAATACAAGGTGTTTTTCTAGGAATGTTAAAATCACCGCATGTAAAATTTTTACCTTTTATTAAGAGTCTTAACTTTATGATATATGACATACAGATTTTATACAAAATCCCATGACAGGTATGTGAAACAATCAGCTTAGAGATGATTACTTTTATAATCAAGCTGAGTGACTTCTTAATTTTGCTTGCATTTTTTCATTAGGGATGAATAACAGACAAATGTTCTAATTAATGAAACCTCCTCTATGAGACAGTTAGGAAGTATTTTTAAAAGCAAGTAAATAGCATTTTAAATCATCTATATTTGTGAGTTAATAGATTTTCATAGTAATTAATCTTTCCAATGTATCTATTCTAACATCATTAGTTATATGAAGAACACTTGGCATGGTTTTGTAATTTAGGGTGCTATGTTTAAACACTAGCAATAAATATTTTAGTAGTTAGTGAATGCTTCAAGAATTAAAACATATATTTCAGCCTGAAATGTAACTAGTCTTTCTAATTTCTTCATCTAAATAATTTTATGCAAAAAGAAATGAGACTAAATAGGTTAACAATATTTTAAAAACACCAGAATTAATGATGTAGGAAAAATAAATAAAAGAAGATGAAAATGATTTGGAGAGTCAGCAGAAGAGAAAACCCCAGGCCTCTGAAGATTAAAGTGAATTGGGAAGCTATCTTAGTACCTTTCCTTCTTTGAATTTAAATGGCATATTTCTTCATATGTATTGAATTTAAAGATGTTATGAAATGGAATTTTTAAATAATACTAAATTTTATAAAATGAGAGCCAAGAAATTCTAAAATGCTTGCATTCTATGTGGAAATTTCATATACTTAGAAATTCTTTGCTTCTTGTGATTTAAGAGAAACAAAGACTGAATTTATCTTGTCAAGCATCTTGTCATGCTTGATTAAGAAGCATTCATTAAACACATATTATGTCTAAGTTACTACATATTGCAAAGGATGCTGGTAAGATAATGTATGAAATATATGATCATCCATTGAAACTACAAAATGTGCTTTTAAACAAAAATGAAAGCATAAATTGGTAAATAAAAATGAGGGACTTTGGTGGTCCAGTGAGTAAAGAGTCTGTCTTGCAGTGCAATGGGCACCGGCTCCATTCCTGCCCTGGGAAGATCCCAGGTGCCCTGGAGCAGCTGGACTGGTGTGTCCAATTACTAGACAGCTCTCTGGAGCACACGTGCCCAGAGTCGGTTCTCTGCAACGAAAGAGGCCACTGCAATGGGAGACCCACACAGGCCAACAAATAAAGATGGATAAATATAAATTAAAAAAAATAAAATAAAAGAGGTCAAAATTTTAAAAAATGAAGATTTTTATTAGGGATAATGGAAGTTTTCCATATCGTGATGGTGATAGTAGCTACATAATTATCTCCATTTATCACATACATAACAAATGCACAATGAAAAGGGTGAATTTTACTTTTGGAAATAATAGCTTCTCAGTTAACCCTGTCCAAAAAGAGGAAGAGAAAAAAGTAACTTTTTGGAATGTTGAAAACCTACAGACTTTGTTGTAAAGCTGTGGGTTCTATGAGCTAAAACTCAAAGTCACAGCTTGCCATATGTGGTTTAAAATGCTATAGTTCAAACATAATCTTGGTACTGTGTATGCTCAGTTACCTCCAATTGTTTTTGATCCCTTGGACAATAGCCTGCCAGGCTCCTCTGTCCATGGAATTTCCCAAGCAAGAATACTGGAGTGGGTTGCCATTTTCTACTTCAGGGGCTCTTCCTTACTCATTATTCCCATCAACAATGAATGGCATATTTCTTCATATGTATTGAATTTAAAGATGTTATGAAATGGAATTTTTAAATAATACTAAATTTTATAAAATGAGAGCCAAGAAATTCTAAAATGCTTGCATTCTATGTGGGAATTTCATATACTTAGAAATTCTTTGCTTCTTGTGATTTAAGAGAAACAAAGACTGAATTTATCTTGTCAAGCATCTTGTCATGCTTGATTAAGAAGCATTCATTAAACACATATTATGTCTAAGTTACTACATATTGCAAAGGATGCTGGTAAGATAATGTATGAAATATATGATCATCCATTGAAACTACAAAATGTGCTTTTAAACAAAAATGAAAGCATAAATTGGTAAATAAAAATGAGGGACTTTGGTGGTCCAGTGAGTAAAGAGTCTGTCTTGCAGTGCAATGGGCACCGGCTCCATTCCTGCCCTGGGAAGATCCCAGGTGCCCTGGAGCAGCTGGACTGGTGTGTCCAATTACTAGACAGCTCTCTGGAGCACACGTGCCCAGAGTCGGTTCTCTGCAACGAAAGAGGCCACTGCAATGGGAGACCCACACAGGCCAACAAATAAAGATGGATAAATATAAATTAAAAAAATAAAATAAAAGAGGTCAAAATTTTAAAAAATGAAGATTTTTATTAGGGATAATGGAAGTTTTCCATATCGTGATGGTGATAGTAGCTACATAATTATCTCCATTTATCACATACATAACAAATGCACAATGAACAGGGTGAATTTTACTTTTGGAAATAATAGCTTCTCAGTTAACCCTGTCCAAAAAGAGGAAGAGAAAAAAGTAACTTTTTGGAATGTTGAAAACCTACAGACTTTGTTGTAAAGCTGTGGGTTCTATGAGCTAAAACTCAAAGTCACAGCTTGCCATATGTGGTTTAAAATGCTATAGTTCAAACATAATCTTGGTACTGTGTATGCTCAGTTACCTCCAATTGTTTTTGATCCCTTGGACAATAGCCTGCCAGGCTCCTCTGTCCATGGAATTTCCCAAGCAAGAATACTGGAGTGGGTTGCCATTTTCTACTTCAGGGGCTCTTCCTTACTCATTATTCCCATCAACAATGAATGAGGCTTCTTTTTACTCTGCACTTATTTCTTTTAAAATTATTCTCAGCATCAATATTCTATCATATTTGTCTCTATAATTAAAGGACTCAATATAGTGTTTGTCATTTGCTAATAATACTAGAACTTGTATTAATATCAATGATATTTGCTGACTAGTTACTAGTAATAATCAATATTTTCAATCCTGAAAATACAGATATTTTAAAAATAGTATACAATTACTTTTAATGTATTGTACATAATTAGTTTCAAAACAAGACTGCAAGTGGGTGTTATTTTAAGTATTATTTTTACTATCAGTTTTATGTTAGAGCCTATACAATTATACATGAAGCAAACTGCCCACAAAATTAAGTAGTAGAGTCTAGATTTAACTTTAACCAGATTAAAGTAAGATTTAACTATAGATCTTCAATAAATAAATCTATCTGATCTTATCAGCTTAACTCAAAGAATGCTAGAAATATCATATACATACTATCTCCACAAACTATTAATGAAGTCTGGAATCCAAAGGACTTAAAACAATAATTGAGAAGAGTAGTGAAGCTGCCTGCAGAGGAATTTTTTCTGGTTCTGGACTTATGTTTTATAATCTTGCACACGTTGTAGAATTTCTCTCTACCTCCCTTTCACCTCTGAAAAACAGCATTGGTAATATTCATTTCATAAGGCCCATAGAACTGCACCTCAAATTTGGTAGTCCATAATACATTTTACCTCTTAACATTAATATTTTCTAGCAATTATACCTCCTATAAGGGGCTTACCAATTGGCATAGTGATAAAGAATCCACTTGCCAATGCAGGGGGCACACGACACGGAAGTTAGATCCCTGCATCAGGAGGATCTGCTAAAGTAGGCAATGGCAACCCACTCCAGTAATTCTAGCCTAGAAAATACCATAGACAGAGGAGTCTGCCAGGCTATGGTCCATGGAGTTGCAAAGAGTTGGACACTATTCAGCACACACACACACACACAGACACACACACACTGATATACTTCATGTAACAGAGAAAAGTATGTTGTTGTTGATCAATCATTAAGTCACATCAGAGCCTTTGTGACTCCATGGACTAAGGCATACGAGTTTCCTATGTCCTCCACAGTCTTGTGGAGTTGGCTCAAATTCAAGTCCATTGAGTCGGTAATACAATCTAACCATCTAATCTGCTTCCCCCTTTTCCTTTAGACTTCAATCATCAGGGTATTTTCCAGTGAATTGGCTGTTCCCATGTCCTTGGAAAGTAGCCTTGCTAATAATACTAGAACTTGTATTAATATCAATGATATTTGCTGACTAGTTACTAGTAATAATCAATATTTTCAATCCTGAAAATACAGATATTTTAAAAATAGTATACAATTACTTTTAATGAATTGTACATAATTAGTTTCAAAACAAGACTGCAAGTGGGTGTTATTTTAAGTATTATTTTTACTATCAGTTTTATGTTAGAGCCTATACAATTATACATGAAGCAAACTGCCCACAAAATTAAGTAGTAGAGTCTAGATTTAACTTTAACCAGATTAAAGTAAGATTTAACTATAGATCTTCAATAAATAAATCTATCTGATCTTATCAGCTTAACTCAAAGAATGCTAGAAATATCATATACATACTATCTCCACAAACTATTAATGAAGTCTGGAATCCAAAGGACTTAAAACAATAATTAAGAAGAGTAGTGAAGCTGCCTGCAGAGGAATTTTTTCTGGTTCTGGACTTATGTGTTTTATAATCTTGCACACGTTGTAGAATTTCTCTCTACCTCCCTTTCACCTCTGAAAAACAGCATTGGTAATATTCATTTCATAAGGCCCATAGAACTGCACCTCAAATTTGGTAGTCCGTAATACATTTTACCTCTTAACATTAATATTTTCTAGCAATTATACCTCCTATAAGGGGCTTACCAATTGGCATAGTGATAAAGAATCCACTTGCCAATGCAGGGGGCACATGACACGGAGGTTAGATCCCTGCATCAGGAGGATCTGCTAAAGTAGGCAATGGCAACCCACTCCAGTAATTCTAGCCTAGAAAATACCATAGACAGAGGAGTCTGCCAGGCTATGGTCCATGGAGTTGCAAAGAGTTGGACACTATTCAGCACACACACACACACACACACAGACACACACACACTGATATACTTCATGTAACAGAGAAAAGTATGTTGTTGTTGATCAATCATTAAGTCACATCAGAGCCTTTGTGACTCCATGGACTAAGGCATACGAGTTTCCTATGTCCTCCACAGTCTTGTGGAGTTGGCTCAAATTCAAGTCCATTGAGTCGGTAATACAATCTAACCATCTAATCTGCTTCCCCCTTTTCCTTTAGACTTCAATCATCAGGGTATTTTCCAGTGAATTGGCTGTTCCCATTCCGTAGCCAAAGTATTGGAACTTTAGCTTTAGCATCAGTCCTTCCAGTGAATATTCAGAGTTGATTTATTTTAGGATTGACTGGTTAGACATCCTTGTTGTTCAAGAGACTGTCAAGAGTTTTCTCCAGCATCACAATTTAAAAGTATCTGTTCTTGGTGCTCAGCTTTCTGTAGAGCACAACTTGTACATCCATACATGACTAAAGGAAAAACCATAGCCTTGAATATATGAAACATTGTTGGCAAAGTGATGTCTATGCTTTTAATATACTTCTAAATTTGTTCTAACTTTCCTTTCAAGGAACAAACATCTTTTAATTTCATTGCTGTGATCACCATCCATAGTGATTTTGGAGTCCAGGAAAGTAGAATTTGCAACTCATTCCACTTTTTTCCGTTCTATTTGTTACCAAATGATGGAATTGGATGCCATGATCTTAGTATATTGAATGTTAAGTTTTAAGCCAGTTTTTTACTCTCTTTTTCGACCTTCATCAAGAGGTTCTTTAGTTCCTTTTCACTTTCTGTCATTAAAGTAGCATCATTTGCATATCTGAGGTTGTTGATATTTCTCCCAGCAATCTTGATTAAAACTTGTGAGTCATACATCCTGGCATGTACTGTGCATGCAAGTTAAAACATGTAAGTTAAAAAAGAAGGCTTGCAATAAAGAGACTTGTCATACTTGTTTTCCAATTTTGAACAGGTAAGTTTCATGTCTAGTTCTAGCTGTAGTTTCTTACCCTATACAGGTTTCTCAGGAAGCAAATAATGTGGCCTGACATTCCCATCTGTTTAAGTGTTTTCCACACAATCAGAGGTTTTAGCTTAGTCAATGAAGCAGAAATAGGTGTTTTAATGGAATTCCTTTGCTTTCTGTATAATCCAGCAAATGTTGGCAATTTGATCCTTGGTTCCTCTGCCTTTTCTAAATCTATTTTGTATATTTGGAAGTTTTCAGTTCCTATACTGCTTAAGCCTTGCTTGAAGGATTTTGAGCATATCCTTACTATTAATAGCATGTGAACTGAGTGCAATTGTGCAGTAGTTTGAACAGTTTTTGGCATTGTCTTTCTTTGGAATTGGAGTGAAAATTGACTTTTACCAGTCGTATGGCCACTTCTGAGTTTTCAAAATTTGCTGACCTACTGAACACAGCACTTTCTTTTAAAACAGCATTATCTTTTAAAATTTTGAATAGCTCAACTGGAATTCCATTATCACTACTAACTTTGTTTATAACAATGCTTCCTAAGGCCCACTTGACTTCACACTCCAGGATATCTGGCTCTAGGTGAGTAACCACACCATCTTGGTTTTCTGAATCATCAACACCTTCTTGCACAGTACTTCTATGCATTCTTGTCACCTGTGATTAATGTCTTCTGCTTAAGTTAGGTCCATACATGTTTTTGTCCTTTATCGTGCTCATCCTTCCTTGAAATGTTCCCTTGATATCTCTAGTTTTCTTGAAGAGGTCTCTAGTCTTTCCTATTCTGTTGTGTTCCTCTATTTCTTTCCATTAGTCATGTAAAAAGGCCTTCTTATCTCTCCTTGCTATTCTTTGGAACTCTGCACTCAGTTGCATATATATATTTCCCTTTTTCCCTTGCCTTTTGCTTCTCCTCTCTACTCAGCTATTTATAAAGCCCCTTCAGACAGCCACATTGCCTTCATTCAGTTCTTTTTCTTAAGGATTGTTTTGTTATTGCCTGCTGTACAATGTCAGGAACTTCCATCCACAGTTCTTCAAGCACTAGATCTACCGGATTTAATCCCTTGAATATATTCGTTATCTCCACTGTACAATTGTAAGGGATTTGATTTAGGTCATACCTGTATGGCCTAGTGGGTTTCCCTACTTTCTTCAGTTTAAGCCTAAGTTTTGCAGTAAGGTGATCATTATTTGAGCCATTGTCAACTCCAGGTCTTGATTTGCTAATTGTATAGGGCTTGTTCAGCTGTAAAGAACATTATCTTTATCAATCTGATTTTGATATTGAGCATACCAACCTCGAAGAAATGAAAGGTAAAAAATACACATAATATTAATTTTGATATGATTGTTGCAATTTATTAATTAACTTTCATTTATAAAACCTGCAGAGGACAGATTGGTTCTATATTATGAAATTAATTGTTTAGTTTTATTTTTAAGATTAACCTCACATTTGCATACTTTGGTTACAAGTACAATTCAAGCTAAATTCATATAGAACTGTAAATTTAGGTTACTGACATTTGCGTGAAGTGAAAAACATACTAGATTCAAGAGTCTATGGCAAGAAGGCAGGTGACGCCTCAAATAACAGTTCAAATTCCCTTAAATCTAGAATCCATACGTTTATAATAATATGAATGAAATATTATCTGATCTTGAAATAACCATTTTAGTAACCATCACATAGACAACAGACAACAATATTTGTAATAGAATAAATTTGCAAATGATATTTGTGGTAAAGAATTCACCTTCCAATGCAGGAAATGCAGTTCCAATCCCTGGGTCAAGAGGATCCTCTGAAGTAGGAAATGGCAGTGCAGTTTCCAGTATTCTTGTCAGAAAAGTCCATGGACAGATAAACCTGGTGGGCTAGAGTCCAAGTGATTGCAAAGGGTTGGGAGATTTCACAAGTTTTTCCCGATAATGATTCCAGAAAAGTCATGGACTTCCTTTACTCAGCTATTCTTCAGTTGCATATATATATTTCCCTTTTTCCCTTGCCTTTTGCTTCTCCTCTCTACTCAGCTATTTATAAAGCCCCTTCAGACAGCCACATTGCCTTCATTCAGTTCTTTTTCTTAAGGATTGTTTTGTTATTGCCTGCTGTACAATGTCAGGAACTTCCATCCACAGTTCTTCAAGCACTAGATCTACCGGATTTAATCCCTTGAATATATTCGTTATCTCCACTGTACAATTGTAAGGGATTTGATTTAGGTCATACCTGTATGGCCTAGTGGGTTTCCCTACTTTCTTCAGTTTAAGCCTAAGTTTTGCAGTAAGGTGATCATTATTTGAGCCATTGTCAACTCCAGGTCTTGATTTGCTAATTGTATAGGGCTTGTTCAGCTGTAAAGAACATTATCTTTATCAATCTGATTTTGATATTGAGCATACCAACCTCGAAGAAATGAAAGGTAAAAAATACACATAATATTAATTTTGATATGATTGTTGCAATTTATTAATTAACTTTCATTTATAAAACCTGCAGAGGACAGATTGGTTCTATATTATGAAATTAATTGTTTAGTTTTATTTTTAAGATTAACCTCACATTTGCATACTTTGGTTACAAGTACAATTCAAGCTAAATTCATATAGAACTGTAAATTTAGGTTACTGACATTTGCGTGAAGTGAAAAACATACTAGATTCAAGAGTCTATGGCAAGAAGGCAGGTGACGCTTCAAATAACAGTTCAAATTCCCTTAAATCTAGAATCCATACGTTTATAATAATATGAATGAAATATTATCTGATCTTGAAATAACCATTTTAGTAACCATCACATAGACAACAGACAACAATATTTGTAATAGAATAAATTTGCAAATGATATTTGTGGTAAAGAATTCACCTTCCAATGCAGGAAATGCAGTTCCAATCCCTGGGTCAAGAGGATCCTCTGAAGTAGGAAATGGCAGTGCAGTTTCCAGTATTCTTGTCAGAAAAGTCCATGGACAGATAAACCTGGTGGGCTAGAGTCCAAGTGATTGCAAAGGGTTGGACACAGCTGAATGATTATGCACAATTATGGACTCTATAGTATGCTCTGATAAATATGATCTTCAGGCCAGTTGAAAACTGTGTGTTTTTAAATATTGTATCTGAAGGCATCCTAAAAATTAGCCTAAAAAAACACTGTTGTCATACTCCAGCTGCCTCCATTTGCAGGTCTTTGGACATTTAGAAGTGTGAAGGTATGATGATTTTTCAATCTGTAATATATTCATCCCTAGGCACATAGAGCATCTGCTCTATATCTGGGGTTTGATTCTTCAACTTTAAGTTAGTTAAGCTGCTGAACATGCACTTCTTCGATACCTTATTGATTTTAACTCCATTTCGTTGACTTGCGGAAGATTGCCATAGTTCAGAACTTCCAGATAACTCAAGCGATCAAGTCATACTATAGACATTCAACTTCCTTTACGTAGAGCTTTGCCAGTTATTTTTTTCTACCACTTGAAGTCAATTACCTGTCAGTATAAAGAACTATTTGGAAAGACTTGCATGTTCCACTTGACTAAATATCCTTATGATAAATGTAGCCAAAGAAAAATAGTAATCCCAACATATATTTCTCACAGTTCTCCACTATATTTCCTTCTGAGACCCTTTCCTAAAATAACCTGGAGTTTACAGGAAAAAAAAGGCTATGCGAAGATACATGATATCATGCAAGTCTAGCTAATTCTCTAGTTTATTTATTTATTTTAAAATTATAACTCTGGAGAGAAATGAGTTAGGAGTTGACCTAATCATATGTCCTTTGTGTCATTTTTAGCCTATGCTATCTCCCAGAAAGAGTCAATAGGCAGTTTCATTTTAATTTATTTCTCTCCCTCCAGCTGTATCCAGATATATTTTCCAATATTTCACATTAATTCAAATGTATTTTTTTCCAAGATAATAAATTCGAAAAAAAATAACTAGGTAGTACTATGTCACGTCACAATGAGAATAATTTCCAGTCAACCATGAATAAGCTTACCATGAAGTCATTATAGAATTTCTGACAGTGTCCATTAGTAAGCCTATGGGTGCACATAAATCCTTTGCTTGGATATCATTTTTGAATTTTAAGAAGCTGACTGTTAAATTGAAACAGCTTCTAAAGTTTCTAATTCCTGAACATATCTCTGTCAATACTACAGAGTGATGGCAAAAAACCTTAGGTTCTCTAAACTACAACATAGGGTTAAACTATCTTTTCCATAAATGTTTCCATGCTGGTTTGCTCTTTACAAGTTCAGCTACTCTTTAACTCTGAGTTAGCATTTTGTGTGTTTCCCCTTTTGCTTTTGTTTGTACCAATAGCAATGAAATGAACCTAGAATGTGTTGTATATTTAATAAACTTTGATAGAGAGGACAGAATCAAGAATGAATGTGAATAAATTATGCAATTTCAGTTTCAAATGCAGAAACATTTGAGTAAAATATGTACAATTCTCAATTTGGGGTAAATGAATGTAGATTGTCCTTACACAAATCTAAAGTTATTCACAAACCCCAAATTGATAAATAGACTGAATTCTTAAAAATTCCTTTTAAAGTTGCTTTCTGGGAAGAGAAAATTAGTGTTTCCTTAGAAATGCAGTAATAATTATACTGGTTGGTTTCCCAGGCTATAATTTAAACTGTATCACATGTTAATAGGCTTTTATGGCCAGAGATAATGCTCTATTATTTAATCACTGCAGTTCTACTTGGGTTTTGAGATTTTGAAAATATTCAGCTTTCTGTATGTTCTTTTCTCCTCTGCCTAATATTTTGTTCACCATTGCTCCAACTCTGACCCATCCATCTGAAAACACAGATACACACATACAGAAGGAAAGACAAGGAGTGAGGTAAATATGTTATTTTAGATAATTAGCTCACACAAATGCAGAGGCTTGTCAAATCCAAATTATTCCTTCTTTACCTCCTCTCTGGCAGCCTCAAGTCTGTTCTCTACCTTTGTGTCATTTTTAGCCTATGCTATCTCCCAGAAAGAGTCAATAGGCAGTTTCATTTTAATTTATTTCTCTCCCTCCAGCTGTATCCAGATATATTTTCCAATATTTCACATTAATTCAAATGTATTTTTTTCCAAGATAATAAATTCGAAAAAAAATAACTAGGTAGTACTATGTCACGTCACAATGAGAATAATTTCCAGTCAACCATGAATAAGCTTACCATGAAGTCATTATAGAATTTCTGACAGTGTCCATTAGTAAGCCTATGGGTGCACATAAATCCTTTGCTTGGATATCATTTTTGAATTTTAAGAAGCTGACTGTTAAATTGAAACAGCTTCTAAAGTTTCTAATTCCTGAACATATCTCTGTCAATACTACAGAGTGATGGCAAAAAACCTTAGGTTCTCTAAACTACAACATAGGGTTAAACTATCTTTTCCATAAATGTTTCCATGCTGGTTTGCTCTTTACAAGTTCAGCTACTCTTTAACTCTGAGTTAGCATTTTGTGTGTTTCCCCTTTTGCTTTTGTTTGTACCAATAGCAATGAAATGAACCTAGAATGTGTTGTATATTTAATAAACTTTGATAGAGAGGACAGAATCAAGAATGAATGTGAATAAATTATGCAATTTCAGTTTCAAATGCAGAAACATTTGAGTAAAATATGTACAATTCTCAATTTGGGGTAAATGAATGTAGATTGTCCTTACACAAATCTAAAGTTATTCACAAACCCCAAATTGATAAATAGACTGAATTCTTAAAAATTCCTTTTAAAGTTGCTTTCTGGGAAGAGAAAATTAGTGTTTCCTTAGAAATGCAGTAATAATTATACTGGTTGGTTTCCCAGGCTATAATTTAAACTGTATCACATGTTAATAGGCTTTTATGGCCAGAGATAATGCTCTATTATTTAATCACTGCAGTTCTACTTGGGTTTTGAGATTTTGAAAATATTCAGCTTTCTGTATGTTCTTTTCTCCTCTGCCTAATATTTTGTTCACCATTGCTCCAACTCTGACCCATCCATCTGAAAACACAGATACACACATACAGAAGGAAAGACAAGGAGTGAGGTAAATATGTTATTTTAGATAATTAGCTCACACAAATGCAGAGGCTTGTCAAATCCAAATTATTCCTTCTTTACCTCCTCTCTGGCAGCCTCAAGTCTGTTCTCTATGTCTGTGAATCTTTCGGATTTGTAGGTAAGTTCATTTGAGTCATTTTAGATGTGAATTCATACAGTATTTACTTCAGTTTATACTTGATCTCTTTTTTGTTTGTCTTTTTTTTTTTTTTTTTGGCCACTTCTATTGGTCTTTCAATTATTTGTCTTTGTTCTTTGGCCTGTGTCGGCCTCCCTTCTCAATGGTCTCTCTCCTTGCAGACCATAAGCTCTGGGCGCATGCGCTCCAGAGCTCCCGCTTCGTAGCTGGACACATCGGTCCAGGGTCTCCACCGCACGTGGGATCTTCCCAGGCCAGGGACCAAACCGGCCCCCTCTGTACTGCCAGGCGGTGTCCTTACCCACTGGACCACCGGGGAAGCCCCTATACTTGATCTTGATTGGCGATTCTGGATCTCAGAATTCATTAACTTTAAACTTTCTTTTAATGTTTAGATTGGGAGAGTCTTAATTTCTCAAAGGAAATTTACCCTGTGGTTAAGTTAGGACTGAAAATGAGTTCAAAGAGAAAGGCAATAATTATATGTGAAAAACTGTAGTAATGTTAACAATATTTATCCCAGTAAACATATAGTCATTTATATCAATAAATAGAGATATAATTATTGCTATACACATGCATGTTAATTTATACTGATAACATATTATAAGTACCATACTTGTGTTACAGTGTTTTCAACTGTCTGGAAAGCTAATATTAAAAAATTCTAGGAAGGTTACCAAATGTTAAAGTTTACTGACAGTGTAAATATTTCGAAGAACAAAATAATGATGTTAATAGATGATAAAGAACACTAAATACAAAGTAGTGGCACAGGATGCTAAAATTCTGTGCTCTCTTTGGTGCTAATTTTCAATCATAATTTTGATTTGATTTTTAAATGTGATAATCAGATTATACACACACACACACACACACATACACACACATATATATAGAGAGAGAGACAGACAGACAGACAGAGAGGCAGACAGACAGAGAGACAGGGAAAAACATATATATTTTCCTTTGTAAAGCTCACATTCTCAGTACATTATTAGCCATTACTGTAAAAATGAGTGTCTTTTGTAATTTGACTTCCAGAAATGAGATCTGGAATTCACATCTATATATAGTATCAGAGAATGTATTTATATTATGTGGTTAAATATGAATTAAATATCCTATACAATGTCAAAATGTTATACCTTTAGGTTTAATATACATAAATCTATACAAAACTAATAATAAAACATTCTAATAATATGTTAAAACACGTTTTTCTCTTCCTTTTTCTTCTTCATATGTAGTTTAGGGCACTTACTGATGCATTAACAGCCACTCTCTTCTACTGAATATTATTTTCTAAGAAAAGATTTTCAGAGTGTAGAATCTCTAAGCAAAATCATGAACTGTGAATTGGAAGTTAGCCAGGTACAGATGGTGAGAAGGCATTAAAGCCTAGGGAGCAACATGTGCAAAGGCACAGAGGTTTAAGAAGGCATGTCCGAATCAGGAGAATGCCATTAGTCAGCTTGTCACAACTTAAAATTAAAAACAAGGAATAGGCTTTATCTTCATGACAGAGTTAATGACTGTATAACTTACAGCCAAGAATACAGGTGTAGTTAAATTCAATGAGAGTTGAAATTATACTAATATCAGTATTGCTGTCATAGTTGCTGTTTTGTTTGAGAAGTTATAATTTAAAATCAGGGAAGATTTGCATATGTGCATTATTTTGTTGTTATTGTTTGGGAGGTGAACTGATTGACTATACACACACATGAACATGTCTCTGGTAGATAGATGTTTAAATCCAATTCAAAGGCAGCAATGAAATAATGAATTTCTTTGTGGGGTGTGTGTGTGTTTTAAGGAACCAGATTCCTAATAGAATAAGCATCCCGCCTTTCTGAAAGTGTTCTCCCCTACCTCCATTCAATTTGTACAAAAGTTCTGGAGCTCTAATCAATCATTCATCAACTTATTAACTCAAATATTTATTAGAAGTAGTACTGAATACTGTTTTCCTTTTGAGTATATAATCTTCACTCAATAAGAAAGTAAAGGACCTGCTTTCATGGAACTTCTGTTTTAATGGCTTCAATTCTATGGTTTATGATTTAGATGCCCTTTGTCCCAGTGATTTTAGGTTTAAAATTTCTACTTCTTTCATTTTCTGGGTGGATTCAAGAGTCTGACCATAATACATTCAAAGAAAATAAGATCAGTCTGTAACCCAGATTAAACAGAATAATATCTATAAAGAGGAGAGTGAAACATCTGGCTTAAAACTCATTTCAAAAAATGAAGATAATGGTATCTGGTCCCCCAAAACTTCCTGTCAAATAGAGTGGGGGGAGCAATGGAAGCTATGACAGACTTTATTTTCTTGGGCTCCAAAATCACTGCAGACATTGACTGCAGTCATGAATTCAAACACACTTGCTCTTTGGAAGAAAAGCTATGACAACCCTGTGCCATATATTAAAAAGCAGAGTCATTACTTTGCCTACAAAGGTCTGTATAGACAAAACTATGGTTTTTCCAGTAGTTATATTAGGAAGTGAAAGTTGGATGATAAAAAGACTGAGTAGAAAAGACTGATGCCATCAAACTGTGATGCTGGAGAAGATTCTTGAGAGTCCCTTGGATTGCAAAGACATCAAACCATTCAGTCCTAAAGGAAAAAAAACCCTGAATATTCATCGGAAGGACTGATGCTGAAGGTCCAGTAGTTTGGCCACCTGATGTGAAGAGCTGACTCATAGAAGAAGACCCCCACAGCTGGGAAAAATAGAAGGCAATAGGAGAAGGGGACTTCAGAGGATAAGATGGTTGGGTGGCATCACAGACTCAATGGGTAAGAATTTGAGCTAACTCTGGGAGATAGTGAAGGATAAGGGAAGCCTAGCGTGCTGCATTCCATGGGCTCCCAAAACGTCAAGCATGCCTGAGTGACTGAACTGGCTTATAGAAGTGACAGATGCCTCTTTAGTAATTACCATTTTGCTTCTGTATGATCTTGCTTCCACCTAGATAAAGCTGAGTAGGAATCATTTATCCCTGCTTCCTGAAAGCATCCCATCAACAAAATCCTGTTTCTTTGAATTCACCTAAGCCCAGAGTTTCATGATGGATGTTTTTCTAATCCCCTTATGATGAGACTCCTTATGGTGTGGTTTTGTCCTCTTATAGGATCATCAAACCCAGCACCCGCAACTACAAGTTTATCCCTATTGGTCTTTATCTGGAGGCAAAATTGATGGGCATTGTTCAGTGGCCAAGCCCTTTCTGACTATCAGTGAACCTGTGAACTACAGGACACCAGGCTTCCCTGTTCTTCACTATTTCCCTGAATTTACTAAAATTAATGTCCATTGACTTGCTGATGCCATCCAACCATCTTATCCTCTGTTGTTCCCTTCTCCTCTGCCCTCAATCTTTCCCATCATCCAGATCTTTTCAGTGAGTTGACTCTTCTCGTCTGATGACCAAAGTTTCAGAGCATCAGTTTCAGTATCAATCCTTCGAATTAATATCTAAGGTATATTTTCTTTAGAATTGACTGGTTTGATAGGCCTGTGCCTCAAGGGACTCTCAAGAGTCTTCTCCAGCACCACAGTTCAAAGGCAGCAATTTTTCAGTGCTCAGCCTTCCTTATGCTTCAACTCTCATATCCATACATGGCTACTGGAAAAATCAAAGGTTTGATTATAGAGACTTGTCAGTAAAGTGATGTCTCTGCTTTTTAATTTGCTGTCTAGGTTTGCCACAGCTTTTATTTCAAGGAACAAGCATCTTTTTATTTCATGGCTGCAGTTGCTGTCCACAGTGACTCTAGAACCCAAGATAATGAAACCTGTCACTGTTTCCACTTCTCCCCATCTATATGCCATGAAGTAATGAGACCAAATGCCATGATTTTAGTTTTTTGAATGTTGAGCTTTAAGCCAGCGTTTTTACTTTCCCATTAAACCTTCATCAAGAATCTCTTTTCTTGCTTTGCATTTCTGCCATTAGAGTGGTATCATCTGCATATCTGGGTTGTTGATGTTTCTCCCAGTAGTCCTGATTTCAACTTGTGATTCATCCAGTTCGGTATTTCACATGATGGACTCTGCATATAAGTTAAGTAAACAAGGTGACAATACATACCTTTAAGGTACTCCTTTTCTAATTTTGAGCCAGTTCACTGTTCCATGTCTAATTCTAACTCTTGCATCTTAACTTGAATACAGGTTTCTCAGGAGGCAGGTAACATGGTCAGGTATTCCTTTCTTTTAAAGAATTTTCCACAGTTTATTGTGATCCTCATTGTCAAAGGTTTTAGCATAGTCAATGAAGCAGAAACAGATCTTTCTCTAGAATTCTTTTGTTATTTTTCTCTATGATCCAGTGAATATTGGCATTTTGACCTCTGTTCCTCTGTCTTTTCTAATCTAGTTTGCACATATGAAAGTTCTCAATTCAAGTACTGCTGAAGGATAAGTTGAATAATTTTTGAATATTTCCTTGCTGGCATGTGAAATGGGTGCAATTGTATGATAATTTGAGCATGCTTTGGCATTGCCTTTCTTTGCGATTGGAAGGAAAACTGACCTTTTCTAATCCTGTGGCCACTGCTGATTTTTTCAAATTTTCTGGTATATTAAATGCAACACTTTTAACAACAGTGTCTTTTAGGATTTGAAATAGTTCAGCTGGAATTCCAGCACCACAGTTCAAAGGCAGCAATTTTTCAGTGCTCAGCCTTCCTTATGCTTCAACTCTCATATCCATACATGGCTACTGGAAAAATCAAAGGTTTGATTATAGAGACTTGTCAGTAAAGTGATGTCTCTGCTTTTTAATTTGCTGTCTAGGTTTGCCACAGCTTTTATTTCAAGGAACAAGCATCTTTTTATTTCATGGCTGCAGTTGCTGTCCACAGTGACTCTAGAACCCAAGATAATGAAACCTGTCACTGTTTCCACTTCTCCCCATCTATATGCCATGAAGTAATGAGACCAAATGCCATGATTTTAGTTTTTTGAATGTTGAGCTTTAAGCCAGCGTTTTTACTTTCCCATTAAACCTTCATCAAGAATCTCTTTTCTTGCTTTGCATTTCTGCCATTAGAGTGGTATCATCTGCATATCTGGGTTGTTGATGTTTCTCCCAGTAGTCCTGATTTCAACTTGTGATTCATCCAGTTCGGTATTTCACATGATGGACTCTGCATATAAGTTAAGTAAACAAGGTGACAATACATACCTTTAAGGTACTCCTTTTCTAATTTTGAGCCAGTTCACTGTTCCATGTCTAATTCTAACTCTTGCATCTTAACTTGAATACAGGTTTCTCAGGAGGCAGGTAACATGGTCAGGTATTCCTTTCTTTTAAAGAATTTTCCACAGTTTATTGTGATCCTCATTGTCAAAGGTTTTAGCATAGTCAATGAAGCAGAAACAGATCTTTCTCTAGAATTCTTTTGTTATTTTTCTCTATGATCCAGTGAATATTGGCATTTTGACCTCTGTTCCTCTGTCTTTTCTAATCTAGTTTGCACATATGAAAGTTCTCAATTCAAGTACTGCTGAAGGATAAGTTGAATAATTTTTGAATATTTCCTTGCTGGCATGTGAAATGGGTGCAATTGTATGATAATTTGAGCATGCTTTGGCATTGCCTTTCTTTGCGATTGGAAGGAAAACTGACCTTTTCTAATCCTGTGGCCACTGCTGATTTTTTCAAATTTTCTGGTATATTAAATGCAACACTTTTAACAACAGTGTCTTTTAGGATTTGAAATAGTTCAGCTGGAATTCCAGCACCTCCACTAGCTTCATTTGTATTAATCATTCTTAAGGTCCACTGGTTTTACACTCCAGAATAACTGAGTCTAGGTGAGTGACCATACCATCATGGTTATCTGGGTCACTAAGAAATTTTTTGTATAGTTCTCTGTATTTTTGCATCTCTTCTTAATCTCTTCTGCTATTTCTATTATTTATTGTACCCATGTTGGCATGAAATATTCCCTTGGAATCACTAATTTTCTTGAAGAAATTTCTAGTCTTTCCCATTTTATTGTTTTTCTATATTTCCATGCATAGTTCAGTTAAGAAAGTTTTCTTATCACTTCTTGTGATTCTCTGGAACTCCGCATTCTGTTGGGTGTATCTTTTCCTTTCTCCTTCTGCTTTTTGATCTCTTTTTTGCAGCTATTTGCAATGCCTCCACAGACAATGACTTTGGTTTTATTGCACTTCTTTTTCTTGGAGAAGGTTTTGGCCACCACCTCTAGCACAATGTTATACACGTCTTATAGTAAACCTGAATTGTTGTGTGGGCATTAAAAATGAGGGTATTTGATACTAACTAGTGAAGTGGAATAGAGTGGTTATACAAAAACATAACAAATATTAATAATGAAAGAAAAAAGAGAAGGACATATAGAAGAGGGGATAGAGATAAAGACAGATATGAAAGGGATTGAAAGAGAAACAACATGATACTGTTGAATATAGATTGTACAAACCATTGCTTTCCCAGTTTTAATATGGATAGCTACATATTAGAAACCTTAACTTTTAGACAGGGTGCCCTCTCTTCCAATAACATAGTTTAACATTTCTCTCTAATAGTAGAGTGAAAGATATTCAGCAATCAGATAAAAGGGACATTTTTGAATGCAGACGGTGTATTCTGAAGCCATCCAAATGGCACACAAGCACAATCGATTCTGCCAATTCTCAAATACAAGGCTTAAGTCATAAAAACCCAAATACTAAATTAATATAAATTTAAAAAATGTTTATACCTGTATTACAACTGGGGAGGACGAAATTTTTTTAATTGATTAATTACTTTTATTTTATTTTTGCTTTTACAGAGTTTTGTTGTTTACAGATATGTATAATCCCAGATTAGTCATATGTATTCAGAGGTAGTTTAAATGATACAAGACCTTAAAACCTCACTTTGAAATGGTAATATATATGCCTGGCAAAATTATGCTTGAAATATCTTAGTTATGGCTCAAGGTTAAAGAATGAAAATGGTTAGTCATGACTAACACATGCATAAATTATATCTATATGACTACTTCCACATTACATGTCTTATATGTCTTCCACATTATATGTCATTATATTTATGCATGATTAACACATGCATAAATTATATCTATATGACTACTTCCACATTATATGTCTTAATGTGTTACAAGGAAGCATATGCCAAAAAATTTCTCAGTTACTCACTCTTCTTCATCAGGAAAACAGTGTGACACCATAGCTCTTACTCGAAAGGGATGACCTTGAGGTCTTTTAGCCTAGCTTTCCAGTGAGAGCATAAGGTCAGCTCATTGTCACCTTAGATAAAATTCAAACCAAGACTCTAATGGAATTTGATCCACTGCAGTTTTCATTACAAGTAATCTTTCTACATCCTTGTGCATTTTAAAAGAGGTGAACGGTGCAGTTTAATGCCCTCTGTTCTTCAATATGTAAGAGGAAGCAAACTGAACTTTTCTAAAAATGCATTGATTACTGATATTATCTGTCTTAATACGAAGCACTCCAATTATATCTAAGTTTTGAATTAGAAGTCTGCTAAAAACAATCCACATGAACTGGAAACCAAACCAAATAAGCATTAGAAACCAACTCCTCCTTCCTCTGTTACATTTGAAAGAAAAATTTGAGAATTTCAGGGAAAGCAAATTAGATGGTTCTTCATCTACTATGGCATGCGAGACATAGAGGTGGAATGAGAAATGGAATTTTGTTCTTTTGATTCCTGATTCAGTGCTTCTGCCATTCTTTTGCGTCTGTGTGCATATGCATGGACACACACATGCATGTGTTTTGGTTGTAATTTTAAAGAAAATAGTTTGATATGACTGAATTGCATATGGTTCCTATGGAGTATGATACACACTAAAAATACAAATTTCCCAATGAAAATATAAATTATATTCACTTACATGATTAGGAAAACTCATATAGACCTAGAAACATATATTCAATTGTGAAGTTGTAATTTCAATGAAGACAGAAACATGGGTAAACCAGAAGAGTTTATCAAAAAAGACAGATTGAACAGATGCAGGAGATTAATCGGAGAGACAAACAACAAAGATGTAAAAGACACTTTTACCAAAAGAAAATCTTCCCTTTTTTAATAATCATTTTAACACCAAAAATCTCCAGTCAACAATATTCACATGGTTTTTACATTTCAGTATAACTGGAACAAAATTCAAATATAATACAAAAGACATATTTTACAGGACATTATGGAAAAGTAACCGGAAATATCTTTTGTCGCTCTTTTCAAGTAATGGTTACTTTTATCTGTCTGCTTTAAGAGTTTCTCCCATTTTCTCTGATTTTAGGAAGCTCTTGATGTTATTATCTTTCTCCAATGAGGATCCAATGAACCCCTGATAATCAAAGGATATAGTGTCTATTCACTGTATTAAATCAGGAATCAAGATGGTTAAAGACTGAGGCATAGGGCTGGTAAGATTCAGTTTAAATGTAATAGTTACTTAAGAATTTTTCCTACATTTAAATTTGTATACAAGCAATTTCAGTTGTGTCTGACACTGAAGTCCCACAAACTATAGTCTTCAAGGTTCCTCTGTTCATGGTATTTTCCAGACAAGAACACTGAAGTGGGTTGTCATTTCCTCCTCCAGGGGATCTCTTTGATCCAAGGATCAAACTTGTGTCTCCTGTGGCTCTGGCATTGGCAGGTGGATTCTTTACTACTGAGTCACCTGGGAAGCCCAAACAGTGGAAAAACAAGACTCACAGCATTTAGATTTGCAGGATTATATTTTATATAGGTGTTTTTTTTTTTTTTTTTTTAATAAACTGCCTTGAAATAGAAATATTCTGAAATCTCAGTCACAACTCCCTGCTGTGATTAATGGATAGTGATAAACTTTTTGAAATTAACAAAAATGTGCATAGGTAGATATTTTTAATTGAAATTTGTTAAAACTATATAAGAATGTCTTGGCAGTTCAGTGGTCAGGGCTTGGTGCTTTCACTGTCAGGGCCTGGATTCAATCTCTAGTCAGGGAACTAAATTCCACAAGCAATGCAGTGTCACTAAAAAAAAAAAAAACATTTTTCTGAAAATTCCATTACCTGATGTATGCTAGAATCTTAAAAAACTTTATATATATATATATGCACATATATATAAAAATTTATATTAGCATATTATTAATTTACATATATACAGATCTAATTTGCATATCATACATTAACTCTAATGCAACAATATTTCAAATTGTTAAGATAGGGTGATAAGCAACTGCTTTTTAAACAGATATACTTTATTAAGTTGCATCATATTGATAATGCTCCCTAATTGTTTCACTGTCTCTAGGTACATAGTTATGAACAAGCTCAGTTCTACTTATTCTAACACTATCAAAAATTTTTGTACCCTTTCTACACGTTGTACATTAATCTTGTAGTAACTGCATTTCTTCAAGGTTTTGTCTAATCCTTAAATGTACTTTCTTCCTTCTGTTTGCTTTTTAAAATTTTTTATTTCCTTTCCTTTTCCTCATTCTATAGTTTTCTGTGTCTTTTTAAAATGTCATCTGTTCTAGAAAGTTTGAATACTTTTTTAAAGGATAAAGTTTTCATGAATCTTCTATATTTTAAAAAAGAGTAAGAAAAATTCTCAGGAGATATTTAAAAATACAATTTGGTTAGTTTAGCACTTTGGAGCCCCAAACCTTTTTTACAATATATATTTTATTCTATTCAGCTAAAAATGTGTGTTAGTGTTGTTTTTTATTCTTTTTCACTTGTATTGATATTTAATTACCAATCAATGTTCATTTGCAAAGGCAGTTATAAATATCTGTTAAATATTTATGGCTCTGCTGAAGAGAAGTTAGTTTTTATTTATGCTTCTTAGGTCTATGGTTCAATTTATAGTTCTATTACAACATGAATCATCACCTAAAAGAGCCCATTTGCCAAAATTAGTACTTACAAGATAAGAAAATGCTGAATAACCAGAGTATATTACTTGGACATGCTACTTAACTTGATTTTTAAACTTCTGTTTGTAGTAATGATTTTCTTCATTATTTCTTTTATTTCTATCTACAAAGAGTCATCTCTTTCTCATTTTGCATCATCTTTTAGATACTTTAGTTTATATGTTTGAATAATTTTAAGTAATTGCATTTATGCTTACTTGTATCTTTTTTCTATGTGTCATTCTGAATGTCTTCTATGTCCCCACAACTATTAGCATGAAATATAATAAAAGTAAAGCATGGACTTTGCATTAGATCAATCTTATTCAGGTGAAAATCAGAGCATTTTCAATGCCTATAAAATATATTCAATATTGATTTCAAAAAGTTAAAAATAAAATAAAGGTTTTTTTTTTAAAAAAAAAAAACTTAAATAAATGAAAGCTTTATTTGTACCAGTGATACAAGAGTCATTTCCAAATAGCTATTTGTCAAGATATTAAAAGTTAGAAAGAGTTGTTGATATTAGAAAAATAATAATTTTTATTTAAGCGAAAGTTTAAAATTTACCTGAATTTTAAGGAGGGGTAAAGAAAAGTAGACACCTACTTATGAATGTTAGAGTTAATGATTGCTTTTTTAGCACAGTTTTGTGTATACAATCATTTGCTCCTCTATTACAGATTAGATTCTCTAAACACATTTTCAAAAGTTGATATTATTTCCCATTAAACTCAGGCAAAAATGTTTTAATTTTTGGAGCTAAGGGGTTTGATAAACTATCTGTAAATTATTAAGTTCTGTTCAGAAGTGTATCATATTGCATAAAATAAACATAATAATGTGGATGATACAGGAAAAAGTGGTTTTCAATAGTATTTATGAACACATTTTATATTAATAAAACAGGAGAAGTTCTATATTTCTGTTATACAGATATAAAAACCAATTAGTGCATGTAGTAGACGGAGTTGAAGCCAATATTAATGAGAGTTTTGTATTAAATATACACCTTAAACAATTTTATTTTTATTTTACTATAGAAGGGACTTCCATAGGATCTTTCTTTTTCATACACAATGTACTGAGGATTATATGAAATGGAAGTACTAATAGATTACACGTTAGACTCTACTTAACTTGATTTTTAAACTTCTGTTTGTAGTAATGATTTTCTTCATTATTTCTTTTATTTCTATCTACAAAGAGTCATCTCTTTCTCATTTTGCATCATCTTTTAGATACTTTAGTTTCTATGTTTGAATAATTTTAAGTAATTGCATTTATGCTTACTTGTATCTTTTTTCTATGTGTCATTCTGAATGTCTTCTATGTCCCCACAACTATTAGCATGAAATATAATAAAAGTAAAGCATGGACTTTGCATTAGATCAATCTTATTCAGGTGAAAATCAGAGCATTTTCAATGCCTATAAAATATATTCAATATTGAATTCAAAAAGTTAAAAATAAAATAAAGGTTTTTTTAAAAAAAAAAAAACTTAAATAAATGAAAGCTTTATTTGTACCAGTGATACAAGAGTCATTTCCAAATAGCTATTTGTCAAGATATTAAAAGTTAGAAAGAGTTGTTGATATTAGAAAAATAATAATTTTTATTTAAGCGAAAGTTTAAAATTTACCTGAATTTTAAGGAGGGGTAAAGAAAAGTAGACACCTACTTATGAATGTTAGAGTTAATGATTGCTTTTTTAGCACAGTTTTGTGTATACAATCATTTGCTCCTCTATTACAGATTAGATTCTCTAAACACATTTTCAAAAGTTGATATTATTTCCCATTAAACTCAGGCAAAAATGTTTTAATTTTTGGAGCTAAGGGGTTTGATAAACTATCTGTAAATTATTAAGTTCTGTTCAGAAGTGTATCATATTGCATAAAATAAACATAATAATGTGGATGATACAGGAAAAAGTGGTTTTCAATAGTATTTATGAACACATTTTATATTAATAAAACAGGAGAAGTTCTATATTTCTGTTATACAGATATAAAAACCAATTAGTGCATGTAGTAGACGGAGTTGAAGCCAATATTAATGAGAGTTTTGTATTAAATATACACCTTAAACAATTTTATTTTTATTTTACTATAGAAGGGACTTCCATAGGATCTTTCTTTTTCATACACAATGTACTGAGGATTATATGAAATGGAAGTACTAATAGATTACACGTTAGACTCTCCTTAAAATGTATTCCTTTATGATAATCTGTCAACATTTGCTAATAACAGTTAAGTCTATTTATCACCGTTTGCACACGTGTCTGTTATGTTTTAATAGCATTTGAATAATTGTATGTATGGGAATATTGACTAAACTGTTTACATTTTATTTCCTTAGATTTGTTGTTGTTAAGTTGCTCAGTCACATCCAACTCCCTGCAACTCCATGGACTGCCACAGGCTTACGTGTCCTTCACCATCTCCAAGAGTTCACTCAAACCACTGAACGTCCACTGAATTGATGATGCCAACCAATTATCTCATCCTCTTTCCCAGCATCAGGGTTTTTCCCAATGAGTCGTCTCTTCCCATCAGCTGCCAAAAGTATTGGAGCTTCAGCTTCAGCATTAGTTCTTTCGATGAATTTTCAAGGTTGATTTCCTTTAGGATTGACTGGTACCACAAATGTGAGGAAGAGTAAGATTTATTTATTTTAAGCTGGTAAAAATGTATTGCATTTAATCACAGGTTTTTTTCAAATTAATAGTACATAAAAAATAATTTCACATTTGAAAAATGACTTGCAAGCTTACATATTAATTGATGACTCAGGGATGAGTAAGCTATAGTTTATTGGATTCCTAGCAGAGGCCAAACAGTATGCTTCAAGTGGTATTACGTAAGAGACAGATCTTTACCACCTGTTCCACCAGGGAAGTACCAATACACTACAATTGACAATTTTGGGGTTTTATTTGGGATTTCTTTAAAAGTCATGCTGCGTTGTAGCCTGCAAACTTTGCTTATGATAAAAAAAGGAAAGGGTGGTTTTCAATAGTATTTATGAACACATTTTATATTAATAAAACAGGAGAAGTTCTATATTTCTGTTATACAGATATAAAAACCAATTAGTGCATGTAGTAGACGGAGTTGAAGCCAATATTAATGAGAGTTTTGTATTAAATATACACCTTAAACAATTTTATTTTTATTTTACTATAGAAGGGACTTCCATAGGATCTTTCTTTTTCATACACAATGTACTGAGGATTATATGAAATGGAAGTACTAATAGATTACACGTTAGACTCTCCTTAAAATGTATTCCTTTATGATAATCTGTCAACATTTGCTAATAACAGTTAAGTCTATTTATCACCGTTTGCACACGTGTCTGTTATGTTTTAATAGCATTTGAATAATTGTATGTATGGGAATATTGACTAAACTGTTTACATTTTATTTCCTTAGATTTGTTGTTGTTAAGTTGCTCAGTCACATCCAACTCCCTGCAACTCCATGGACTGCCACAGGCTTCCGTGTCCTTCACCATCTCCAAGAGTTCACTCAAACCACTGAACGTCCACTGAATTGATGATGCCAACCAATTATCTCATCCTCTTTCCCAGCATCAGGGTTTTTCCCAATGAGTCGTCTCTTCCCATCAGCTGCCAAAAGTATTGGAGCTTCAGCTTCAGCATTAGTTCTTTCGATGAATTTTCAAGGTTGATTTCCTTTAGGATTGACTGGTACCACAAATGTGAGGAAGAGTAAGATTTATTTATTTTAAGCTGGTAAAAATGTATTGCATTTAATCACAGGTTTTTTTCAAATTAATAGTACATAAAAAATAATTTCACATTTGAAAAATGACTTGCAAGCTTACATATTAATTGATGACTCAGGGATGAGTAAGCTATAGTTTATTGGATTCCTAGCAGAGGCCAAACAGTATGCTTCAAGTGGTATTACGTAAGAGACAGATCTTTTACCACCTGTTCCACCAGGGAAGTACCAATACACTACAATTGACAATGTTTTTTTGGGTTATCGATATTATAGAGCCAAAGATTTAAACTCAGGGACTTCAAAAGTCATGCTGCGTTGTAGCCTGCAAACTTTGCTTAAGCTAAATTTTCCCAACTATGTTGTAAATTACTGAAAATTAACTATTTAGTTACTATTTTCTGTTTTAATTAAATTCCAGATCTTACTCTTTAGGTATTTGTTTGAGTCCTGATCACTTAATTCTCACTCATATTAAACTATAAAGAATTATTTTTACCGTGTTATTGTATTCTACACAGTTAAACAGGGAATTAGAAATTTCAATTGCTATGTATATGTGGTACTTTTTCAATGTGTTTTATAATAGATGAGAAAATGACAAGTCAATAATTACTTGCGTCACAATTCATATAATTTGTAAAACAATTTTCACATCTCTGAAATATCACATTAAAATGAAGCTTACTGAAATTTCTATGACATTGTTCGTTTAACGCATGCAGTGACTATAAGTTAAGTAGTGATGATTTACAGAGAAAAATAAGGCATGGAGAGAGATGACTAAAATCATGTTATCTCACTTTCTTTCACATAGAGTGTGAATCTGGTATCCATGGAGCATTCCTGGGAGGAGCCAATTAACAGTATATCTTAGAAAAGTTTGGGTTATACTAATCCCTGATCCAAGAAAGATACATAGAAACATATATTTATGGAGCAAGTTCTCTTAAACCTCAAAGAACAAAATAAATACCCAAAACTGAGATGAGAACAAATTCAACAGATTGGTGAGTAGATGCACCTTTCCTTGTCAGCTTCATAGAGGACTGAAAACTTTCCTGCTACTATGCATGATCAGCTGGACGTAAACTATGAAATGCTTCTTAGGTCACCTAGCAGGTCATTCTGAACTCCTATGAATTCACATCAACACGTAATAGATGGCTGATACTGGTAATAGAGAATTAAAAAAAAAAAAAAAAGGAAAAAAACCCTCACTAAAATGTGTATAGTTGAAAATAAGATATCATAAACATTATTTTCAATAAATAAGTGAAGTTTAAAAACAAAGTATCTATCACAGGTGGGTCGTAAACATAGAAATGAAAAGACAAATTATCTGAAACGGGGTGGGTCCTGACTTTATATAGAGGACTACAGTCAGGTTCAAGGGAAATAACGGGTGCAGCGAGACGTTAAGAAATACACACACATACGGAGAGAAAGGATAGAGGTGGGGGCTCAAGACCTCTGGATCAAAGTCCTGAACACATTTACCAGTCTGTTTTTATTGAGAACTTAAGCCTCCAGGTATTTTCAGGGAATGATTTTAACCCTCTCACAGCCCTGATCAATAATTACTCTCCTGACTCCAAGAATGGAAAGGGCATGTTGTAGCTGCAACTAGACCAGCAAGAAGTTTAGGAGTCTGTTCTACATGTGCAACGCAATGTTCTAACATGCACTGATCTGGCATTCCAAAGTCTATAGCAGATCTCCCATCTGTTGCTGATCAGTATGTCACCATCTAATAAGCCCATGTGAATTGAATCACTCATTTTGGTCTTAGAGCTTTCTAGTAGGTTTCTCATTCCCAATTTGCTTTTTTCCTGGCTCAGCCAAATCTGCAGAAATTTACATCAATTTGTTTTCCCACAGAGGATGTGAAGTTGTAAGTATCAATAACTAAGGAGTACTATATAATTACTCTCAAGTAACATATTAAAGGGTTTTACCAGTGTCTCAGTGATAAAGAATCCACCTACAATGCAGGAGACGCAGAAGACATGGGTTTGATCCCTGGGTCAGGAAGATCCCCTGGAGGAGGGCATGTAAGTCTACTGCGGTATTTTTGCCTGGAGAATTCCATGGACAGAAAGCCTCGTGGGCTACAGCTCATGGACCACAAACAGTTGGACATGACTGAAGCAACTACACCTGCACAAAACATGTTAAAATATTGATCGTCATATTGTATAAACAATTGTTTATAAAGTATACTTCTAAAATATAACAGAAAATATTTCAAATTGAATTGCATAAGAGATTTACAAAGGATAAATCTACCTATATATATTCATGAATCATAGGTAGGTATACTCAAGCTCACTAGAAATCAGAAAAATTCCAATAGAAATTCACATTAAATAACATTTTACTCATCAGACTTGCAAAAATTAGTGTGAGAACAAGAACCGCTGGCAGTGAGATGGAACAACAGGTATCTTCACACACTGCTAGTCAGAGTATAATATATACTATATATGAGTATTTTATAGAGCAATTTGGCCAGCAATATCTAGTAAAAGCTGAAATTTTCTGTATTCTGTAACCAAGCAATTGCCCTTAAAGGTGTAATATCCTGGCGAATCTTTCAAAGTTGTATCTAAGGAAGCATTTAGAAAATATTCGTTACAAATATATTTATATTAGCACAACATTGGAAGCAATCTAAATATGTACAATTTTATGGTGAAAAAGATAGCAATTACTGAAAAAAAATGATATGCATTGACATACATAAATCTCAGGTTCCAAGAAAAAAAATTGGCAATATGTACAGTGTGATAATACACTCACATTTGCAAATACACACAAATATAAAGAAAAAAAAAAACAAGACAAACGAGTATATACTGTTTATGATCAGTAGTTATTCAATAAAATTATTCCATAACATGTACAAATGGTAAACATCAACTTTAGAAATGTTTTCGTCTTTGCTTTAGGATAGACAAAAGCTTTAGCTAAAGGTAAGGCTTAGAAAGACACATTTGTTTTCCCACAGAGGATGGAAGTTGTAACTATCAATAACTAAGGAGTACTATATAATTACTCTCAAGTAACATATTAAAGGGTTTTACCAGTGTCTCAGTGATAAAGAATCCACCTACAATGCAGGAGACGCAGAAGACATGGGTTCGATCCCTGGGTCAGGAAGATCCCCTGGAGGAGGGCATGTAAGTCTACTGCGGTATTTTTGCCTGGAGAATTCCATGGACAGAAAGCCTCGTGGGCTACAGCTCATGGACCACAAACAGTTGGACATGACTGAAGCAACTACACCTGCACAAAACATGTTAAAATATTGATCGTCATATTGTATAAACAATTGTTTATAAAGTATACTTCTAAAATATAACAGAAAATATTTCAAATTGAATTGCATAAGAGATTTACAAAGGATAAATCTACCTATATATATTCATGAATCATAGGTAGGTATACTCAAGCTCACTAGAAATCAGAAAAATTCCAATAGAAATTCACATTAAATAACATTTTACTCATCAGACTTGCAAAAATTAGTGTGAGAACAAGAACCGCTGGCAGTGAGATGGAACAACAGGTATCTTCACACACTGCTAGTCAGAGTATAATATATACTATATATGAGTATTTTATAGAGCAATTTGGCCAGCAATATCTAGTAAAAGCTGAAATTTTCTGTATTCTGTAACCAAGCAATTGCCCTTAAAGGTGTAATATCCTGGCGAATCTTTCAAAGTTGTATCTAAGGAAGCATTTAGAAAATATTCGTTACAAATATATTTATATTAGCACAACATTGGAAGCAATCTAAATATGTACAATTTTATGGTGAAAAAGATAGCAATTACTGAAAAAAAATGATATGCATTGACATACATAAATCTCAGGTTCCAAGAAAAAAAATTGGCAATATGTACAGTGTGATAAAACACTCACATTTGCAAATACACACAAATATAAAGAAAAAAAAAAACAAGACAAACGAGTATATACTGTTTATGATCAGTAGTTATTCAATAAAATTATTCCATAACATGTACAAATGGTAAACATCAACTTTAGAAATGTTTTCGTCTTTGCTTTAGGACAAACAAAAGCTTTAGCTAAAGGTAAGGCTTAGGAAAAATGATGAGAGAATATTTATGTCTATTTTTAAAAAGAAAATCTAGATTTGAAATAAGCCTAAGACTTGAAAATCGGTAATATTGATGCAGCTAATCATTGTATTAGAATTCATAATATTCAATGTTTTTAACATTTTTATGAAGCACATCAACACAATAGAATCCTGTAGCCAGAAAGTTCAAAAAGAATAAGAAGTAGAAGAGATCTTTAAAAAAGATGAAGTCTCTTGTGCCTTCTTCAGGGGAGAATTGAACAAATGAAATAAAAAGCAGTTGATAATTAAGTATGATACACTAAAAAGGTTCTCTGTACCTCGAGGTGGGGGGGGGGGAACTGTCTTTCACAAAGATAATCAGACTTAAACTAGCCAGACTTAAATTAGAGGGCTGAAGGAAAAAAGTGATGAAAGTAAGGTCACAGAAAAAAAAGAGAAAAAGTGAAAACTGTTAACATTTGAGAAGGTAAGTAGCAAACCCAAAGGCTATATATATATATATATCTATATCTATCTATCTCTCTCTATATATATATATCAGTCTTACAAGGGGATCAGCATTTTCTCTAATGATTTGGCTCTTCCTACCCGATGGCCAAGTATTGGAGCTTCAGCATCAGCCTGTCCAATGAATATTCAGCAATGATTTTCTTTAGGATTGACTGGTTTGATTTCCTAGCTATACAAGGGACTCTCGAGTGTCTTCTCCAGAACCACAGTTCTAAAGTATCAGTTCTTCAGTGCTCAATCTTCTTTATGGTCCAACTCTCACATCTGTACATGACTATGGGAAAAGCATAGCTCTGACTATATAGACCTTTGTTGCCAAAGTGATGTCTCTGCTTTTGATTATGCTCTCCAGGTTTGTCTTGGTTTTTCCTTCCAAGGGGTAATCAACTCTTTTAACTTCATGGCTGCAGCCACTTTCTGCAGTGATTTTTGGAGCCCAAGAAAATAAAAGCTCTCACTCTTTTCATTTTATTTCCATCTATTTTTCTTGAACTGATGGGACCAGATGCCACGATTTTATTTTTCTCAGTGTTGAATTTTAAACCATCTTTTTCACTCTCCTTTTTCACCTTCAGCAAGAGGCTCTTTTGTTCCTCTTTGTTTTCTGCCATTAAAGTGGTATCACCTACATATTTGAGGTTATGGATATTACTCCCATCAGTCTTGATTCCAGCTTGTGAATCACCCCAGCTCACTCAGCATTTTGCATGATATTTTCTGCATATAGGTTAAATAAACAGGGTGCAAATATACAACTTCCATATACTGCTTTCTCAATTTTGAAATAGTCTGTTGTTACATGTTCCAGTAAATCTATCCATAGAGGAAATATCGAAAATATATGGCACATCTACTCAATGGGCTTTTATACAACCATTAAAAATAGTTAATCAGGGCTTCCCTGGTGGTCCAGTGGGTAAGGACACCTTCTTGCAGTGCAAGGGGCACCGGTTCGATCTCTGGCCTGGGAAGATCCCACGTGCCTTGGAGCGGCTGGACCGATGTGTCCAATTACCGAGCCAGAGCTCTGGAGCGCATGCGCCCAGAGCCGGTGCTCTGAGACAACAGAGGCCACCGCGATGGGAGGCCCACATGGACCAAAGAACAAAGATGGATGAAAATAGACAAATGAAAGACCAATAGAAGTGGCCTGCCCATCCTCCTCCCTCTCCACCCCCTGAAAAAATAAATAAATAAATAAATGTTAAAAAAAAAGTAGCCCTCTAAAAAAAAAATAATCAAAAAAAAGAGAAATATTCAAAATATATGAATTAACTTCAAAATATTTTCAATGATAAATTGTTAAACTGGAAAAATATAAGATGATAATCTTGTGTCATGTATATGTCATTAAGAAGGCAATTAATGACAAATATCATTCTATATTTATATATATATATATAGGTGACTAGGTTTATGTCAATATATGTCTAAAGATATTAGAAAAAAGTTTGCATAAAAAGTGCTCATCAATAATGACTAAAATGTGGAAAAGAAGATATGCTTTTCATCTAGGTTATGGGTTACAATGTATTCAGAGACCTAAAAAGACTGAATAATAATAATTACAGAGGGAAAAAGTGTCTTTGGAAAGAAAATAGAGTGATATGCATTCAATGTATAATTTTTCATGCATTATAAATAAGACATATTATGATATAAATAAGCTCATTTATATTATATCATACAACATATATTATCTATATGTAATATATATTGCCTAATATATGACCTTATATATATATTATAACATATTGTATTATGCATGATTGGTAATATATCATATATAGCATATACTGTATCATAATATATAATATTTGTTAGATATATTATATGTATCATATATCTAGTTCAACTAGATATCACAATCCAATATAATATAATATATGCATATGGATTTTATGGCATGTATTCTTTATATATTTTATATATAATATGTGCATAATATGTATTATATATGTTACATATACATTACATACATAATACATATATACTATGTATGAAATATATCATAATTATGGAATATGTATGAAATATAATATATATGATATACATCATGGCATATAATATATCACATAAATATAATATATCATTATTAACATTAAGTATATATTTTATGTTATTCAAATGGTATATCATAATATTTTATTGGTTCTAATCTATCATAATATATTTATAATGCATTTCATATGATATATGTTAATCATAATATACCATATCAATTGATATATATATTATATACATTAATCACAATGTATTTATGAATGACATGTATATTAATATATGATACATACAACTATAAATTCTATAGTATATACATCATGTATATTATGTCTAATATATATCTTATATATACAACTAATATGTATTATATGCATATAATTATGTACATATATTTATATATCATATTTATAATGCATTTATTGATATAAAATATAATGTATAAATATAATCAATATTGTATAGATACTATATATGTTACATCCACCTCATTGATGGTCACAACCTCGTCATGACAAAGGGGCTTGTGTAACTCAATGAAGCTGTGTGCTATGCTGTGTGATGCCACCCAAGACTGATAGGATTCTCAACTCTTGACCTACAAGGGAATCAACCTGTCACTCCTAAAGAAAATCTACCCTGAATATTCATTGGAAGGACTGTTGCTGAAGCTAAAGCTCCAATTCTTTGGTCACCTGGTACAAAGAGTTGACTCACTGGAAAAGACCCCAATGTTGGGAAAAATTGAGAGCAGGAGAAGAAGGAGATATCAGTGGATGAGATGGTTGGATAGCATCACTGACTCAATAGACATTAATTTGAGCAAACTTCAGGAGATAGTGGGGGATAGAAGAATCTGATGTGCTTCAGTTTATGGGGTCATGAAGAGTAGGAGATGATTTGATTGAACAACTATATATATATATATATTATGAACAGGCAGGACTATATCAAAGTAAAAACTTCTGTACAGCAAAAAAACCCATCAATGAAATGAAAAGACAACCCACTGAATAGGGAAATTAATTACAAGTTATATGTTGGTTATGGGGTTAATATTCAAAATATAAAAAACTCATGTGACTCAGAGGAAAAACTAAAAAAAGTCAATCAAAACACGGGCAGGTAATTTTTCCAAGGAAGATGTATATCAATAAATGGCCAACAAGTACATAAAAAGATGCTCAACATTACTAATTATCAGAGAAATGCAAATCAAAATCATAATGAGATATCACTTCAAAACCATTAGGATGGTGATTATCAGTAATTAAAAACAACAAATGATGGCAAAGACATTGCCAAAGGGTTGACTTGTACACTCTGAGTGGGAATATAAATTGGTGAAACCACTATGCAAAACAGTATAGAGGTCCTTCAAAGAACTAAGATAGGCCTATCATACTCTCTAGCAAGTCTAATTCTGGAAATGAAAACATTAATTCAGAGAGATATATATATGCTCACATTAACTGCAGCAATAGCTACAATATCTAAGAAATGGAAACTGCCTAAGTATCCATAGATCAATAGATGTGGTGTGTGTTTGTGTGTGCACAGTGGAAGAGTGTTTATATATAAAGGGAATAAAAATTTCCATTTGTGATAACATTAATGAATCTCAAGGGCATTAGCCTAATTGAAGTAAGTCAGACAGAGAAAGATAGTGTATAAACTATCATATGTGTAATTAAACAAAAATTAAACTCATTGACAAAGAGTAAAATGGGAGTTTTGAAAAACAGAGCGTAAGTATGGAAGAAATGACTCATTATTTTTTTTATATAAATCAAATTTAAAAATTTGAAAAAGAATAGTTAAAGGACTGTAGATAATGTACACATTAGAAAAATATCTTTGTATGAGTTTGCTTTGACATAATTTAGAATGTGGACACTTTCACAACAGGTACAGATTGTTTTACTCAACTTTTATGAAGTGATATATGATATTATATTGGAAATGCACTGAGTCAAGGTACTCTTCATTCAGCTAGACAATTCAATTATTTCTAATTTCTTTCTTATGTTGTAAACTTTATCTCTTACTGCTAGGTTTATCTATATGCTTCCTTAAAACAAGCAAGTGTGTGTGTATGCATGTATGTGTGTATATACTAATAGAAAGGGAATAAAAGTAAAATGTTGCGATCACTGTGGCACAAAGAACCTAAGTATATTTTTATAGCATTTTAATTTTCATCATGTGGTTCCCCACCAAGCCACAGGGTGATACTTTTCTGTTGAATATAGTTACTAATTTTCTCAGGCTGTTTTCTCTTTGGGTATCACATACCAAAATGTATGTGATTTGCTCAGAAAATGTTTACTGAGCACCAACTCTATATTAGGTAGTAGTCTGTGTGGGACTGATTCTATTAGAATATTCTTCATGTTCTCTCTAATTGTTAGGTTAAATCTAGGAATGACTACTGTACACTTGAAACGGGGTTAATATGATCACAGAATTTTTAAGGATTTAAATTTGAATCTTAACATCTAGGTACGCTTAGTGCCTATCTTCTAGGAGAGTGCAGTTTTTGGAGGTGAGGTTTCAAAAATGAATAAAGATTCAAGATTCTAGCATGCCCCCCACTTCTAGTAGAATCAATCAGGCAACATGTACATAAACAAAGAAATGTGTTAGATGATATGTTTTGGAATTGGAATGAGTGCTGTTTTTAAGAGGATAGTGATGGTAAAATTTGAGCAAAAACTTGGAGGCTGTAAGAGAGTTATGCCAATATATTTAGGAAAAGCAATTGAGGTAGAGGGGAGAGAAAACTTCAAAAGACTTAAAATGGGAGTGAGCTCCACATATTTGAAAAACAACAAGGAGATCACACTGGTTGGAGAAGAGACAGTGATGAATCATGGAAGTTTAGGTAGGCCACATCTTTCAGGGCCTGGTGAGCTCTACTAAGAGCTTTGATTTTTACAGTAGGTGAAAAGGAAGCCACTGGAGTGTTTTCAGCAAAGCAATGGCATATTTTGCATTCTCTATTGAAAAAAAAATACAGTATTCATAATATCAAATTAGAGAAATTATAGCATAGAAAAATCATGTGCCAAATATATTGTAATTCCATTAGAGACTGAGTCAAGGTACTCTTCAGTCAGCTAGACAATTCAATTATTTCTAATTTCTTTCTTATGTTGTAAACTTTATCTCTTACTGCTAGGTTTATCTATATGCTTCCTTAAAACAAGCAAGTGTGTGTGTATGCATGTATGTGTGTATATATTAATAGAAAGGGAATAAAAGTAAAATGTTGCGATCACTGTGGCACAAAGAACCTAAGTATATTTTTATAGCATTTTAATTTTCATCATGTGGTTCCCCACCAAGCCACAGGGTGATACTTTTCTGTTGAATATGGCTACTAATTTTCTCAGGCTGTTTTCTCTTTGGGTATCACATACCAAAATGTATGTGATTTGCTCAGAAAATGTTTACTGAGCACCAACTCTATATTAGGTAGTAGTCTGTGTGGAACTGATTCTATTAGAATATTCTTCATGTTCTCTCTAATTGTTAGGTTAAATCTAGGAATGACTACTGTACACTTGAAACGGGGTTAATATGATCACAGAATTTTTAAGGATTTAAATTTGAATCTTAACATCTAGGTACGCTTAGTGCCTATCTTCTAGGAGAGTGCAGTTTTTGGAGGTGAGGTTTCAAAAATGAATAAAGATTCAAGATTCTAGCATGCCCCCCACTTCTAGTAGAATCAATCAGGCAACATGTACATAAACAAAGAAATGTGTTAGATGATATGTTTTGGAATTGGAATGAGTGCTGTTTTTAAGAGGATAGTGATGGTAAAATTTGAGCAAAAACTTGGAGGCTGTAAGAGAGTTATGCCAATATATTTAGGAAAAGCAATTGAGGTAGAGGGGAGAGAAAACTTCAAAAGACTTAAAATGGGAGTGAGCTCCACATATTTGAAAAACAACAAGGAGATCACACTGGTTGGAGAAGAGACAGTGATGAATCATGGAAGTTTAGGTAGGCCACATCTTTCAGGGCCTGGTGAGCTCTACTAAGAGCTTTGATTTTTACAGTAGGTGAAAAGGAAGCCACTGGAGTGTTTTCAGCAAAGCAATGGCATATTTTGCATTCTCTATTGAAAAAAAAATACAGTATTCATAATATCAAATTAGAGAAATTATAGCATAGAAAAATCATGTGCCAAATATATTGTAATTCCTAGGTATAAGAGAAAATTTCTTCTTAACAGGACATAGTAAGTTCTCATTTATCCTCAAGTGTGAAAGAAAGGTCTTCTTTTGTCCTACCCCCATATCTTACGCATAACACAGGGCTGCATACCACAAGCCCTCAAGTCCTGTGCTAGAGCATCTTCAAGACCAAAGAAAGAGTACAGAATCAGGGACAGAGACATTAATGGCTTAATCGATGGGAGATCTTAAACATTTGAAGTAAAAGCATTCTGGAGAAATATCCCACTGCCTAACATCCATAGCAGGCAGATCATGGCAGAAGTAGTCTCTGCTAGAGGAATGCAAGTAGGAGGTGGGGCAAGTAAACTACCTTTTATATGGAGAATTGATATCAAATTGATTCATCAGAAAACCAGAAGAGGAGTATGGTCCTTTGGCCCCTTGTGCCAAGTTCCTTCATGGGATAGAAGTCTTCCCTTTGATAAACTAACAAAAGAGCCATTTTGATTTAAAAAATTCCTATAATCACTACCCAGGTCAGAGTGGGGACAAGTGTATAAGTATTTAGTGATTAGGCTCCATACACCCTAATTAAATGAGAAGGTCAAATGGTCAAGCATGTGAGTAGAGTGTTGGTGAAACACTCAGAATGGAATATACAGACAAAAAGCAAATAACCTTCTTGGGTAGCCTGAACATACACAGCAAACAACAAGGTTTTTTTTTTTTTAAACTTATTTAATACACACTGTTTTTAATCTTTGTTGTAGGAGATTTTGAAAACAGAAATAATAATAATTTGGAAGTATTTGGAAGTCTTAAACTTCTTTAGAAATAATCTATACTTTATTTTTCTGTTTCCTATTTCTAATCATCTCCTTAGCCTTGGCAGAGGGACTTCTCAGAAACTGTCATCCAAGTTGCTTTGGCTTTCCAGTTAAATATTGCACTTTTTTTTTTTATCTTACTTGACTTCACGTCTTCTGGCCCTTCTAACCCCAGTTTTCCTCCTATGATAAACCATGATTTTGGTTTCTGAGATAAAACACCCTCTTGAATGGACTCCAAAGCTTCTGACTGTTCACTTTGCAGTCTCCTTTGTAGACTCCTGTTCTTGTACTCAAATCTCCAAATCTGAAATTCTTTGACTTTGGGTAGTGTGACACTTTTCTAAGTCATACAATTTCCACAGAGTTTTTGCTACCCCCATATCTTACGCATAACACAGGGCTGCATACCACAAGCCCTCAAGTCCTGTGCTAGAGCATCTTCAAGACCAAAGAAAGAGTACAGAATCAGGGACAGAGACATTAATGGCTTAATCGATGGGAGATCTTAAACATTTGAAGTAAAAGCATTCTGGAGAAATATCCCACTGCCTAACATCCATAGCAGGCAGATCATGGCAGAAGTAGTCTCTGCTAGAGGAATGCAAGTAGGAGGTGGGGCAAGTAAACTACCTTTTATATGGAGAATTGATATCAAATTGATTCATCAGAAAACCAGAAGAGGAGTATGGTCCTTTGGCCCCTTGTGCCAAGTTCCTTCATGGGATAGAAGTCTTCCCTTTGATAAACTAACAAAAGAGCCATTTTGATTTAAAAAATTCCTATAATCACTACCCAGGTCAGAGTGGGGACAAGTGTATAAGTATTTAGTGATTAGGCTCCATACACCCTAATTAAATGAGAAGGTCAAATGGTCAAGCATGTGAGTAGAGTGTTGGTGAAACACTCAGAATGGAATATACAGACAAAAAGCAAATAACCTTCTTGGGTAGCCTGAACATACACAGCAAACAACAAGGTTTTTTTTTTTTTAAACTTATTTAATACACACTGTTTTTAATCTTTGTTGTAGGAGATTTTGAAAACAGAAATAATAATAATTTGGAAGTATTTGGAAGTCTTAAACTTCTTTAGAAATAATCTATACTTTATTTTTCTGTTTCCTATTTCTAATCATCTCCTTAGCCTTGGCAGAGGGACTTCTCAGAAACTGTCATCCAAGTTGCTTTGGCTTTCCAGTTAAATATTGCACTTTTTTTTTTATCTTACTTGACTTCACGTCTTCTGGCCCTTCTAACCCCAGTTTTCCTCCTATGATAAACCATGATTTTGGTTTCTGAGATAAAACACCCTCTTGAATGGACTCCAAAGCTTCTGACTGTTCACTTTGCAGTCTCCTTTGTAGACTCCTGTTCTTGTACTCAAATCTCCAAATCTGAAATTCTTTGACTTTGGGTACTGTGACACTTTTCTAAGTCATACAATTTCCCTGGATATTTCAGCCCACAGGCTTTATCTTAAGTAGTTGTGGAGTGACCATAACAACTTGAAGTTGGATATCATTTACCTGCGTGTGTGCTTAGTTTTTCAGTTGTTTCATGTTCAATTCTTTGTGACCCTTTGGACTGCAGCCCTCCAGGCTCCTTTGTCCATAGGATTTTTCAGACAAGAATACTGCAGCAGGTTGCTATTTCTTTCTGCAAAGGATCTGCCTCACCCAGGGATAAAACCTTCATCTCCTTTGTCTCCCACATGGCATGCAGATTCTTAATGCACTGAGCCATCAGGGAAGCCCCTCAGTTACCTGCCCAGGAATTAAACTAGGGCACTGTGGTGAAAGTACCAACTTGTAACCAGTAGAACACCAGAAGCTAACGGCTAGAAACGGGGCCCTGACTCTTGTCTGCTTTGAAGAAAGAATTCACCAAAGAGGTGAAAAGTAGTGAGGCAAGGAAACTGCTTATTGGGAGAGGAGATACATGTGGAGAAGTCAGAGATGGGCTTAGATGAGATGCGCGCACACACACACACACACACACACACACACACACACACACAAGCAGAATTTAGTCCCTCCTTATCTTTGCTGCCGCTATTATCTTCAGGTCCACAGGAGAAAAAGTCAAGCTGCCTATAATGTTCCTGTTGTTGTTTCTTTTTTTTCAAAGGATAAATTAGAGGCTAACTGTAAATGTCTAACATGGGGTCCATCTATCTCCTGCCTCAGGTTTAGTTGATATTTCTGTACCAGAGACTTACAAATTTAAATTTCACTTCCACTCATATGCCTCAGTATTGCCTAAAATGTGCATCTTCCAAAAATACATTTTTAATCCCTTCATGTTTTTTTCTTATCTAAGTGAATAACACTAATATATACATAATCATGGAGTCCAAAATGTAAGGTTCCTAAGCACTAACAAGCATGCTGATTACTAATTGTGTCTTCATTTTATGTTGTATACATCATACTTTTGAGTAATTGTTAATATTATAGTTCTAGAAACTATGCATCACAGACTTTACAAAACAGTGTCAAATTCCAATGTCTGAATCTAAAATAGTATACAATTTTATTTGATTTATAATCTGTTCCCACCAGACAAGATGATGGACATTGTTCTTGCGTGTGCCTTCCTGTTTCTGATAAAGTTAAAATTCTGTTGTGGAGAAAAGCAGACTTCTCTACTTATCCTGGATATCGTAGATTACATCAGTTCTTCTCATAAATAGCCGAGTTGTCCAACACCCCACTGAACGCTGGTCAGGGCTCCTGGTAAACCTTTGCTTCTTCTATGCTTCACTTGAGAGCAGAAGCTCTCTGTGAGAACTGTCCATGGATCTATCTGCTCAGTTGCATTTATGCATTCATTTTCTCTCCAGGTGCCTGACATTTCTCAGGTAGCACTGGCAGGTAGTCTAAAAAAACTGCATTTCTTTCATTTTTCTCTTCTAGTATCCTACTTAGGATAGTTATTTTCTGGTAATGATGTGAATAGTGTCACTTCCACACACTGCTTCTGCCAGAGACTTTTGTCATATAGTCTGAATCATTTTTCTTTAACCTATTCCACAAGAACATTAAGGGTCCTTTGGTGCCTCAGATGCTAAAGAATCGGCCTGCAATGCAGGAGACAAGGGTTTGATCCCTGAGTTGGGAAGATCCCCTGGAGAAGTGCATGGCAACCCACTCTTGTATTCTTGCCTGGGGAATGCCATGGACAGAGGAGCCTGACAGGCTATAGACCATGGGGCTCCAAAGAGTCAGACACAATGAGCAACTAAAACGTTCACTTGCACAAGAACATTCAACTTCTCTAAAAGGTTTAGATGTTTAAAATAAAAGGTCAGAAATATAGTAAGGCTATTTTTACTTTATATCTTTTCAGTCTTTCCTTTTAAAGCAGAAGAGAGCTGCTGCTGATTAAATTGGAAGAATTGAAAAAGTAAATGGGTAATATTAAAAAAACCCTCAACATGCATGTCAAATATTATCTCACCATGCCATATATTTTAATTTCCTGTGCATTGTCTGCATTTCTTACTAATTCAAAACTCAGTGAAAACAAGAATCACATATTACTCTTTGTCTACATACCCCTATTGATGGCAATGCTAAAGACATTAAAAATGAAAATATATTTATGGATAATATTAATGAATACTGATTATAGGAAATACTTATCTGTCTTCCATTTCATATGCAGACAAAATACCCATGAGTGACTGCAGAAAATTGCTATCCCTATGGCCAAATAAAGAATAGAATTTAGATCAAAGATAAAGATGGCCATTGCCCTGATTCAAAAGTCTACATAAAGATTATCAAATCCCTTGGAGTTACATTTTAAAAAAGAAACATTATTCAGAGTTCAGATTTAGTTCCAAATGAGAAGTTTTAGGAAACTAACAATCAAATCAGTGTAGGCAGCTATCTTAAAATCCTTCAGAGGGCTTTGGCTTGCTTTATTGCAGATTTAATCTTTTGGATGTGTTATTGGGCAGGGACCAAAGCCAAACATGTTTAACTAGCACAGCTTTACAGTTATTTCAGAATTGCTCAATGGAATGTGTTATTACAGTTACAAAATGATGTTTTAAATCTGTTAAAGTGAGTGCTTTTTTTTCTTAGAATCCATATATGTGCTTCAAATTATAAAGCACAATATTTATTTGAATAAGAAAATTAGTTTGCTAGAAATAGCTTTTCAGAACATTAGTTCATAAGTTTTCATATTTTAATGTTTCATGGATCAGTTCATGGTTATAATACACTTGATGGCTAAAGTCTTTGATTTATGCTTTTTGGTGGATAATATTTTGAATTATTTACATTAAAATGTTACAGATTCATTTTCAATTTTAAATACTAAATACATATTCCAAAGACTGCTATAATGTCTTCAGTGGTGTGTGACAGGTTGTTGCTTCATTTAGTTAATAAATAGCTATTATATGCCTAATGTATGAAACTAAGAATAAAAATAATTACTATACTTACTTGAAACTTCTACATTGTTATTATCTATCCATCTCTCATTTGTTTTCCTAAGTGTTAAATGCTCAGATGATTGAGTGATACTGGGTAAGAACTTTTTTTTCTTGATTTGTTATGTCCTTGCTGTAAATTGCATAGGCATAATTTAAGGATAGGCAGGCATAGTGCAGCCTATAGGCCCAGTACAGTTCATACTTGCTTTTTTAAAATAAATTTTATTTTTTATCATTTAAAGCATTGATATGATTGACATATATCTGTGTAATTTGAGATGTATAATATTTTGTTTTGATGCATTTATATATGGTAACACAATTACTCCAGATGTATTAGCTAAATTCTTTAACACGCCACATAATTGTTATTATTTTTTTTAATGTTGAGAACAGTTGAGATCTAGTTTCTTAGAAACTGTGAAGCATATAATACGGTACTGTAGACTATAATTGCTATGTTCTGAATTGTATCTCCAGAAGTTATTTATCTATTAATTTCAGGGTTATAATCTTATACTATATCTCCCCCAAATTTTGCCGCCCCTAGCTGCTGGTAATTACCATTCTGTTGTCTGTTTTAACAAGTTTTCATTTCTTTGGATTCTACATATAAGTGACAGCATCCAATATTTGTTGTTGTTTTTCTTAATTTATCTCACTTAGCATAATGGCCTCAAATTTCATCCTTGTTCAAAATGACAGCTGTCCTTTCTTATTGCTGAATACTACTAATATTCCACTGTGTGTATTATCTATCTATTTATCTCTCTATCTACTATCTGTAAATTACAAACCACATTTTTTCTGTCCATTTGTCCATTTATGGACACTCAGGCAATTTGCATATATTGGCTTTCGTAAATAATGCCTCAATGAACCTGGGTGTGTAGATATTTCTTGGAGATACTGATTTCAGATCTTTCAGATATATACCCAAGAGGGAGATTGTTAAATCATATGATAGCTCAATTTTTAGTAAAAATTTACTATAAACTTACTTGACAAGCTTCTTTACATTGTTGCTTCATTTAGTTAATAAATAGCTATTATATGCCTAATGTATGAAACTAAGAATAAAAATAATTACTGTACTTACTTGAAACTTCTACATTGTTATTATCTATCCATCTCTCATTTGTTTTCCTAAGTGTTAAATGCTCAGATGATTGAGTGATACTGGGTAAGAACTTTTTTTTCTTGATTTGTTATGTCCTTGCTGTAAATTGCATAGGCATAATTTAAGGATAGGCAGGCATAGTGCAGCCTATAGGCCCAGTACAGTTCATACTTGCTTTTTTAAAATAAATTTTATTTTTTATCATTTAAAGCATTGATATGATTGACATATATCTGTGTAATTTGAGATGTATAATATTTTGTTTTGATGCATTTATATATGGTAACACAATTACTCCAGATGTATTAGCTAAATTCTTTAACACGCCACATAATTGTTATTATTTTTTTTAATGTTGAGAACAGTTGAGATCTAGTTTCTTAGAAACTGTGAAGCATATAATACGGTACTGTAGACTATAATTGCTATGTTCTGAATTGTATCTCCAGAAGTTATTTATCTATTAATTTCAGGGTTATAATCTTATACTATATCTCCCCAATTCTGCCGCCCCTAGCTGCTGGTAATTACCATTCTGTTGTCTGTTTTAACAAGTTTTCATTTCTTTGGATTCTACATATAAGTGACAGCATCCAATATTTGTTGTTGTTTTTCTTAATTTATCTCACTTAGCATAATGGCCTCAAATTTCATCCTTGTTCAAAATGACAGCTGTCCTTTCTTATTGCTGAATACTACTAATATTCCACTGTGTGTATTATCTATCTATTTATCTCTCTATCTACTATCTGTAAATTACAAACCACATTTTTTCTGTCCATTTGTCCATTTATGGACACTCAGGCAATTTGCATATATTGGCTTTCGTAAATAATGCCTCAATGAACCTGGGTGTGTAGATATTTCTTGGAGATACTGATTTCAGATCTTTCAGATATATACCCAAGAGGGAGATTGTTAAATCATATGATAGCTCAATTTTTAGTTTATCTTGGAGTAAAGCCTAGAAGCCTTCTTTGTGTGTTGTTTATGGCAGATTGTACATTACAATTGAAGAGCTGAATAGATACAACAGAAACAACCTAGCTTATGAGTCTAAAATATTCACTAGATGGTGCTTCAACAAGTTTTCAAACCCTTGCTTTAACAGCACAATTAGTTTTACAATGCAAATTTGCATGTCTCCATGTCACATTTTTCTTGCTGTAAGTAAAACAATAAATGTATATTGGCACTTATTTTTAAAACAGGACATTAAAAGACCACAGGTGTGAAAGGAAAATGGAAGGGAAAGGGACAATTGGTAAGAGGAAGAATCTTCAAGAGAAATGAATACCCAGTGTAAATATTGGAAAGGATTACAGAGGAAGAATGCAGGAAACCCATTTTATTTGTAGAGATTTGCAAGGAAAATTTCTACAAAAGTAAGTTGAAATGTGTGTGTGTGTGTGTGTGTGAGTGTACTCAATTGTGTCCAACTCTTTGCAACTGCATTAACTATAGCCCACCTGGATCCTCTGTCCATAGAATTTTCCAGGCAAGAATACTGGAGTGGGTTGCCATTTCCTTCTCTAGGGGATCTTCCCAATCCATGGATTCAATTTGTATCTCTTATGCCTCCTGCACTGGCAGGTGGGTTCTTTACCAACTAAAGCATCCAGGAAGCCCAAAATGAAACCTACACTTTTGTGTATTTGTGTCCATATTGCAAAGGTGAGATATGCCCCTCTAACACAACCGCAATGTGGGCAGACATAAAGACTAATCATGCCCAAGAAGGTTTTGAAAATTTCATCCTTGTTCAAAATGACAGCTGTCCTTTCTTATTGCTGAATACTACTAATATTCCACTGTGTGTATTATCTATCTATTTATCTCTCTATCTACTATCTGTAAATTACAAACCACATTTTTTTCTGTCCATTTGTCCATTTATGGACACTCAGGCAATTTGCATATATTGGCTTTCGTAAATAATGCCTCAATGAACCTGGGTGTGTAGATATTTCTTGGAGATACTGATTTCAGATCTTTCAGATATATACCCAAGAGGGAGATTGTTAAATCATATGATAGCTCAATTTTTAGTTTATCTTGGAGTAAAGCCTAGAAGCCTTCTTTGTGTGTTGTTTATGGCAGATTGTACATTACAATTGAAGAGCTGAATAGATACAACAGAAACAACCTAGCTTATGAGTCTAAAATATTCACTAGATGGTGCTTCAACAAGTTTTCAAACCCTTGCTTTAACAGCACAATTAGTTTTACAATGCAAATTTGCATGTCTCCATGTCACATTTTTCTTGCTGTAAGTAAAACAATAAATGTATATTGGCACTTATTTTTAAAACAGGACATTAAAAGACCACAGGTGTGAAAGGAAAATGGAAGGGAAAGGGACAATTGGTAAGAGGAAGAATCTTCAAGAGAAATGAATACCCAGTGTAAATATTGGAAAGGATTACAGAGGAAGAATGCAGGAAACCCATTTTATTTGTAGAGATTTGCAAGGAAAATTTCTACAAAAGTAAGTTGAAATGTGTGTGTGTGTGTGTGTGTGAGTGTACTCAATTGTGTCCAACTCTTTGCAACTGCATTAACTATAGCCCACCTGGATCCTCTGTCCATAGAATTTTCCAGGCAAGAATACTGGAGTGGGTTGCCATTTCCTTCTCTAGGGGATCTTCCCAATCCATGGATTCAATTTGTATCTCTTATGCCTCCTGCACTGGCAGGTGGGTTCTTTACCAACTAAAGCATCCAGGAAGCCCAAAATGAAACCTACACTTTTGTGTATTTGTGTCCATATTGCAAAGGTGAGATATGCCCCTCTAACACAACCGCAATGTGGGCAGACATAAAGACTAATCATGCCCAAGAAGGTAGAAAAAGTTATATTACTGACATAATGAGGCTTATGGGAGAACACAAAACAGTCTCTAAACCTGGCCAATGTGACTTGAGGGAGAGAAGGTTAGGAGAATGGTTTGGGTTTTACTCTGATAAGGGGATGGTGCTTGGAGAAGACATGGCACTTTGCCATACCAAAGGGAAGACCACTGGGGACTGCTTAATACTTTGCCTATATGTGGGGCAGACTAGTGGCAGTAAGGGGGAAGATTGCTTGAAAGCTATCATCTGGCAAACAACAGAAATGGAATTATCTTCAGTGTTTCTCAGGAAATCATACTAGAATATAAATATGGAGGTTTGATGCTTAGTTTTGTTCAAATTATTGGCATTTGTTCAAATAATTTAACCTCAAGTTTAACCTATGAAAAGTGGAAACAATAATAATAATAATAGGTCTCCTTACCTCCTAAAGCTATTGTGATATTCTGGAAGGATATTTGTAGAAGAAAACTGACAACTAAAAAGTACAGGGAAAGAGAAGTGTGCTATTATATGTTAGAATTTGTTCTATGTACATGGGGTTGCTTGTCTAAATATGTTATCTGAATGCAAAAATTGAAGTATGGTTATTTAAGTGAAATTTTGTAGATGTTTTAAGTATTTTTGAAAGTAATTGCAAGCTTGCTTTTGTTTCATTTTAGCAGCAGGGAAAAATGCTATTCTGAAATTCACCGGGTCATCACTTCAGTGGAGAGAAAGGATGGTCTGGTTTCATTTTCACACAGTTACATTGTAAACCTTGGGGTACAATGGGTAAAAAACAACAAAATATTAAGACTGTATCTGTTACCCAAGTCAAACAGACGCCATTAAAAAAATTATTTACAGGAATGCCTTGCTGTTTCCAGGTGGAAACACTATAAATATCTTCTAATTGGAACACTTTATAGCTATTCTGATACTTTAATTTATGACTTAAAAAATGCCTTTCAACAGCAACCCATTTGACATTTGCTAGCTAAGAAATGCTATGCCTTCCTAGCTGTTCCCGGTTATAAAAATGATAATGATAAGAGTGACTAGGAACTGCGCAGTCAAATGTTTACCTCCAGGCTTGCAAAAATGGAGCCAAAGAGATTCTCAGTAGTAAACTACCACAATGAATTTTTTGCACATGTTAAAAAGAAAAGAAACTCTGCATGCCTAGTTTTAAGAGCAAGATTCATTAAAATCTTGACTTTTAAAATTCTGCAAAATTATTATTAAATCACCTGTTACATATATCTGTTATAACTCATCTTTTTGTTGTAAGCTCCTCTGTAATTGAATAATAACAATGTCATTTCAGGGAACGCATTTTATGCTTATTATGTCTTTTTAATTGCTACCATAGAACAAGTGATAACCAAATCCAAAACTCTAAATCAACTATGAATTTTGGCTACCCAATGAAATCTGTACTACTACACAATGTCATTTCAATAAAAAAAAGTAAATTTTAAATATTTTGCTTCTAAAGTTCTCTGATTGAACTCATATTGATTTCATCTTTTTTTTCAGTTAGTAGAAATCACATTTAGTTAATATTCTTGATAGATATACTATATACTTCTTTACCGATATTTGCATCTCTGGGCACTGAAGTAATACAATATCACAAAACTGTAAAATACCAAAAAGAAATCTTAAAGAATTAAAAAAGAAAAAATCTTAAGACTAAGTATTGTGTTTTTCTAAGCATTTAATATTTAGCTTATGCATATTTCCCATCATTCTCTGTCTTAATAGAATACATTCTAATATACAAAATTCTTTTGTTCATTATCAATAATGGTGGAGCTATTCTGAAATTCACCGGGTCATCACTTCAGTGGAGAGAAAGGATGGTCTGGTTTCATTTTCACACAGTTACATTGTAAACCTTGGGGTACAATGGGTAAAAAACAACAAAATATTAAGACTGTATCTGTTACCCAAGTCAAACAGACGCCATTAAAAAAATTATTTACAGGAATGCCTTGCTGTTTCCAGGTGGAAACACTATAAATATCTTCTAATTGGAACACTTTATAGCTATTCTGATACTTTAATTTATGACTTAAAAAATGCCTTTCAACAGCAACCCATTTGACATTTGCTAGCTAAGAAATGCTATGCCTTCCTAGCTGTTCCCGGTTATAAAAATGATAATGATAAGAGTGACTAGGAACTGCGCAGTCAAATGTTTACCTCCAGGCTTGCAAAAATGGAGCCAAAGAGATTCTCAGTAGTAAACTACCACAATGAATTTTTTGCACATGTTAAAAAGAAAAGAAACTCTGCATGCCTAGTTTTAAGAGCAAGATTCATTAAAATCTTGACTTTTAAAATTCTGCAAAATTATTATTAAATCACCTGTTACATATATCTGTTATAACTCATCTTTTTGTTGTAAGCTCCTCTGTAATTGAATAATAACAATGTCATTTCAGGGAACGCATTTTATGCTTATTATGTCTTTTTAATTGCTACCATAGAACAAGTGATAACCAAATCCAAAACTCTAAATCAACTATGAATTTTGGCTACCCAATGAAATCTGTACTACTACACAATGTCATTTCAATAAAAAAAAGTAAATTTTAAATATTTTGCTTCTAAAGTTCTCTGATTGAACTCATATTGATTTCATCTTTTTTTTCAGTTAGTAGAAATCACATTTAGTTAATATTCTTGATAGATATACTATATACTTCTTTACCGATATTTGCATCTCTGGGCACTGAAGTAATACAATATCACAAAACTGTAAAATACCAAAAAGAAATCTTAAAGAATTAAAAAAGAAAAAATCTTAAGACTAAGTATTGTATTTTTCTAAGCATTTAATATTTAGCTTATGCATATTTCCCATCATTCTCTGTCTTAATAGAATACATTCTAATATACAAAATTCTTTTGTTCATTATCAATAATGGTGGATGGTTTCGTCCTTTAGCATTTAATCAAAAAAATTAAACATATACATCACAATTTCTCTTGGTCATCTTGCAGACAGAACAAAAAGCTTTATGTGGGGCCTTCCCTGATAGCTCAGTGGCAAAGAATCCGCCTACCAATGCAGGAGGCACGAGTTCAATCCCTGATCAGTGAAGACCGCACATTGCTGTGGAGCAACTAAACTTGTGAGCCTCAACTATTGAGCCTGTGCTCTAGAGCCTCTGAGCTGTAACTATTGTGCCCGTGTGCCACAATTACTGAAACCCTTGTGCCCTTTAACCCGAGTTCTACAAGAAAAGTCGCTGCAACAAGAAGCCTGCTCACCTCAACTAGAGGGCAGCCTCCATGCCCTGCAACTAGAGAAGAGCCTGCAGCAGCAGTGAAAACCCAGCATAGCCAAGGATAAATGAATAATACATAAATAAAAATACAATGAAAAAAGCATTATATTATCTCAGATTTCTGGATAAAGGAATAAATTCATCCATTCAAACCTTGATGATTTGGTTAACATACAGAAATAATCAGAACGTCACTGGCTATAGTTTTCTGTGTAGATTTCACAACAGAAATGCAATCTATTTTCTCTTTAACTTTTTAGTCTATATAATAGATGGCTGCTTTTGAGTATGATGGAAGTTGATTCTGTTCTCTCTTATAAAGAGGAAGCATACTTCTACAACAAGGCAAGATTTTGCAGTAGATACAAAAAATCTGTTCTAATACATCATAGCCATATTTCATATTGGCTAAGGTTAGGGCATTCATCTCCATACTTGGGTATATTTAAGAATAAACTAATAAAAGGTGAAATACTCACTCCATAGAGAGATCACCATGTGATCAGAATGTATTAGAAAGGAGGTGGAGTTGTAGAAGCATTTTCATTACTATCTGTGCAACATGAATATTCATTACATCATATACTTTACAAGTCATTAACTTTACAACTGTTGCAGCAATAATGAGTTATATAGGCTATGCTACACTATTGTGTTTTCTAAGCATTTAATATTTAGCTTATGCATATTTCCCATCATTCTCTGTCTTAATAGAATACATTCTAATATACAAAATTCTTTTGTTCATTATCAATAATGGTGGATGGTTTCGTCCTTTAGCATTTCATCAAAAATTAAACATATACATCACAATTTCTCTTGGTCATCTTGCAGACAGAACAAAAAGCTTTATGTGGGGCCTTCCCTGATAGCTCAGTGGCAAAGAATCCGCCTACCAATGCAGGAGGCACGAGTTCAATCCCTGATCAGTGAAGACCGCACATTGCTGTGGAGCAACTAAACTTGTGAGCCTCAACTATTGAGCCTGTGCTCTAGAGCCTCTGAGCTGTAACTATTGTGCCCGTGTGCCACAATTACTGAAACCCTTGTGCCCTTTAACCCGAGTTCTACAAGAAAAGTCGCTGCAACAAGAAGCCTGCTCACCTCAACTAGAGGGCAGCCTCCATGCCCTGCAACTAGAGAAGAGCCTGCAGCAGCAGTGAAAACCCAGCATAGCCAAGGATAAATGAATAATACATAAATAAAAATACAATGAAAAAAGCATTATATTATCTCAGATTTCTGGATAAAGGAATAAATTCATCCATTCAAACCTTGATGATTTGGTTAACATACAGAAATAATCAGAACGTCACTGGCTATAGTTTTCTGTGTAGATTTCACAACAGAAATGCAATCTATTTTCTCTTTAACTTTTTAGTCTATATAATAGATGGCTGCTTTTGAGTATGATGGAAGTTGATTCTGTTCTCTCTTATAAAGAGGAAGCATACTTCTACAACAAGGCAAGATTTTGCAGTAGATACAAAAAATCTGTTCTAATACATCATAGCCATATTTCATATTGGCTAAGGTTAGGGCATTCATCTCCATACTTGGGTATATTTAAGAATAAACTAATAAAAGGTGAAATACTCACTCCATAGAGAGATCACCATGTGATCAGAATGTATTAGAAAGGAGGTGGAGTTGTAGAAGCATTTTCATTACTATCTGTGCAACATGAATATTCATTACATCATATACTTTACAAGTCATTAACTTTACAACTGTTGCAGCAATAATGAGGTTATATAGGGCTATTGCTACAGCTGATGTTAAAAAAATATGATATTGGAAACTTAAATCTATCATTTTTTATCTCAGTATGAATAACTTAAGATGGTAGCAGTTCCCAGATATCCTTTGAGAATATTTCATTATGTTTCAATTATTTAAATTTGTCTATGTATATTTTTCACCTAATAAGGTTCTATTTGATCACACAGGGTGTCAAAATGAGATATACATTTTAGCACATGTTTTCACAATCTATAATTCATTCCGTACTTTGTACTACACCTGACACATTGGATGCAAAAGTGAATAAGATGTATATACATGTTTTTTCAAAATAGCATTTACAGTTTTGCTGAAAACATAGCTGAGTTTAAAAAATTAGCTGAATGCACTAAATTCTATGTTGTAGAAAATTACATGATTAATTGAAAGCAGGGAATACTGAAAATAGGCTGCCATAATAGAGTTACTAAATATAGAATACCGCCACTTGCCCCTCAGGTATCCTTGGAAGGCATTGCTAATTGATCATAGCATTTTGTTAAAATCCCGGACATAATCTTGTGACTTTGAGCAGAGTATTTCATACAATATTTGTAAATCAAAAAGAACTTACCAGCAAGTCATTCTCTTCACTCTGGCAAAACATTTTCACTCAAAGTCTAGAATAATATTACTTTTATTTTCTGAGAGAAAGATAGGAAGGAGAGTAGAAAGAAAGTAAAGGAGTTCAGTTTTCCCCTTTTCCTTTCAGCCATATATTTTTGCCTCTGCAATTTGTCTACAACTTGTAGGATTACTACATTAAACTAGTATAGACCACTGTTGATTTGGTGTAATTTAATCTTTTTAATGTTAGTTTACTTCATGTATAAGATGAGAGTAAGATGAACAATCATCTGACTAGGTTGTCTTGAAGTTGAAAATGAAAAAAAAAAGTATTTAAAAACCCCAAGTCTGGCTCATAGTAAGTACATTCTGTCAGATACAGTTTTTTAAATATAAAATAATTCAAGTTGAAATTAATTTAAATAAAGTTTGACAGGCACAGATTTTGAAATGAAATTTTCATTACTATCTGTGCAACATATATCATTACATTTACTTACAAGTCATTAACTTTACAACTGTTGCAGCAATAATGAGGTTATATAGGGCTATTGCTACAGCTGATGTTAAAAAAATATGATATTGGAAACTTAAATCTATCATTTTTTATCTCAGTATGAATAACTTAAGATGGTAGCAGTTCCCAGATATCCTTTGAGAATATTTCATTATGTTTCAATTATTTAAATTTGTCTATGTATATTTTTCACCTAATAAGGTTCTATTTGATCACACAGGGTGTCAAAATGAGATATACATTTTAGCACATGTTTTCACAATCTATAATTCATTCCGTACTTTGTACTACACCTGACACATTGGATGCAAAAGTGAATAAGATGTATATACATGTTTTTTCAAAATAGCATTTACAGTTTTGCTGAAAACATAGCTGAGTTTAAAAAATTAGCTGAATGCACTAAATTCTATGTTGTAGAAAATTACATGATTAATTGAAAGCAGGGAATACTGAAAATAGGCTGCCATAATAGAGTTACTAAATATAGAATACCGCCACTTGCCCCTCAGGTATCCTTGGAAGGCATTGCTAATTGATCATAGCATTTTGTTAAAATCCCGGACATAATCTTGTGACTTTGAGCAGAGTATTTCATACAATATTTGTAAATCAAAAAGAACTTACCAGCAAGTCATTCTCTTCACTCTGGCAAAACATTTTCACTCAAAGTCTAGAATAATATTACTTTTATTTTCTGAGAGAAAGATAGGAAGGAGAGTAGAAAGAAAGTAAAGGAGTTCAGTTTTCCCCTTTTCCTTTCAGCCATATATTTTTGCCTCTGCAATTTGTCTACAACTTGTAGGATTACTACATTAAACTAGTATAGACCACTGTTGATTTGGTGTAATTTAATCTTTTTAATGTTAGTTTACTTCATGTATAAGATGAGAGTAAGATGAACAATCATCTGACTAGGTTGTCTTGAAGTTGAAAATGAAAAAAAAAAGTATTTAAAAACCCCAAGTCTGGCTCATAGTAAGTACATTCTGTCAGATACAGTTTTTTAAATATAAAATAATTCAAGTTGAAATTAATTTAAATAAAGTTTGACAGGCACAGAAACGATTATGTATATAAATGTATATAAGTAAAAATGTTTGTATTGATATATGTGTGCACACTCAGTGGCTAGACTTGGTTTCCAAGTATAATTTTTAAATAAAAGTAAAAACGACTATTAATGAAATGATTTATTGTGGGCCTTGAACAAGAAAAATTAGAAGATAAGCCTAGGACGCCTTGTAGCACTAGAAAGTAAGTTCCAGCCATTCAGAGAACAGATCACTTTAGGCTGGGGCTTTCAGAGTGAGGAATGAGATGGGTCACTCCATACAGGAGAAGGGCAAAAATAATTGAATTGGAAGGATAGTTTGTGTGAAGTAACAGAATATAGAAAGGAACTAGACACAGTAACTGTATTTCTCTTGGAAGTTCATTTATATAAGATTAAAGAGGAAAATTATGCTTAAAAAAAAAGCTATTTCTATTTCTCTTCTCATTAATACTATTATTTTTAATTTGATTTGCATGTTAATACTTAAGAATATACAAGATTTTGTGAATATAATTTTCTCAAGACTGGCAAAAATAATTTTAAATCTTTTGGAAAGTATATGAAATACTCCTAAAATCCTTAGGAAAATTTTTGAATAAAATTGGGCCCATGTATACAATTTACAAAAATTTTAGGTGAGACTCAGGCTCTAGTCCTCAGCCCAGTGATTTCCATTGACTGAAAATCTGTGAAATTTCAGATCAGAAAGAGACTTGAATACCAGATTTTGTCATTTTGATTTTGTTCTGTGAAGTTAGAATCCATTGTTTTAAAGACAGTCTAGATTGTGTGCATGTATTTGGAGAAAAACCTGAAAAATGCATTGTAAAAGTCACTCAATTGGGAATTCAAGCCTTTCTCTGTCCACATTGCAAAGAATTTAAGAAGGCAGCATGAGTAGTTGAGAGGAAGAAATAAAAAAGAGAGCTGCTAGAATAATGGGCAGAATTAATTACTGGGAAATAATTTAGATTGAAAGAATCAAGGATAATAAAAACGTGGATGCCATGGAAAATTATGACTTGTACAGAAATAGATCTATTAAGAAGGAAAGTTGTTTACATATATCTACTCATATATTTGGAGGTTTGTACGAGAGGAACAGACGGCATTTGGTGACCACAGTTATTTTCTACTTGGCATATTAGCACACATTTGGGATGAATCCAGACATGGGAGATCACTTTTCATATATTCTAACAGACCATTATGAGACTAATTTAAATATACTTGAGAAACAGCAGGTGCATGACATTCCTGTTCAGTAACTAAGTTGCATCCAACTGTTTGTGGCACCATGATCTGCAGCATGCCAGGCTTCCTTGTCCTTCACTCTCTCCTGGAGTTTTCTCTGACCCATGTCCATTGAGTCAGTGATGCAATCAAACCATCTCATCCTTTGTTGTCCTCTTCTTCTCTTGCCTTCAGTCTTTCTCAGCATCAGAGTCTTTTCCAGTGAGTCAGTTCTTCACGTCAGGTGGCCAAAGTATTGGAGATTTTGCGTCAGCATCAGTCCTTCCAATGAATTTTCAAGGTTGATTTCCTATAGAATTGACTAGTGTGATCTCCTTGCTGCCCAAGGAAGTCTCAACAGTCTTCTCTAGCACCAGAGTGTGAAAACATCAATTTTTCAGGATTCAGCCTTCTTTATGGTCTAAATTTCGTATCAGTACATGACGACTGGAAAAACCATACCATTGACTATCCAAACCTTTGTCAGAAAAATGATCTCTCTGCTTTTTAATACACTATCTAGGCTTCTCATAGCTTTTCTTCCAAGGAGAAAGCATCTTTTAATTTCATGACTGTAGTCACCATAGGAAATGATTTTGGAGCCCAAGGAAATAAAGTCTGTCATTGTTTCCACTTTTTGTTCATTTGTTTGTCATGAAGTAATGAGACTGGATGTCATGATCTTTGTTTTTCTTAATGTTGAGATACTATGTAAGAAAGGGAGGGGAGGTAAAATAGACAGAATAAAGCTTATTGAAGACATATTATAGCAAACTTTCAGACCTGAAGTGTTTTTGAGGAGACCTAGGCACTTGGTCTTAAGAGATGAACTACCTACTAGTAAAGCCAAGGATAATAAAAACGTGGATGCCATGGAAAATTATGACTTGTACAGAAATAGATCTATTAAGAAGGAAAGTTGTTTACATATATCTACTCATATATTTGGAGGTTTGTACGAGAGGAACAGACGGCATTTGGTGACCACAGTTATTTTCTACTTGGCATATTAGCACACATTTGGGATGAATCCAGACATGGGAGATCACTTTTCATATATTCTAACAGACCATTATGAGACTAATTTAAATATACTTGAGAAACAGCAGGTGCATGACATTCCTGTTCAGTAACTAAGTTGCATCCAACTGTTTGTGGCACCATGATCTGCAGCATGCCAGGCTTCCTTGTCCTTCACTCTCTCCTGGAGTTTTCTCTGACCCATGTCCATTGAGTCAGTGATGCAATCAAACCATCTCATCCTTTGTTGTCCTCTTCTTCTCTTGCCTTCAGTCTTTCTCAGCATCAGAGTCTTTTCCAGTGAGTCAGTTCTTCACGTCAGGTGGCCAAAGTATTGGAGATTTTGCGTCAGCATCAGTCCTTCCAATGAATTTTCAAGGTTGATTTCCTATAGAATTGACTAGTGTGATCTCCTTGCTGCCCAAGGAAGTCTCAACAGTCTTCTCTAGCACCAGAGTGTGAAAACATCAATTTTTCAGGATTCAGCCTTCTTTATGGTCTAAATTTCGTATCAGTACATGACGACTGGAAAAACCATACCATTGACTATCCAAACCTTTGTCAGAAAAATGATCTCTCTGCTTTTTAATACACTATCTAGGCTTCTCATAGCTTTTCTTCCAAGGAGAAAGCATCTTTTAATTTCATGACTGTAGTCACCATAGGAAATGATTTTGGAGCCCAAGGAAATAAAGTCTGTCATTGTTTCCACTTTTTGTTCATTTGTTTGTCATGAAGTAATGAGACTGGATGTCATGATCTTTGTTTTTCTTAATGTTGAGATACTATGTAAGAAAGGGAGGGGAGGTAAAATAGACAGAATAAAGCTTATTGAAGACATATTATAGCAAACTTTCAGACCTGAAGTGTTTTTGAGGAGACCTAGGCACTTGGTCTTAAGAGATGAACTACCTACTGTAGCACAAATCACAATGCCATTACTGAAGTCTTCAGCTATCTACCAAATATAATTTCACCCATCTCTGTGGCTAAGTTTTCACAAAATAAAACTGAAGTCTCAGAGAGCCCAAAGAATCTATCTAAACACTCCTGCATTACTTTCACTTATTACTAATCATATTATTAGCTATTGTACATGAATTGAGAATATTGAGATGTGAGTGCCCACACATGGATGAATTATTCAAATACCGGTATATTAAGCATTCTGAAAAGTTGGAAAATACTTTTCTTTTCAAATACTTAAAAAAAAAGTAAACTTATATAAGATAATGTGGTTCCCACAGCGTGCAATGAGTTTTTCTCCTTTCTTCTGCAGAAAATAGCGAATTTTTTTCTGGTAACTCTACATTATCAATATATTGATTTCCTAAATAATATAGAGAAATGCAACTTCTACTTCCTTCATTTATGTCACTCTGCCAATGAGAAACTGTTACTTTCCCTGCTGTGAGTATTTCTGGCTTTGAAATTCCCACCATACTGTAATTTATTATTCATTTATTTAATAGCAAAATAGGCAGACAACAGAAATAAAACATATTAAATTATTTTTAATATTTATCAATATGATAGAATTAGGAGTAAATGTAAGTGCATATTCTAATTTGTATTTTGTTGCTGCTCTTATATTAAAGGAATAAAACCCTAAATGTGATGAAAAGGTTTCTGCTAAGACGAGAGATTCAGATTAAAATTAACATATTTTCAACACTGGAGACAGAAAAGGTTAGATTAAGCAGTTTTAAATATTAAACATAGACTAAAGAATCTATGTTTTCTGTTTATATCTTAATCTTGCTTTTATTATTCATTGCATATTTGTAGATATAAGGGCATATGTAGAAGACCCTACTTGAATTTCCCTTACAATCTGAGAACTAATCTTTAGCCTAATACTCATATTTGTTGCTTCACTAATAAAAATGAAGTGTTCTTGTTGTATGCAATTATTAGTCAAATTGTGATACACACTAATCTTTGTTTTAATCAGCTACTGTATAACAAAATAAGCCATTTTAACACCAAGAGATGAACTACCTACTGTAGCACAAATCACAATGCCATTACTGAAGTCTTCAGCTATCTACCAAATATAATTTCACCCATCTCTGTGGCTAAGTTTTCACAAAATAAAACTGAAGTCTCAGAGAGCCCAAAGAATCTATCTAAACACTCCTGCATTACTTTCACTTATTACTAATCATATTATTAGCTATTGTACATGAATTGAGAATATTGAGATGTGAGTGCCCACACATGGATGAATTATTCAAATACCGGTATATTAAGCATTCTGAAAAGTTGGAAAATACTTTTCTTTTCAAATACTTAAAAAAAAAGTAAACTTATATAAGATAATGTGGTTCCCACAGCGTGCAATGAGTTTTTCTCCTTTCTTCTGCAGAAAATAGCGAATTTTTTTCTGGTAACTCTACATTATCAATATATTGATTTCCTAAATAATATAGAGAAATGCAACTTCTACTTCCTTCATTTATGTCACTCTGCCAATGAGAAACTGTTACTTTCCCTGCTGTGAGTATTTCTGGCTTTGAAATTCCCACCATACTGTAATTTATTATTCATTTATTTAATAGCAAAATAGGCAGACAATAGAAATAAAACATATTAAATTATTTTTAATATTTATCAATATGATAGAATTAGGAGTAAATGTAAGTGCATATTCTAATTTGTATTTTGTTGCTGCTCTTATATTAAAGGAATAAAACCCTAAATGTGATGAAAAGGTTTCTGCTAAGACGAGAGATTCAGATTAAAATTAACATATTTTCAACACTGGAGACAGAAAAGGTTAGATTAAGCAGTTTTAAATATTAAACATAGACTAAAGAATCTATGTTTTCTGTTTATATCTTAATCTTGCTTTTATTATTCATTGCATATTTGTAGATATAAGGGCATATGTAGAAGACCCTACTTGAATTTCCCTTACAATCTGAGAACTAATCTTTAGCCTAATACTCATATTTGTTGCTTCACTAATAAAAATGAAGTGTTCTTGTTGTATGCAATTATTAGTCAAATTGTGATACACACTAATCTTTGTTTTAATCAGCTACTGTATAACAAAATAAGCCATTTTTAACACCATATTATGACACCACTATCCATTTGGTGGCTGTTTATTAAAGACAGAAGCATGTGACAATATCATACAGCTTCTAAAACTCTAACATTGCGAGACTACAACTACCAGTAGATAACTGTGACAGCAGCTAATTGCATCATCATTATTAATGATCTGATTTATCTTTAAGCATAGTAAATGGGCATTGGAATTTAATTCTATATAAGAATCAATGCATCTAGAATCTGAATGATATTGCTTATACAACATTGTGTAACAAATCTATATTAAGCAAAGATACTCACACAAAATAGGAGAGACTCCTAAATTCTCAGCTAATTGACGTGTGATGTGAATGTGATATATGCCAAAACCATTACATTTCTTTACCATTGGAATGTAAATAATAAGAGATATATACCTTTGCCAGGACAATGGCTCTCAACTAAGGGAAATTTTCTGCAGAAACACTCGCTTACATAATAAATATTTGTCAATTTCTGGATATATTTTCATTTTTCAAGGCGAGAGGAAGGGCTATGGCATATAGAGGAGATGCCAGGGATGTTAGAGGCATTCTACAATGCACATGACAGTCCACACCTGGCTCAAAATACATGTTTCCAAGTTTGAGAAACCTTGTTGCGATGTCAAAAGCTTCCTCGAAGAGACCACATATGAGTTTACCATTAAAAAATGCAAATAGAGGGCTTCTTTGGTGGTCCAGTGTGTAAAGAATCCACCTTGCAGTGCAAGAAGCACCGGTTAGCTAAGATTTTGTTGCTGCTCTTATATTAAAGGAATAAAACCCTAAATGTGATGAAAAGGTTTCTGCTAAGACGAGAGATTCAGATTAAAATTAACATATTTTCAACACTGGAGACAGAAAAGGTTAGATTAAGCAGTTTTAAATATTAAACATAGACTAAAGAATCTATGTTTTCTGTTTATATCTTAATCTTGCTTTTATTATTCATTGCATATTTGTAGATATAAGGGCATATGTAGAAGACCCTACTTGAATTTCCCTTACAATCTGAGAACTAATCTTTAGCCTAATACTCATATTTGTTGCTTCACTAATAAAAATGAAGTGTTCTTGTTGTATGCAATTATTAGTCAAATTGTGATACACACTAATCTTTGTTTTAATCAGCTACTGTATAACAAAATAAGCCATTTTTAACACCATATTATGACACCACTATCCATTTGGTGGCTGTTTATTAAAGACAGAAGCATGTGACAATATCATACAGCTTCTAAAACTCTAACATTGCGAGACTACAACTACCAGTAGATAACTGTGACAGCAGCTAATTGCATCATCATTATTAATGATCTGATTTATCTTTAAGCATAGTAAATGGGCATTGGAATTTAATTCTATATAAGAATCAATGCATCTAGAATCTGAATGATATTGCTTATACAACATTGTGTAACAAATCTATATTAAGCAAAGATACTCACACAAAATAGGAGAGACTCCTAAATTCTCAGCTAATTGACGTGTGATGTGAATGTGATATATGCCAAAACCATTACATTTCTTTACCATTGGAATGTAAATAATAAGAGATATATACCTTTGCCAGGACAATGGCTCTCAACTAAGGGAAATTTTCTGCAGAAACACTCGCTTACATAATAAATATTTGTCAATTTCTGGATATATTTTCATTTTTCAAGGCGAGAGGAAGGGCTATGGCATATAGAGGAGATGCCAGGGATGTTAGAGGCATTCTACAATGCACATGACAGTCCACACCTGGCTCAAAATACATGTTTCCAAGTTTGAGAAACCTTGTTGCGATGTCAAAAGCTTCCTCGAAGAGACCACATATGAGTTTACCATTAAAAAATGCAAATAGAGGGCTTCTTTGGTGGTCCAGTGTGTAAAGAATCCACCTTGCAGTGCAAGAAGCACCGGTTAGATTCCTGGCCAGGAAAGATCTCACGTGTTGTGGAGTGGCTGAACCAGTGTGTCCAATTATGAGCCAGTGGTCTGGAGCACATGTGCCCAGAGCCAGTGCTCTGCAGCGAGAAAAGCCACAGCAATGGGAGGACCACACAGCCCAAATAATAAAGATGGATCAAAATAAATAAATAGAAAACCAATAAAAGAGGCAAAAATTTTTTAAAAATGTAACTAGAATTTCAAAAGGCAGAATTGGGGTAAAAATGTAATGAAACTGAGTGGTCAGTGTGAACAAAATTCATGATTTGTAAGCTACAGGTCATATTCAAGGAATAAATGGTAAATATTTAGTTACTAGCTTTTAATGTAATATACAGACAGGTATAGAAGAGGGAAGGCAGAAAAACTGAGTTGAGAGACTTTGGAAGATATACAACTGTGTATATATGTATACATGTGCATATAGGTGCACATGTGCAAAACAAAAATAGTATGTTCCATTTTGTAACAAAATGAGATGATTCTGTGATTCTATTTTGCAGAAGTTTTTATGATTGCTGTTTTGTTTTGCTTTGTTTTAGGTAGCTGTTATTTCTGACAGTCTTCCAGTGTTTTTCCTAAAGAATGAATGCATTTCAGTTTATAGATTTAGAAGTATGTACACAGCCACTCAGCTGCAACCAATGGTAACTTAGCCAGCTTTGTAATATTTATACTGTAAATAATGTCAGAATGCACATGTACATATCTCAAATGTTTTTTGGTAATATTTTCTCAAAAGTGCTTTAGTAACAGTGGTGGCTTATATGAAGACAGTCTTTACACATAGTTATTTTGGGGAAACTTGAAGCAGAAGTTTACAGCTTCTATTAACACTGAAGTAGTAGTGGAGCACAAATAACTAGACCTATTAACAAATTGTTGTAGAAATTGATTTGATGCAGTGAGTGCTTATTTGAGCATGTGAAGTTTGAAGGAGGATCCAAGTTTATAGGACAAGTGCTTGAAGGCAATGTAGAAGTGTGATAGTTAACTTTAAATATGAGCTTGACAAGAGCCATAGGGTGCCCAGAAATTTGGTCTAACATTATGTCTGGGAAGTGTTTTGAATGAGACTAACATTTGAAGTCAGTAGTTTGAGAAAAGCAGATTGCCCTTAATATGGATGAGGACAATTCTGTCATTTGAAGACCTGAACAAAGCAAAAATGTGGATCTACCTACAAATCAGAGGGTCGCGAACTGCCAATTTAATAAGAGGGTGTCTAACTCCTATCTAACTGCCTTCTAACCAGGACAGAAGTTTCTTTCTGCTTTGTTCCAAGATAAAATGTTTATTTAAAAGAAATCTGAACATGTCTCATCACTGATTTTTGGTTGTTGAAATATCAACATCACAGAAATTTTGACAAAAATGTAATAACTTCTAATTTTATATCATAAGTATGGTAATGCCTCATAAATTTATCCACATAGCTTGTAAATGAAGTTTCAGAAACCCAAAAATGTAGGAATGTCTTGAAAAAGAGGAATGGCTGCTTTTAATGACAACAAATTAGTATGTTCCATTTTGTAACAAAATGAGATGATTCTGTGATTCTATTTTGCAGAAGTTTTTATGATTGCTGTTTTGTTTTGCTTTGTTTTAGGTAGCTGTTATTTCTGACAGTCTTCCAGTGTTTTTCCTAAAGAATGAATGCATTTCAGTTTATAGATTTAGAAGTATGTACACAGCCACTCAGCTGCAACCAATGGTAACTTAGCCAGCTTTGTAATATTTATACTGTAAATAATGTCAGAATGCACATGTACATATCTCAAATGTTTTTTGGTAATATTTTCTCAAAAGTGCTTTAGTAACAGTGGTGGCTTATATGAAGACAGTCTTTACACATAGTTATTTTGGGGAAACTTGAAGCAGAAGTTTACAGCTTCTATTAACACTGAAGTAGTAGTGGAGCACAAATAACTAGACCTATTAACAAATTGTTGTAGAAATTGATTTGATGCAGTGAGTGCTTATTTGAGCATGTGAAGTTTGAAGGAGGATCCAAGTTTATAGGACAAGTGCTTGAAGGCAATGTAGAAGTGTGATAGTTAACTTTAAATATGAGCTTGACAAGAGCCATAGGGTGCCCAGAAATTTGGTCTAACATTATGTCTGGGAAGTGTTTTGAATGAGACTAACATTTGAAGTCAGTAGTTTGAGAAAAGCAGATTGCCCTTAATATGGATGAGGACAATTCTGTCATTTGAAGACCTGAACAAAGCAAAAATGTGGATCTACCTACAAATCAGAGGGTCGCGAACTGCCAATTTAATAAGAGGGTGTCTAACTCCTATCTAACTGCCTTCTAACCAGGACAGAAGTTTCTTTCTGCTTTGTTCCAAGATAAAATGTTTATTTAAAAGAAATCTGAACATGTCTCATCACTGATTTTTGGTTGTTGAAATATCAACATCACAGAAATTTTGACAAAAATGTAATAACTTCTAATTTTATATCATAAGTATGGTAATGCCTCATAAATTTATCCACATAGCTTGTAAATGAAGTTTCAGAAACCCAAAAATGTAGGAATGTCTTGAAAAAGAGGAATGGCTGCTTTTAATGTCAACACATTGCTGCAAGCCTGGTTTTTGAGTCATCATAAATATAATCACGAGAATCACAGGATTATAGCTGCCCTCAGCTCAGATACATAAGATATTAAGGAGAAGCTCCTTCTGTTCTGTTAAGGATGGTTTGATGATGGTCTCTTTGTACCAGTAGAGTCACCCGCACCTCTGCATTCACCCCAACAATCAAAAATTACTTTTTAAAAATATTTGCTTATTTATTTGTTTGTTTATTTACTATCCTGGGTTTGTACTGCCACACGCAGGCTTTTCTCTAGTTCTGTTGAGTGGAGGCTACCCTCTAATTGTGGTGTGAGGGCTTCTCATTGTGGTCACTTCTCTTGTTGCTGGGTGCTCAAGGGCATGCAGGCTTTCCTAGTAGTGGTTCAGGGCTCTAGAGTGTGGGATCAGTCGCTGTGGTACATGAATTTAGTGCTTTTCAGTATATGAGATCCAGAGATCTGTCTCCTGTATTGACAAGTGGATTCTTTACCACTGAGTCACCAGGAAAGACCCCCAAAATATCTTTGATAAAATGAGAATCTCAGTCTGTATAATGTTCATAATGTTCTGCCTCTTTTTTTTTTTAAAGATTTATTTATTTATTTATTTTTGGGGCGGGGGTCGGGTTGGGGAGGGAGGGGAGTGGGCAGGCCACTTCTATTGGTCTTTCATTTCTCTATTTTCATCCGTCTTTGTTCTTTGGCTCCTGTGGGCCTCCCATCGCGGTGGCTTCTGTCGTCGCAGAGCACCGGCTCTGGGCTCATGCGCTCCAGGGCTCATGCGCTCCAGAGCTCCGGCTCGGTGATTGGACACATCAGTCCAGCCGCTCCGCGGCACGTTGGATCTTCCCAGGCCAGGGCTCGAACCGGCGCCCCTTGCACTGCAAGGCGGTGTCCTTTTCCACTGGACGACCAGGGGAAGGCCTGTTCTGCCTCTTTTCTTGGGATGACACTGAACTCTTTTACAACTTAGTTTCCCCATTTAATAGGTAATTAACAATTATTACTTCATTGATTTCTGTCAGATATTTCCGAGACTATTTATCTAAAACACCTGGAAAGCACTAAACATTAGCTCTAATTATTATAGATACAGGCTTTGTAAATTTTAAATGAATATAAATGCTTGAAACAGTTTTCTCCAGTAGGCAGGGATCTAGTCTTTGTTATGCTTTTGGTAATAAAATATACTTCATTTTTTAATCTCCCTCTTTAGAGGAGCTTCCCAGGTGGCACTAGTGGTAAAGAACCCACCCACGAATGCAGGAGACATGAGATGTGGATTTGATCCCTGAGTCTGGAATATCCTTTGGAGGAGGATATGTAACCCACTCCAGTATTCTTGCCTAGAGAATCGCATGGAGAGAGGAGCCTGGAGGGCTACAGTCCATGGGGTCATAAAGAGTTGTACATGACTGGAGCAACTTAGCACACACATATCTTTAGAATTCAACATCTAGTCTACAGCTTTTTCCTACACTGAAAATTTCTATTTTATGAATATCTTATGAGAGTTCTTTTCTGAATTTTACAAAATATTTGACAACTATGTCCTTCTTTTGGCACATATTCAATAGATCGTAATAAATTTATTTTGAAGTAGGCAAAAAGATCTCATATTTCCCTCCCTGTGATAAGATAAATATACCTTTTAATTTAATAGTTAGTATTAGAAATATGATTGAAGGAGAAAGATGTCCTCAATGTATACCTGAATCTCTAACAGCAGAAACAAATTTATAACATAGACAAGGCATTACTGTCTGATCTTCAATGATCAGAAAACTTGATTTAAGAATTAAATAAACAAAGAAAGAAACAGTTATAATTATAACTACCACGTGATAAAAATAAAATCTCATATCCATTTTTATTGTGCATATAATTTTCTACATTGATATTTTAAATGTATTTTTTGCTTCACTTAACAAATATCAAACTTATGCATCTCTCAAATGTGTATTGCCACTTCTTGCCTTCAAAATAACTGAGAAGTAAAGAAAAGGATAATTGTCATTAGAAAGTTGATATCAAAGTAATATCTAAACCATAAACATAAAGTCATGAACATTAAGAAGTCCTATGGCATATTAATATCAACAAATGATATCTAAGTCATAAGTAAAATGAAGCATTATTCTTAGGCAAAAAAAGGGAAGTACTCATTCATAAACAGTACAAGCATTGCAGGGAGGAAACGAATTCTGACACCATGATGCAAACTGTTTTTTTTTTTTTTTGACTTGCTTTCTGTTGCTTTTATTATGATCATACTTAATGGCTTGCCTTGAGGACCCGGCCCTTCAGCCTGAGGGTTAAAGCAAAATTTCTGTCATCAGAACCCTGTCCACCTGTGGATGAGAGGAAGGGAGAAATTAACACGTCCTCTGCCTAAGACCTGCCTTTCTAAGAGACGTTTGTAAGATTAATGGCCTTTTTGCTTTGCTTCCTCACCTACCCCCATCTCTGATCTATAACATAACCTGGCATCCAAACCTCAGTAAAATGTTTTTTTCCCGAGGCACTAGCCTGCCATCTTCTTGGTCAGCTGTGTTCCAAATAAAGTTGTTTTCCTTTCCTCAACACCTCCTCTCTCGGATTCATTGGCCTCTTGTGCAGCAAGCAGAGAGAACTCGGACACAGTAATATAAGTACTGATCTTATCACTCAAAAGTGAACTTTTGTATATTATATTTGTCAACCAAAATATGTAGTCACAACTTGAAAGTAAAGTTATTTTATTTGCTGGGAACGTTTACAACTGTGAGCCTGGGAAACAGCATCTCAATAGCTCTGAGAAAACTCTTCTAAGGAGTCAAGTTGGAAGTCAGGCTATATAAAGCTTGCAACAAAGGAATGAGGCAGTCTGAACATCAGAGATTAGGTATCAAATTAAGGAATTAAATAAACAAAGAAAGAAACAGTTATAATTATAACTACCACGTGATAAAAATAAAATCTCATATCCATTTTATTGTTCATATAATTTTCTACATTGATATTTTAAATGTATTTTTTGCTTCACTTAACAAATATCAAACTTATGCATCTCTCAAATGTGTATTGCCACTTCTTGCCTTCAAAATAACTGAGAAGTAAAGAAAAGGATAATTGTCATTAGAAAGTTGATATCAAAGTAATATCTAAACCATAAACATAAAGTCATGAACATTAAGAAGTCCTATGGCATATTAATATCAACAAATGATATCTAAGTCATAAGTAAAATGAAGCATTATTCTTAGGCAAAAAAAGGGAAGTACTCATTCATAAACAGTACAAGCATTGCAGGGAGGAAACGAATTCTGACACCATGATGCAAACTGTTTTTTTTTTTTTTTTTGACTTGCTTTCTGTTGCTTTTATTATGATCATACTTAATGGCTTGCCTTGAGGACCCGGCCCTTCAGCCTGAGGGTTAAAGCAAAATTTCTGTCATCAGAACCCTGTCCACCTGTGGATGAGAGGAAGGGAGAAATTAACACGTCCTCTGCCTAAGACCTGCCTTTCTAAGAGACGTTTGTAAGATTAATGGCCTTTTTGCTTTGCTTCCTCACCTACCCGCATCTCTGATCTATAACATAACCTGGCATCCAAACCTCAGTAAAATGTTTTTTTCCCGAGGCACTAGCCTGCCATCTTCTTGGTCAGCTGTGTTCCAAATAAAGTTGTTTTCCTTTCCTCAACACCTCCTCTCTCGGATTCATTGGCCTCTTGTGCAGCAAGCAGAGAGAACTCGGACACAGTAATATAAGTACTGATCTTATCACTCAAAAGTGAACTTTTGTATGTTATATTTGTCAACCAAAATATGTAGTCACAACTTGAAAGTAAAGTTATTTTATTTGCTGGGAACGTTTACAACTGTGAGCCTGGGAAACAGCATCTCAATAGCTCTGAGAAAACTCTTCTAAGGAGTCAAGTTGGAAGTCAGGCTATATAAAGCTTGCAACAAAGGAATGAGGCAGTCTGAACATCAGAGATTAGGTATCAAGTTTAGGAATTTAACATTCTATGTATGGTAATATGGAAGTCACTGGGCTAACTGAATTCATTCTTTTCACATGCACTTAAGTCAACTGGGGCCAACCCGATTTCCTTGTTGACCTTGTTTCTTTCATTCTCCCAGTTCCTCTGCAATCATCAGGGTGGGTGGCAACATCCTTTGGATCACAGTTTAGAGTGCTCTCATTCACACTGGGAGACCAGTAATTGCTGATGGCTGTGACAATTGTATTTATTAATATGGAAGGAGATATTTTCATTTCACATATTTTTATTCATATTTATAAATTATATATATGAAATTTTATTATGTATTTCATATATTATAGCATATATACAATTTCACTTTTTAAATTTAAAAAACAATACATATAATGTATATAAAACTTATCTCTCTCTGCAAAATACTTTGGAACGAGTGTAATGCAAGTAGATACTTCTAGAAGAGACAATAAACATCCAGAATGCAGATTTCTTAGTTCACTCACACATTTTAACACGGGATCATTTATAACACATAATGTGAGGTTTCCTTGATTTTCTTCTCCTCTCTCAGTACCTGCTCTCTCCTGTTTTAGATAGGAAGAAATAACTATTGAACAGATGTATTTTCTTATGCTTTCTTGGTTTTCTCAGTCAGGGGGAAGAGAAGATGGATCTCAGGATGTATTTGTTGAAGCCTTTCTGTGGTTATTACTTTTTCTGATCCCTTCTCTTCTGAATTCCAGAGATTCATAAATGATTCATTGAACAGATAACTGCATGCTTTTTAATAACAAATTCAGTTTCTCAAGAACCTTCATAATTAGTTTCAAACAAATTCTAAGGGCAATCTTTAAGATCTATTTCTACTAAGGTCACTTAACATAATGACACATTAGTAAAAAAGAAAATTTTTGGTTTTCTTAAAGCATATAAAGTGAGCTATGACTAATTTCAGGTCTCAACCCCATCTTAACATCATTTACATGTGCGCCAGAGTTTTTGAGAAATTCTTGCTACACTTCGTTCCTTTCTTCTCTTTGCCAAAGAAACAACAGTAAGAACACTGTCTGGTTAGACAAATATTATGTATCTATCACCTGACATTTACACTATGCAGCACATAGCCAAATATACAGATGCATCTTCCTTGTACCAACAGTCTTCCCAATGTCATGAATGATTAGATTGGTCTATAAGTTCATAAATTGTCCTTAGTGTAGTTTTTTTTCTCCTTTTAAACACTCACTACAATGAACCTCTGTCCATTCCTGTATATTGTACATTTCTTCAACTGAAACCAAAGCCTTTAAAAAAAAAACAAAAATGACTAAACTTAGAACATTAATGACCAGACATCTTACCACTCAAAAGAGACAGAGTATTAAGATTATAGTAATACAGCGTAATTATCAATGTACAAACTGATGTTAATTTTAATGAGCAATATTTATTAGAAATGTATCTTTTTGTTAGCTGTTACAATGACAAATTCTTTAAAAAAGCTCTACCTGCCATTTTATTGAATAGACTAGAAGAAGAATAGTTTAGAATCATAGCTTTAAACTCTGTTATGTGTTTAGAAATGACTCAAGGTTTTCTATCCTAGAGTTCCATGGGTCTCCTTAAGTTTTCTTTCAGAATTTTTTCACCAGGAGAGCATTTGCCATAAAGGATAATTAACATTTGAAAGAGGAAATGACAACCAACTCCATTATTCTTACTCTGAGAATCCAATAGATAGAGGGAGCCTGGTGGGCTACAGTCCATGGGGTCGCAAAGTGCCAGGCATGACTCTGCGATCAGGCAGGCAGAGAATTAACATTTGATAGGCAGTGAGAAAAAAACTTTTGACTCATGAGTTACTATGGGTCAGAAGATGTTTCCTTCTTCAAGAATAACATATTCCATTCAAAGGCAGTAGCTGGAGGTTCATGCAGTGAAATAAAATTTTCAAAAACCTCTATCCTGGCATACTAGTTGTGAAGCTTGAGATTGCTTAACATACCAACTTAGAAAAAAATAGAAAAAAAAGAACAATAATGAACAAAAGGAATATTTGACTTGCTGAATTTTACAAATTGAGAATGAACACCTGAGTTTTTAGCTCCTCTTCTACCTACGAATTGAAGCCAATATATAATGTTTCAGCTGTATTTCCAAAATATTTCACAGTGAAATAATGTTCTTCCTATTCTTAGTGATATAATAAAGTCTCTGCATACTAGTAGGGTGAGAAATGTTAGTGAAGAGATTATTTCAACAGCTACCATCATTGAAAGTGAAAGTTTTTATTGCTCAGTAGTGGCCAACTTTTTGTGATTTCAAGAAGTGTGACCTGCCTGTCTTTGGAATTCTCCAAGCAAGAAGACTGGAGTAAGAGTCACTCCCCTTTCCAAGGGATCTTGTTGACCCAGGGGTTGAACCCAGGTCTCCTGCATTGATGACCAATTCTTAACTCTCTGAGCCACCAGTTGCTTACCATTGTTGGACAGGACTTAATTATGGAGTAAGAGTGTTGAAATAATTCAAATTAGACTTAGATAAAGATAGAAATTAATGGGAAGAAAGAAAAATTCCCCAAAGAAGCATCCTATATTTATTTCTGAAAATAGGATTGTCTATTGAGGAAAGGTAGTTGCTGCAAAGTGCCCTGGTTTTCCTTCAATTTCACTTGGGTAGCTCAAGTATTGGGGAAGCACTGTCTGTTGAAAGCCCCTAAAATGTCTCTAGCATTGATACAAACAAGAGCATTTCCTGAAGCCAGCACACACAGCCATTTTTTATTGCTAAGAATAGTCAACAATTCCATTCAAACAATAATGGCCAAGTTTTGATGACAGATAGAGGCATAAAGACAGAGACAACTGTCCTTTAAAATTGAAACATGAGGACTGCTAGAAATAGCTTGCTAGTTATAAACAATCACTGGGAGGCATAAGGAGGAAAACAATGTCTGTGATTAAACATATAAGCTTTTCATAACAAATTCAACATTTTAAAATTTCTTGCTGGTAAAATAAGTGAGTAATTATTTCAAGATACCTGTGTTAGCTCATTTTTATAGCAAACTAGTGCCTATATACATTTACTTACATGTATATGCTGTTGTTGTGCAGTTGTTCAGTTCTATCCACTCTTTCCTACCCCATGGACTGCAGTACACAGGCATCCAGTTGTTCACCATCTCCTGGAGCTTGCTTAAACCCATGTACACTAAGTTGATGATGTCATCCAACCATCTCATCCTCTTCTCCTCCTGCCAGTAGTCTTTCCCAACAAGGTCTTTGACACTAAGTCAGTTCTTCACATGAGGTGGCTGAACATTGGAGCTTCAGCTTCAGCATCAGTCCTTCCAATGGATATTCAGGGTTGACTTCCTTTAGAATTAACTGGCTTGATTTCCTTGCTGTCCAAGGGATTCTCAAGAGTCTACTCCAACACAATTCAAAGGCATTCAATCTTTGGCATTCAGCCTGCTTTATAATCCAACTCTCACATCTGTACATGACTACTGGAAAAACCATAGCCTTGACTATATGGACCTTTGTGAGCAAAGTAATGTCTTTGGTTTTAAATGCACAGTCTTGGTTTGTCACAGCTTTTCTTCCAAGGAGCATGTGTCTTTTGATTTTGTGGGTGCAGTTACTGTTTACAGTGGCTTCAGAGTCCAAGAAAATAAAGACTCTCACTGTTTTCATTGTTTGCCCATCTGTCTGCAATGAAGTAATGGCATCAGATGCCATGATTTCAGTTTTCTGAATGTTGAGTTTTAGATCAGTATTTCACTCTCTTTCACCTTTCCACAGTTTGGTTGTGATCCACACAGTCAAAAGATTTAGTGTAGTCAATGAATCAGAAGTAGATGTTTTTCTGGAATTCTCTTGACTTTTCTATGATCCAATGGATTTTGTCAATTTGATTCCTGGTTCTTCTACTTTTTTGAAATCCAACTTGTACATCTGGAAGTTCTTGGTTCACATACTGTGGAAGCCTAGCTTTGGAGGATTTTGAGAATAAAGATTGAGGACAATTGTGTAGTAGTCTGAAGATTCTTTGGCATTGCCTTTCCTTGTTATTGGGATGAATACTGACCTCTCTTAGTCCTGTGGCCATTGCTGAGTTTTCCAAATTTGTTGGCATATTGAATGCACAATTTTAATAGCATCAAGGCAAGTTGGTTGTCTGAAGAAGTGTTACAAATAGCTGAAAAAAGAAGAGAAGTGATAGGCAATGGAGAAAAGGGAAGATATACCCATCTGAATTCAGAGTTCCAAATAATAGCAAGGAGAGCTAAGAAAGACTTCCTAAGTGAGCAATGCAAAGAAATAGAGGAAAACAATAGAATGGGAAAGAGTAGAGAAAATTAGGGATACCAAGGGAAGATTTCATGCAAAGATGGCCACAATAAAGGACACAAATAGTATTAAACTAACAGAGCAGAAAATATTAAGAAGAAGTGTCAAGAATACACAGAAGAACTATACAAAAAGATATTATTGACCTGAGTAACTATCATGGTGTGGTCACTCACCTAGAGCCAGGCATCCATGAGTGTGAAGTCAGGTGGATCTTAGGAAGCATCACTATGAACAAGGTTAGTGGAGGTGACGGAATTCCAGCTGAGCTATTTCAAATACTAAAAGATGATGCTGTTAAAGTGCTGCACACATATATGAAAGAGAGGAAATTCTGAATTATTTTCCCTTTTCTAGCTTTGCTATCTTGTACATGTTAATTTTGTTTATATTTTTATTCTAAGTACTAAATCTGTTTACTCATCTATATAAAACATTTTCAAAGGTTGATGTCACTATTCTTTAAAAAAAAAAAAAAACCTTTTATTTATTTATTTTTGGCTGTGCTGGGTCTTTGTTGATGTGTGGGTTTAGCTGCTCTGTGGTACATGGGATCTTCCTGGATCAGGGCTGAAACCTGTGTCTCCTGCATTGGCAGACAGCTTTTTAATCCACTGAGCCACAAGGGAAGCCCAATGTCACTATTCTTGATTATAGAAAGCTCTGTCCTTAAATGTAGAAATTTTATTACAGTTATTTTTAGAACATTTTTAAATATAATATGCAGATACATCTTATTTATCTGTATATGTTTAATGCATTCAAAATATCCAAGGCAATCTCATCATTGACAATAGTTGCATGTGTATTCTCTACATTGCAATGACTGGCAAGGACTGCAATGTGTATTATGCATATTTGGTATTGTAATTTTTATACATTAGCACAATATCAGATTTCAATGTCATAACACTAAAGAAAAGCATACACACATATTTATTTCCTAAGTACTACATGGCTTTGAAATATATAACATTATATTACTGATCACCTCTGTATATTTAAAGCTAAATAGATTTTCAGCTAAGAAACCATCAGTTAAGATGACAAATAAGAACAGCCAATTAACACATTCTTGAAGGAAAAAGAATTGATAAAAACTGTAAATTTATTAATCCAGACGATCACATACTGATAAAATCCCTGCATGAAGAATAACCTGTTGCACACAGGTTAATGAAATTTATAACTGCATTATGATTCATCCTTTAACTAAAATGATTTGTTTTAAAACTATTATTACTGTTCAGACAGTTGTTGGCTTATAATGGTTCAACTTAATATTTTTGACATTATAATGATGCAAAATTAATGCACATTCAGTAGAAACCATACTTTAAATTTGATTTCTGATCTTTTCTCAGGCTAGTGATATGCAATTTGACACACTCTCATAATGCTGGACAAGGACAGTGAACCAAGGTCCCCTCACTCCAGTCAGGAGAGCCAAGAAATGAGACAATTAAAGACCATTCTGTTTCTCAGTGTTAGTCCAACATCCAACAAATTACAGGAGATATTTATTATTTTTATAAAATAGGCTTTATGCTAGATAATTTCCCCCAATTATAGGTTTAATATAAAATTTCTAAGCATCTTTAAGGTAAGCTAGCCTTTTATGATGTTCAGTAGGTTAAATGTATTAAATGCATTTTCGACTTACAATATTTTCAATTTACAATGGGTTCAATGGGATAAAACCCCTTCATCAGTTGAGAAAGATAGGAAATTTTGCTCATAGAAAGTCTTGAGAGATTAAATTCTTTAATGTGTCATAGGAAAGTCACATAGGAAGTCATAGGAAATCTTGATAGTTTTGAAAAGGTTAATGATATTAATAAATACTTCATACATCATTATTCATTAAGTCATTAATCAATTAAACTGAAAAAAAGAACCCTACAGAAATGAAGACAACAGATGTCCCTGAGGCATCCTGCTACACATAATAAGAAAAACACATATGACTTTTGCATTCAGGTAAGATGCATTAATGCAACTTAGCCCTTTGACACACTTCTTATTATTCTTCTGCACAAATAATTGTAATTTCATATAAAATGATATTTAACAAAATCATACTTATATAAATAATTATATCACCCAAGTATAATATAGAGCAATACATATTTTTAAAAGGTCATTTACATAGATTTTAACTAATTATATTTCTTAGATTGGATTAATCTGAATGAATATAGTTAGCTTTAGAAAAATAGACTTTTCAATTCAACCATTGTTTTTTAAACAAAAATGTCAACTACTCCAAATTTTAGTAGTACTAATAAAGTTAATTAGCATTATAATTCATTGTATTACTAAACAAAAAGTACAGATTAAATGCCAAGATAATATAAACAGTCATGATAGGGAGACAGTCTAATTATCTCTCCTGATTTTGAATGGGCTATTATTTGACAATTATTACATGTAAGTTAGAAAGTCTCTCTAAAAATCCATATATATAGATTTGTAAGTTCAGAAAAGATACTGTATTTGTCTTTGCTTTCAATTGTCATGCTCAAGGCTTAGGATATAGTCGTATCTCATAAAAATGGTGATTTGAAATCAATGAATGATTTCTTAAATTAGAAGTGACCATCATTTTGTAGGAATTTAGAGTTTTGCAGCTGTGATTCATGATGCGAACAGCTGACACATTGGAAAAGATGGAAGGCAGAAGGGGTAGAAGGTGACAGGGGATGAGATGGTTGGATAGCTTCATCGATTCAATGAGCATGAACTTGGGCAAAATCCAGGAGACACTGAGGGACAGGGAATTTGGGTGTGCTACAGTCCAATGTGTTGCATGACTTGGCTACTAAATGACAGACAGCAAGCTAAATGAAAACATAATTCTTCATTCTATCTCATCTAATTCTGTCTATCATTAATTTGATCAACAACAATAAAAAAATGGTGAGTGAAAAATCTAAAATATAATCTCAAGAGAGGTGTTGAATATCATCATATATACATGAGATACATGTAAGATTTTCACAGTAGATAAGACAATTAGAGGACAGAGAGAAATAAAGGGTGTACCAGCATACAGGAAGCAATAAATCACTGTATATTCTCAATACTACAAGCATTCTATCAAGGGGATATGTCTTAGAAAGATAATCAAGTACCCTTGAAAGATAACAAGAGAGCCATGCATCATATTTTAGGAAAAGCCTTTTGACATATTAACAGTGTTTAATGTGAACACATAATAGAATGACTATATGCCTATAAGTCTCTCATCTGTGACAAAGTGCAATTTTTTTTAATGAGTTAGCTGTATACTTTAATTTGCAGTCAATTTATCTGAATATCTTTCAGATTAAAACTAGCTTAGAAAATCCCCATAAACGAAGAGTCAACACTTTGCTATATACTATGGCTGGTGATGCTTAAATTTGGATATTTAGAAAGTTTATATTTTTAACAAACTCCCAAGTTATTTCCTATTCACCTCAAAGTTTAAAAAATGTACTTGGAGAAACGTGGATTACTATTTACTGACTATAAACACTCATTTTATAGATGACAAATAGGCACTACTTCATAAGTATAAGACAGAAAATAAATTTTGTATGAAAATATTGTGACTTCCATAAGTATGTTTAGTAGCAGATTTTTTCCAGAGGTTTTCATCACTGTTTTATTTTCCTTACCTCAGTGAAGAAGTCATCACCCTTTCCTAAGTTATTAACTGTTTATAGACTGATACTCCCTTTTGCTTTCATGACAATCTTGGATTCATCATTCATTTAATAAATATTCTTTAAATATAGCCCTAGGTTTAAATATAACTCTAGCTTTTTCTTCTTAGTATATAAATTCCTTTAAAAGCTTTCAGACCCTCTGTCTTATTACAACTTTACTTCATGATTCAAGATTTAACTTTATTCGCACGACAGAGAGACAAACCATGAGGGACAGGGAATTCGGTGTGCTACAGTCCAATGTGTTGCATGACTTGGCTACTAAATGACAGACAGCAAGCTAAATGAAAACATAATTCTTCATTCTATCTCATCTAATTCTGTCTATCATTAATTTGATCAACAACAATAAAAAAATGGTGAGTGAAAAATCTAAAATATAATCTCAAGAGAGGTGTTGAATATCATCATATATACATGAGATACATGTAAGATTTTCACAGTAGATAAGACAATTAGAGGACAGAGAGAAATAAAGGGTGTACCAGCATACAGGAAGCAATAAATCACTGTATATTCTCAATACTACAAGCATTCTATCAAGGGGATATGTCTTAGAAAGATAATCAAGTACCCTTGAAAGATAACAAGAGAGCCATGCATCATATTTTAGGAAAAGCCTTTTGACATATTAACAGTGTTTAATGTGAACACATAATAGAATGACTATATGCCTATAAGTCTCTCATCTGTGACAAAGTGCAATTTTTTTTAATGAGTTAGCTGTATACTTTAATTTGCAGTCAATTTATCTGAATATCTTTCAGATTAAAACTAGCTTAGAAAATCCCCATAAACGAAGAGTCAACACTTTGCTATATACTATGGCTGGTGATGCTTAAATTTGGATATTTAGAAAGTTTATATTTTTAACAAACTCCCAAGTTATTTCCTATTCACCTCAAAGTTTAAAAAATGTACTTGGAGAAACGTGGATTACTATTTACTGACTATAAACACTCATTTTATAGATGACAAATAGGCACTACTTCATAAGTATAAGACAGAAAATAAATTTTGTATGAAAATATTGTGACTTCCATAAGTATGTTTAGTAGCAGATTTTTTCCAGAGGTTTTCATCACTGTTTTATTTTCCTTACCTCAGTGAAGAAGTCATCACCCTTTCCTAAGTTATTAACTGTTTATAGACTGATACTCCCTTTTGCTTTCATGACAATCTTGGATTCATCATTCATTTAATAAATATTCTTTAAATATAGCCCTAGGTTTAAATATAACTCTAGCTTTTTCTTCTTAGTATATAAATTCCTTTAAAAGCTTTCAGACCCTCTGTCTTATTACAACTTTACTTCATGATTCAAGATTTAACTTTATTCGCTAATTAACATCTAGCTAGTGTTAGAAACACTGGATTATTTTCTGATAATGTTCTGAAAAAAATCACCAAGCCCATCTTAGTTGTGAAGCCCAAAGGATCCCGTCCAGATGTAATGAGGCTTTATTATTTACTCAAAATCTCTATAATTTTCCTCAGTGTTAAGACTGAGGCTATATATTGCCTCGATTTGAAACATACACTAAATTTTAACCACCACTTTCTCTTCTTCAAATTTCCTTTCCTGCTCTTTCCTGCCTCTTATCTAAAAGGTATTCACTTTTTAGTGATCTTTTTAAATATCAATTTTTCTAATGTCTTTCTTGTCCTTGTAGACTTGGCTAATTGCTCCTGCAGAACTAGAACTAGATAATTATCTTTGCAAAGTGTATATGCCTCATGAGAAGTTGTTTGCTTAGTTTTTATCTTTCCAAAATGATTGCCAGCTCCCATGGAATAGAATCCAAGTTTTTTTGATTTTTGCTAAGAAGCTTTCAATAAATATTCTCTGAATGAACGAATTGCTACCCCTAATATTTTCCTCTGATGGCAAGCTTCTTTTAATTGTAATGCTCAGCCTTTTTCTTTCCACTATATTTATTCTTTCTTTAGAGTTTTCTAAACATGATTTGAATTCCCGTCTTATATATTGACAACTCTCCACCTTATAAATCCTACCATTCTTGTGTAGAAGCTAAGATCTTACATTACTTCCTCTCTTGCACATGGATTCAGGCTTTTGACCTGGGCTCTTGACAATTTGAAGATATGTACACAAGGAGAAATCTATTTTTCACATAAGAAATTCTATAGCAAAGAAGCACTTTCTAGTGTCCAATTTTGTATGAAAATATTGTGACTTCCATAAGTATGTTTAGTAGCAGATTTTTTCCAGAGGTTTTCATCACTGTTTTATTTTCCTTACCTCAGTGAAGAAGTCATCACCCTTTCCTAAGTTATTAACTGTTTATAGACTGATACTCCCTTTTGCTTTCATGACAATCTTGGATTCATCATTCATTTAATAAATATTCTTTAAATATAGCCCTAGGTTTAAATATAACTCTAGCTTTTTCTTCTTAGTATATAAATTCCTTTAAAAGCTTTCAGACCCTCTGTCTTATTACAACTTTACTTCATGATTCAAGATTTAACTTTATTCGCTAATTAACATCTAGCTAGTGTTAGAAACACTGGATTATTTTCTGATAATGTTCTGAAAAAAATCACCAAGCCCATCTTAGTTGTGAAGCCCAAAGGATCCCGTCCAGATGTAATGAGGCTTTATTATTTACTCAAAATCTCTATAATTTTCCTCAGTGTTAAGACTGAGGCTATATATTGCCTCGATTTGAAACATACACTAAATTTTAACCACCACTTTCTCTTCTTCAAATTTCCTTTCCTGCTCTTTCCTGCCTCTTATCTAAAAGGTATTCACTTTTTAGTGATCTTTTTAAATATCAATTTTTCTAATGTCTTTCTTGTCCTTGTAGACTTGGCTAATTGCTCCTGCAGAACTAGAACTAGATAATTATCTTTGCAAAGTGTATATGCCTCATGAGAAGTTGTTTGCTTAGTTTTTATCTTTCCAAAATGATTGCCAGCTCCCATGGAATAGAATCCAAGTTTTTTTGATTTTTGCTAAGAAGCTTTCAATAAATATTCTCTGAATGAACGAATTGCTACCCCTAATATTTTCCTCTGATGGCAAGCTTCTTTTAATTGTAATGCTCAGCCTTTTTCTTTCCACTATATTTATTCTTTCTTTAGAGTTTTCTAAACATGATTTGAATTCCCGTCTTATATATTGACAACTCTCCACCTTATAAATCCTACCATTCTTGTGTAGAAGCTAAGATCTTACATTACTTCCTCTCTTGCACATGGATTCAGGCTTTTGACCTGGGCTCTGACAATTTGAAAAAGACATATTCAGCAGCAACAATATGAAGATATGTACACAAGGAGAAATCTATTTTTCACATAAGAAATTCTATAGCAAAGAAGCACTTTCTAGTGTCCAATTTGCAGTGAAGGCAACATCTAGTGGGATGTTTGTGCCCAACTGTCACAGGAGAATTTTCAGTGGAGAATCACTTTCCTTAGCCCCTCAGTTGTGACCAAATCTGTGACCCCTTGGACTTTAGCCTGCTAGGGTCCTCTGTCCATGGAGATTTTCCATGCAAGAATACTGGAGTGGGTTGCTATGACCTCCTCCAGGGAATCTTCTCAACACAGGGATCAAACCCAAATCTTCCACATTGCAGACACATTCTTTACCATTTGAGCCACCAGAGAAGCAGTGTGTCATATCATTAATGACCTGACTTTGATCCAAACACTCCTGCCTTCCCAGAGATCCACTGAGCTATCAGATTTTTAATTTTATCATGCGCCCCAGAGTGCTGGCTGGTAATTGGACACACAAGTTCAGCCACTCCACTGCACGTGGGATCTTCTGGGGCCCCTTGTACTGCAGGGCAGATTCTTTACCCACTGGACCACTAGGGAAGCCCTGTCCCATTCTTCTTGAACCATACATATGTCCCCTCCCTCTTGAACCTCTTGCCCTCTCCCTCCCTATCCTACCCATCTAAGTTGTTACAGTGCCCCTGTTTGAGTTTCCTAAGTCATGTAAATTTAACAGATTTGTTAAGTATGAAGTTAGACATGAGAAAGGGAGGGTTTGAAAAATCTTCCTAAGGTCCCTGGGGGGAAATTTAACAGAAAAGAAGTACCAGCTCCCATGGAATAGAATCCAAGTTTTTGATTTTTGCTAAGAAGCTTTCAATAAATATTCTCTGAATGAACGAATTGCTACCCCTAATATTTTCCTCTGATGGCAAGCTTCTTTTAATTGTAATGCTCAGCCTTTTTCTTTCCACTATATTTATTCTTTCTTTAGAGTTTTCTAAACATGATTTGAATTCCCGTCTTATATATTGACAACTCTCCACCTTATAAATCCTACCATTCTTGTGTAGAAGCTAAGATCTTACATTACTTCCTCTCTTGCACATGGATTCAGGCTTTTGACCTGGGCTCTGACAATTTGAAAAAGACATATTCAGCAGCAACAATATGAAGATATGTACACAAGGAGAAATCTATTTTTCACATAAGAAATTCTATAGCAAAGAAGCACTTTCTAGTGTCCAATTTGCAGTGAAGGCAACATCTAGTGGGATGTTTGTGCCCAACTGTCACAGGAGAATTTTCAGTGGAGAATCACTTTCCTTAGCCCCTCAGTTGTGACCAAATCTGTGACCCCTTGGACTTTAGCCTGCTAGGGTCCTCTGTCCATGGAGATTTTCCATGCAAGAATACTGGAGTGGGTTGCTATGACCTCCTCCAGGGAATCTTCTCAACACAGGGATCAAACCCAAATCTTCCACATTGCAGACACATTCTTTACCATTTGAGCCACCAGAGAAGCAGTGTGTCATATCATTAATGACCTGACTTTGATCCAAACACTCCTGCCTTCCCAGAGATCCACTGAGCTATCAGATTTTTAATTTTATCATGCGCCCCAGAGTGCTGGCTGGTAATTGGACACACAAGTTCAGCCACTCCACTGCACGTGGGATCTTCTGGGGCCCCTTGTACTGCAGGGCAGATTCTTTACCCACTGGACCACTAGGGAAGCCCTGTCCCATTCTTCTTGAACCATACATATGTCCCCTCCCTCTTGAACCTCTTGCCCTCTCCCTCCCTATCCTACCCATCTAAGTTGTTACAGTGCCCCTGTTTGAGTTTCCTAAGTCATGTAAATTTAACAGATTTGTTAAGTATGAAGTTAGACATGAGAAAGGGAGGGTGGCTTAGTCAAAAAAGATTCAAGCTGGTCTCTACACCTGGCTCCAGACATGCCCCAGCGAGGCCCAGGAGAGCTCAGAAATATGCTACAAAATTACCACAGAAAAATTTCCACTCTAGCACATGTGCCCTAGGCACAGAGGTGGATACAAACTAACCACACGGATTTCAGTTCTGGTATATGCACCTTTGATGCACAGCTATGTCCCCAAGTGACCTTAGGCAGTCGGGAGCCCATTAAGGGTTCATAAATATTTTAAACATACACACATCTGATTATAGCAGTCTGAATTATGGGGAAAATATGCATAATAGATTCAATTGTTATTTAACTTGCCACTGTCTATCAAAACTGTCAGTCCACGCCTGCCTAGATGAATATGTAAAAGTTGTCTTGAAAACCCCTGTGTATAATTCCCCAGCCAGTGCCTCTCTTGGCTTGGCCCACCTCTCCCTTGATGTGTTCTTTTTTTTCTGTCTTCAGTAAACTTGATTTTGCCATGAGAAAGACCTCAGATTCTTCTTTGTGTCCTTGCCAAGAACCAAAGTCCACAAGGAAGAGTCCTCTTTCACTCTCCAATCTGTTAGGTTGGGCAAAATGATTGGTTATAATCAGAATATAAAACCTTTTCTCATTTTGTCCTAAAATTTTATTGAAGGAAAGCTATATTGACAAATATATGTATAATGGATATGTTTGTGATCATAAACTTTGAAATCTACACAAACTTTTAAGGAAAAAGAATATTATTTACAAGGTAAAGATCAAAGTATATTTAATGCTCATTTGAAAATGAGCCTACTTCACAAGCAGCAAGTTTATTCACCTTGAAGTTACTTCAGTTTGTGAAAGAATTACTGAGTGACAATTTTAATGAATTTGCTCACATTATTTCAGTTGATACAAATATAAATGAGATTTGCTTTGTCTTTAATAAGAGTTCATTTCTTCCTTTTTTATTTTTGTTTCATCCTGCTGAAATAGGCAAAACAAAATGAAGTCTTGAGTGTGGCAGAGAATCTAAAATGAAATACCTGACTTTGAATAATAACAGGAAATACTGACAATATGGGAAACATGCGCTCATGGATTTGTTTTCTTTTTAATTTTTTTAATTGGAAAAAAAAAAGAACCTTGATGATTTTGCTTTCCTTTATGAATGAAATTAGTACACGTAATTCTAGATTTTATTTTCAGATTCCAAGGACAATCTATACACCATAGCAGATTATATGAAGTAATCAATAGGGAACAACATTTAAGTTACATTTAAGTTCATAAGCTACAAACAGATATTTTGGTTATGTTTTTGTCTCTAGGATATCATTAATTGGATGATTCTGTTATGATATAAGATAAAATGTTTTTGTACATCAAATATATTTATAATATAGTTTTTTTAATGAAAATTCAACCTATGATTAAATTATTTAAATATTTAATCAATAAACTTATTTGAAAATAATTGGCATGTTAAAATATGCTAATAAAAATAATTTTTATAAGTAGTACACTTCACTAAATAATTAATTTCTCTGTTCCCTCAATGAAATATTATCCAAGGTAAAAGGTTTATCTTTGGGAACTTTTCAGAATACTTAACTCATCTAAGTGTGCAAAATTATTCAGTACAAATGCCTGAATAACATTATCTGAGAAATACATGCAGAGGCAAAGCTATTATGTGCATAAATATGCATATTTCTATATTAGAACTGTATAATTATAATCTCACTTAAATATAAAGAACATAGTATATTTCAGAAAGGCATTCATGTATTTGAAAGTTTGTTTTATTTTGAACAGTAAAGAGATAAATTCAATTGGTTTCAAAACTGATTAATGAAATTAATTTGGATTCACTCTCCGAAAGCAAAAATTATTTAATGATCAAAGTATATTTAATGCTCATTTGAAAATGAGCCTACTTCTAAGCAGCAAGTTTATTCACCTTGAAGTTACTTCAGTTTGTGAAAGAATTACTGAGTGACAATTTTAATGAATTTGCTCACATTATTTCAGTTGATACAAATATAAATGAGATTTGCTTTGTCTTTAATAAGAGTTCATTTCTTCCTTTTTTATTTTTGTTTCATCCTGCTGAAATAGGCAAAACAAAATGAAGTCTTGAGTGTGGCAGAGAATCTAAAATGAAATACCTGACTTTGAATAATAACAGGAAATACTGACAATATGGGAAACATGCGCTCATGGATTTGTTTTCTTTTTAATTTTTTTAATTGGAAAAAAAAAAAGAACCTTGATGATTTTGCTTTCCTTTATGAATGAAATTAGTACACGTAATTCTAGATTTTATTTTCAGATTCCAAGGACAATCTATACACCATAGCAGATTATATGAAGTAATCAATAGGGAACAACATTTAAGTTACATTTAAGTTCATAAGCTACAAACAGATATTTTGGTTATGGTTTTGTCTCTAGGATATCATTAATTGGATGATTCTGTTATGATATAAGATAAAATGTTTTTGTACATCAAATATATTTATAATATAGTTTTTTTAATGAAAATTCAACCTATGATTAAATTATTTAAATATTTAATCAATAAACTTATTTGAAAATAATTGGCATGTTAAAATATGCTAATAAAAATAATTTTTATAAGTAGTACACTTCACTAAATAATTAATTTCTCTGTTCCCTCAATGAAATATTATCCAAGGTAAAAGGTTTATCTTTGGGAACTTTTCAGAATACTTAACTCATCTAAGTGTGCAAAATTATTCAGTACAAATGCCTGAATAACATTATCTGAGAAATACATGCAGAGGCAAAGCTATTATGTGCATAAATATGCATATTTCTATATTAGAACTGTATAATTATAATCTCACTTAAATATAAAGAACATAGTATATTTCAGAAAGGCATTCATGTATTTGAAAGTTTGTTTTTATGATTTTGAACAGTAAAGAGATAAATTCAATTGGTTTCAAAACTGATTAATGAAATTAATTTGGATTCACTCTCCCGAGAACCAAAGCTGAGAATGGTATTAAAAGATTCTGAATAGCTTTTAAAAATAGAAGTTTATGCTACCATATGTATCTCTATATATAACAAGTGTGATATGGACACATGTTACTGTACAGAAATACTATGAAAAGTGTTTTATACAAAGGCATAATGTTGGTTCACTGAGATTCTTCTAAAATTGAGAAACTCCTTTTGCTTCTTTCTTCTTTTCTTTTGTAATTTTTTGGGTAATATTTTGCACAAGTCACATATCTGCTTTATGTGCATCATAAATGAACTCCTTAAGATGGATCCATCATTCATCTCAAAAACTGGAACATCAAGAATACTTTGTACCTTCTCACATGCTCTCCTTGTTATGCTATTCCTTTAGTCCACTCTACCTGAAGAAGTAAACATTATTGGAAAATCCCATTGCATCCATCATCTTTTCATTAATAAGAAATCATCATGGAATTTGAGTGGAAAATAGTATTTATTTCTTACTTATAATTCTGTGATGAAGATGGGGTGGCTTTGATTTAAGTTTAAGTCAAGATCTTTCCATACTTGAGGTTTCCAGGACTCATGGAGAATGTCAGAAGCAAAAATGGGAGGACAACCTGCCATTTCTATTCATACTCCCACTGGCCAAAGAAGTTACAAAAAGCCAAACCCCAAAAATCACAGACATGTGCCCAAGTTGGCATGTTAAAATATGCTAATAAAAATAATTTTATAAGTAGTACACTTCACTAAATAATTAATTTCTCTGTTCCCTCAATGAAATATTATCCAAGGTAAAAGGTTTATCTTTGGGAACTTTTCAGAATACTTAACTCATCTAAGTGTGCAAAATTATTCAGTACAAATGCCTGAATAACATTATCTGAGAAATACATGCAGAGGCAAAGCTATTATGTGCATAAATATGCATATTTCTATATTAGAACTGTATAATTATAATCTCACTTAAATATAAAGAACATAGTATATTTCAGAAAGGCATTCATGTATTTGAAAGTTTGTTTTTATGATTTTGAACAGTAAAGAGATAAATTCAATTGGTTTCAAAACTGATTAATGAAATTAATTTGGATTCACTCTCCCGAGAACCAAAGCTGAGAATGGTATTAAAAGATTCTGAATAGCTTTTAAAAATAGAAGTTTATGCTACCATATGTATCTCTATATATAACAAGTGTGATATGGACACATGTTACTGTACAGAAATACTATGAAAAGTGTTTTATACAAAGGCATAATGTTGGTTCACTGAGATTCTTCTAAAATTGAGAAACTCCTTTTGCTTCTTTCTTCTTTTCTTTTGTAATTTTTTGGGTAATATTTTGCACAAGTCACATATCTGCTTTATGTGCATCATAAATGAACTCCTTAAGATGGATCCATCATTCATCTCAAAAACTGGAACATCAAGAATACTTTGTACCTTCTCACATGCTCTCCTTGTTATGCTATTCCTTTAGTCCACTCTACCTGAAGAAGTAAACATTATTGGAAAATCCCATTGCATCCATCATCTTTTCATTAATAAGAAATCATCATGGAATTTGAGTGGAAAATAGTATTTATTTCTTACTTATAATTCTGTGATGAAGATGGGGTGGCTTTGATTTAAGTTTAAGTCAAGATCTTTCCATACTTGAGGTTTCCAGGACTCATGGAGAATGTCAGAAGCAAAAATGGGAGGACAACCTGCCATTTCTATTCATACTCCCACTGGCCAAAGAAGTTACATAGCCAAACCCCAAATCACAGACATGTGCCATGGATACAGTATGTGCATGTGTGTGGTGGGCAGGAGGAGAGGAAGGGAGGATATTGCATAATTGGTGAACAATAATTTAATATATGATATCTGCATTTATCATTTATTTGATTCTTCCCCCAAATTATGAGTCTTTGCTTATGGCATTAAACTCCTAAGGGAAGGGAGAGGCTGTCACAGGTTACTGGTTATGTAAGTCTACAGGGACAAAAGTGCCCTTCTCTTCATGTATTTTACACCTGTTTATGAAGTATGTATTATCATTTAAGTATATATATCATTTAAGATTTAATTTTGTTGCATTCAAAGCATACATTGTTATTTAATATTTAATTTGTTTACATTCAAAAAACTTAAAATATTTAAACAAATTATAGCTGCTCTATAGCAAAGCTTGTTGATGCTATATTTATTTGATAAAAATAGACAACAGCATGTCAAAATATTCAGTGATGGTAAATGGTGTCCAATGAATTTTTGTACCTTTAAATTATTTCAAGGGGTTAAGGTTATAATAATCAGATTAAGCTTACTACTTAAATAAATAACATAAAACAATTGATTTTTTCCTATTAGACTGTGCTCTTCTATGGATAATGCTATGAGAAAAGTTCTTTAATAAAATGATTGAATTGATTTAGCAAGAGAATGTTTGTTTATCCAAGAGGGCTGGAAATTATCTGCAATTTTTAAACAATTATTTATGTAAGATAAAATGCAAAGTTTATAGTGTCTCACTTTGTTCTAGTTCAGGTGGAATAAGTTTCCTTTGTTAATGAAAGCAAGTAGTTTGGGCTCTTTTTCACAAAACTTTTAAGCTTCCAGAAAATGTTTACAAAGGTAGATTTATCATGGCATTATTATACCCCTTAAAATAAATACTCAAATTTAGGCATTTTCATCAATTGTATGAGAAGCTTAATTTTAATTGCAATTGTCTTAGTCAAATTTATGTCACACAAATAAAGAGTATTCAATAACATTTGTAAGAATCATCCATATATAATATATTAACCATTTCCATTTCTATTCTTATAGAATTCTTAAACTCCACACAGAAATACTGTCACAGAATGCTCACACTCTTTCTTTACCTCACAATCATCTAAGTAAATCATGTGCAAAACATATTCCAGTTAGTCTCTTTTGACACTGCCATCACAAACATTCAAACTAAGAATAAAAGAAGGAGAGTTCAGTTTTTACAAAGTAGTAAAGGAACTGACCTTAGACTCATTTATTTATTACAGTCTGAAAAAAGCAAAATGAAGTGTCAGGGAGCATAATGAGAATATCCTTCATCAGTGCAATTTTCAAAGTCTGCTTTGGGAATAAAGACCATGTTGTTTACCGCAAGATATTTTTACAATGTCGGCAAAATAATTGACATTAAAACAAACTTAATAAACTTGCGTTAAGAACTTCCATAGTGTGCAAACCATATCACTAATTCTGTGTTGCAATAGATGCTGGTATTGGCCAGTCAAACTAAGCATTTAGATATTTAAGTAACTTTTTAAATACTGTCTTTCTACTACCTGACCATTTGACCAAGAGAAGAAAGTAACAGCATACTAAGTCAGTTATGGAAGCCTAAGTATCACGCAATTCCACTTATATGAAGTATCAAAAGTTGTCAAGCTCTTAGAAACTAAAAGTAAATTGGTGGTAGCCAGGAGCTGATGAGAGGAGAAACAAGGGAATGCCGACCAATGGCTAAAGTCTCAGTCATGCAAGAGGAAAAGGTTCTAGAGATCTGCTTTCCATTATCGGGCTTATAGGTAACAATATTTTACCAAACGCTTAAAAATGTACTAAGAGAAAAGTTCTAGTGTTATATATAGTCTTTCTTTTTCACCACTCCAAGAAAGAGAGAAAGGTTTTTCCAAAGCACATCCAACAAAAGTGCGTTAAAGCAGTCGTACTACTATTAATAAACGTGGCTTCTTAATTTAACAAATGTGACAAAATAACATTTTTAAAAGCTGAGATCATCATCTTTTTGATTCTTATACATCACGAGCCATTGCATTAATAGCTGTTGCTATTGGAAGTTTCAACTTTCTTAGATAGTAAAATGAAAACTTCTAATTTTGAAAGCACCTACTGAACTCTGTATTATTACATGCTCTTTAAAGCCAGACACAGAGGTGGAGAGGAGTCCAAGCAGGCTTTATGACCGAATTAATTACTTTCAGCATCATGTGGGATGTGAAGGATATATAGGTGCAAAAAGAGACATGATTTTCCTGTTTTGAATCATTGTTTTCTTGGAATGAAATCTTTAGATATCTGATTAACTTTTGTGGAATTGTGAGCCACATATCAATGAAAGTCATCTGAATTCTTTGCACATTAGATTGTTAACTTACTGCTGAGAATGATCATTAACTTGTCATGGTATCAATATAGTGAAAATTAATGAGAATATCCTTCATCAGTGCAATTTTCAAAGTCTGCTTTGGGAATAAAGACCATGTTGTTTACCGCAAGATATTTTTACAATGTCGGCAAAATAATTGACATTAAAACAAACTTAATAAACTTGCGTTAAGAACTTCCATAGTGTGCAAACCATATCACTAATTCTGTGTTGCAATAGATGCTGGTATTGGCCAGTCAAACTAAGCATTTAGATATTTAAGTAACTTTTTAA